>SJYA01002980.1:43888-123114 GCA_006410615.1 Neotragus moschatus
TCCCCCCTCCCCCCTCCCACCCCACACCATCTCTCTGGATCATCCCGTGCATCAGTCTCAAGCATCCTGCATCCTGCATCGAACCTAGACTGGCGATTCATTTCACTTATGATATCATACATGTTACAATGCCACTCTCCCAAAATTGTTTTTTTACATTTCAGCACACAAACAGGCAGGCAAGCTGTTAGGTGGAGTAAAAAAAAAATAACTTGTATGACAGTGAATTGAGTAGATCATTGGTCAGAGGGCTAAATTAAAAGATTCAGAGGACTTGGGAAGTAACGGATGAAGATCTCAAATTGCTTCTACATGTGTTTCTGTTAAGGGTTTAATATTTTGAATACGTCTTCACCCTCTTGGGGAAAAGTGGGCTGCCCAGTATATCATCAACTCAGCAAGCTGGAAATACCAGGATAAGTATATTATGGTTTATCATTTTGTTACTCTAATCTTGATAAACTAGAAGGAAAAAAGTAAAAAAGAAACAGTACCTTTTATGCTCATTCTTGCAAATTTATTAATACTTGGACTATATAGCATGAGAAAGATTAGTTAAATATTAGATTCTCCTACTAAATCCTGTTTATACATTTGCAAACTGAGGGAAGAGGGGGTTCTTGTATTTTCCATCTATAGATTATTTTTAGTGAGGTAACAGGACATTCACAGAAAGAGGAGGGGGAAAAAGAGAATGAGAAGGAAGGAAATAATGACTTGGGTAAAGCTTAGCTGTTTGAGAACAAACTAGTCATTATATGAACATATTCAAGAAAAAGAATTCAACATGATCAGTCAGAAACCCAAAGCAAAGCAAAAAAAATTCCCTTGGTTCTTTCTTTCAAGTAAAATAGTTTCCAGAGAGTACATGTGGTTTAATTTCCCCCAAAAAAGATTCCAATTACAATTGATCAAGAAATTTACTTGTGACACCCTCATTTTTTANACAAACTAGTCATTATATGAACATATTCAAGAAAAAGAATTCAACATGATCAGTCAGAAACCCAAAGCAAAGCAAAAAAAATTCCCTTGGTTCTTTCTTTCAAGTAAAATAGTTTCCAGAGAGTACATGTGGTTTAATTTCCCCCAAAAAAGATTCCAATTACAATTGATCAAGAAATTTACTTGTGACACCCTCATTTTTTAAATCTTATTTTCTCACATTTCTAAAAATTAAAGCAAAATTTAAATGAATGTATATATATATATATATATATACCAAATATTTTGACACAGTAGGAGATGAAATTAGGGACATTTTCCTGCTGTTTCTTAAACTCTATACTGTTTTCTACTGAAGTTTGGACCAGGTAGTAATAAGGAATTGATAGCAGTAAGTGGGAATTTATGTCAGATCCGAAGGTTCTGTGAAGAAGGAAATGGCAGCCCACTCCAGTATTCTTGCCTGGAGAATCCCATGGACAGAGGAGCCTGATGGTCGCAAAGAGTCGGACACGACTGAGTGACTTAACCTTAACCTTAACCAATGGTTCTGAGATGATCTTTTCAGTGCCCTAAGATGCTCCAGATGTCACAAGGAAAAAAGCTGTCCTTAAGATTTAAGCATTTCCTCATTATTGAATCTCACCAGGGCAATCTAGAGAGCACTGTTTGCAGATGCCCTGTCGAAAAGAGTAAGTGAGGAAAGTAGCGGGATCCAGCCAACGGGCCTGATTCTTTAACCTTTCCTTGCGCCCACACCCTTCTCCTTGAGACAGTGTCTCCTCTCAAAGAAGAGACAGCCCTGTCCCCTTGAATCTGCACTTGCTCCTTAAACCGTTGGGCTCATAACATGCAAGAGCAGCAACAGCGCCTTTCCGAAGCTGGGTCTGAGACGGCCTTGCGCTTCCCGTGTGTCCGCGTGCTGAGAATACTGCCCTCGGAACACCCCTGGCCTGGACGGCTGGGCGATGAGATACCTGAGCCCAGGCAGCACCAGCCGAGCCGTCCAAGCGACCCCACAGGAGAGCAGTGGATGATTAATGCCATTGATACATGCCTCACATGGTTCTTTCCTTCCCCCTTTTTTTTTAAATTGTAGTATGGGGTCACTAAGAGTCGAATACGACTGAGGGACTTCCCTTTCACTTTTCACTTTCATGCATTGGAGAAGGAAATGGCAACCCACTCCAGTGTTCTTGCCTGGAGAGTCCCAGGGACGGAGGAGCCTGGTGGGCTGCTGTCTATGGGGTCGTGCAGAGTCAGACACAAGTGAAGCGACTCAGCAGCAGCAAAGTTGATTTACAGTGTGTGTCAGCTCCAGGTGTACCGCAAAGTGACTCTGTCACACATATCCTTGTAGCTATTCTTTTTCAGATTCTTTCCCCATTTAGGCTATAGGAGAATGTTGAGCAGAGTTCCCTGTGATACGCAGTAGGTCCCTGTTGCTCGTCTATTTGACATATAGTAGTGTGTATTTGTTAACTCCAAACTCCTATTTCTCCCTTCCCCTTCCCCGCTTAGTAGCCCTAAATGTGTTTTTCTACATCTGAGCCTATTTCCGCTTCACACTGATGCTTCGTGGCGGCTTCCCAGCACCGACACAGCAAAACACAGCTGACGCAGGGCAGCAGTTTCCAGACCGACTGAAGATGTGGAGTTCTGATTAATTCTTCATGGAGCTCTTGATGCTTTATGGAAATAAACAAGAAGTCCTTGAGGTGACGAGCTTGCTTAGCCTGAGCGCCTCCCTTGAGGCATTCATCTACTGAGTTGACTTGACCTGGGAGCAAAGGTTTCAGCCCTCTGCTTGGTAGCAGCAGTATGCAAATATAGCTATGTCTTCCAGGACCTGACAGATAGGTGTTTAGAAGTTTTCAAGTTAACACTCACACAGGATATCCTTGTAGCAGCATCCTCAAAATTCTAGCAAAGAGCTTATTCACCTTAGAGATTAAAAGTGGCTTAAAAATGGCCACTGTCTTGTTGAATTTGCCATCACATTTCCCTATAGAATATATTTTGACAATGTAAACACAGACTTAAATTTTTGTTTTGTTTTGTTTTTGCCAAGCCGTTTCTGGTATATTGAGAAAATCAGTGCGCTCTCCTTTCCATTGTTTTCTGGCTTTGTCTTCCTTCTGCTTTCCCTCACTAGAAAAAACAATGGAATTTTGTGGAAGCTGGAGAGGTTTTGACTCTGAGGACAGCCTTTGAAGAGAAGGGGAGTCTGATAGAAAGCAAGGGCTATTTCTGATTTATTCAGAGTTTTCCCTCTGGATCATATTGTTTGCCCAGTGACTCTGCAGCTCTTCAGAGCCCACTGTGAGATGACTTGCTTCAGCTGCCCAGCTCTTTTCAAATATTTTCCAAGGACAAACACCGTCCCTCAGCTGCAATGATTATCTTGTCTATGGATTGTATTCTGATTAATTTAACTTCCTTACTGCTTCAGTGGATTCCCAATTTGTCATGGTTAAAAAAAAAAAAAAAATCTCCTGGGCAGTTGCATAAGAAAAGTTCTGCTGAGCAACCTTTAGAACGTGGCAGAGAGCTGAGAGGCAAGGGGAAAAATGGAAAGAATGCCAGCTACTTCCAGATGCACGCTCATTATCAGGCATAATTTCAGGAACTTTGCAGAAATGTCGGTCACGGCTCTGCACGGAGGTGCCTCCTCCATCCCTTTCAACACTCGAAAGCATGCAATAAGCGCATGCAGCCAGCAGGGGGCGGGAGCGCCACGGCCATAAGCCACGATCTCTACTCCAGTTGCTGGGACCAGTCCACGCCGGCTGTTCTTCAAGTCAGCCGGTTCTGAGCTCGCCGCAAGGCTGTCTTTTCCCAAGATTTATGCCTTCATTTTCTTTTCTGCTTACAGTATATGCGGTCGAGTCCGTCTGCCTGGATTAGAATCCTGGCCGCCCCATTTTCTAGCTTTGTCATCTCTGTGCCTCCATCTCTCTCATCTGAGAAATGGGAACAGAATAACTACGAGGAGCTTGTGAGGAAGATTGAGTTACCCTACCGAATGCATTTAGAACAGTGCCTGGCACCTAGTAAGTACTTGATGAATACGAGCTGCTGGAGGACGGTCCTTTGCCCTTCACCTACTAAACCCCCAAGTCTGATGCAAAGATAAATTCGTCTGGCCTTAGGTTCTGCAAGCTGGCTTCTCTGCAAACTCATCTCAAGAACACAATCTCACCTCTGGCACTTCTGCCAAAAATGCTTATGCTAAATCTAATAATGAGAAAGCATCAGACAAAACCAACTTGAGCGACATTCTACTGAATAACTAGACTATGCACTTGGAATTTAGAAAGATGGTAACGATAACCCTGTATGCGAGACAAGAGACACAGATGTACAGAAAAATGACAAGGTCAGGAAAGACAGAGAAACCAGGTTAGACTGCAGGAAACTGAACACCTACCACAACTGAGCTCAGCACGTGAGCTGGGACGTTCTCTTGCTGTAAAGGACACATTGGGACAGTTGGTGAAATCTGAGCAAGATTTGAGGTAAGAGGTTAAAGCATCCGCCTGGAATGCGGGAGACACGGGTTTGATCCCTGGGTCGGGAAGATCCTCTGGAGAAGGAAAATGGCAACCCACTCCAGGACTCTTGCCTGGAGAATCACATGGAGGGAGGAGCCTGGTAGGCTACAGTCCATGGGGTCGCAAAGAGTTGGACATGACTGAGCAACTTCACTTCACTTCCAGATAATATTAGAATAGTGTTAATTTTTTAATTTTGCTAATTGTAGGCTCTAGAAAAGAGCCTTTGGATTTCAGAAACACACATTCTAGTATTTAAGAGTAAAGGGGACATATTCGCTGCAAATTACACTTAAATTGTTTTTAAAAAAATGTGTATCTAATATAAAATATTAATGTGCTAACTTAGAAAAACCCCTCATGACCACTGCTTGCTGCTAAGTCACTTAAGTCATGTCCGACTCTGTGCGACCCCATAGACGGCAGCCCACCAGGCTCCCCCATCCCTGGGATTCTCTAGGCAAGAACGCTGGAGTGGGTTGCCATTTCCTTCTCGCGTGCATGAAAGTGAAAAGTGAAAGTGAAATCGCTGAGTCATGTCCGACCTTCAGCGACCCCATGGACTGCAGCCCACCAGGTTCCTCCGTCCATGGGATCTTCCAGGCAAGAGTACTGGAGTGGGGCGCCATTGCCTTCTCCATGACCACTGCTTAGATGACTGTTTATGACTTTCTATACCTTTCAATGACTGAGCGACTCATGGGAAAGAACTCGGGTACAGACGGTGAGAAACCTCTAACCAAGCCAGGTCTCCCACTGGTCTTTATAACCTGGTGGGTTGAAGCCATAGCATGCATAGTTCAGAAGTGCATCTCTGTGAGGAAGAAAACTTGGGTGAGGAGGATCTGGTCAGTATGAATAGATGAGGAAAAAGTGTAACTCCCTTGACCTCAAAAATAACTCCCTCACACATCCTACCAAATCAGACTCGCATGGAATGATAGACTCTTCTGAGCGCTGCCAGGGAGGTTAAGCCTCCTACCACATGTACTGTAAAGTGGACTGTTTTAATCAGCCACTTGACAGCTTTTCCTTTAGAACGTGGCTGCTTAGTGGTCTTGTTTTGAAAGAAACGGAGGAGGAGAAAAGGGCAATTACAAAGCAAGAGGTATTTTGGAAAAGGTGCTTACCAGGAGGAGCGTGCTGATGTGAGATACTTGGGATAGCTGTACACAGGGTCCTGCTTCTTGGAGGCTGAACGCCAGAGACAGGCAGAGGAGTGGGAGTGGCCGTGGTTCCAGAGAGGGAAGGATGGGGTGGCCGAAACTGACACGGTGGCAAGAATCCTTACATCCTGCTGAGCAACACCCGAGTCACGGTTTGCAGTTGTCTGCCTTGAAGAATTACTTGACTTGTTTCTTCCTGAAGAATAAACTGTCTTATGCATCAACGATTATCTTAGAACAGAGTATCCCCATGTTAGTGTTCACTAGCACTAAACACTCAATAAACACTCAGCTACTTAAAGCTATAATGGTCTTGATGCCTTTACCATACCTACTGATGATTGTCCAGGACCTTACCACCTGGAACTTGATTTCTATCAAAGTTTGCAAAGTCCTTGGCCAAAACTAACTTCAACTGAACTTTAAAAATACAACAGACACATTCTAGAGCAACCAACCGAGTAATCCTGCTATGTGAACCATCAGGCTAAATGGCTCGTTTATCTAAATGGCATTCAATCTCACATGGGCATTCAAGAGTTTTAAAACAGACCACAGCGGTTTCTCCAAACCCTAAAAATCCCAGAAAACAGGGGCAGCAGGCAGAAAGCTTTCATCCTTGTCAAAATCAGTCTTGACTTCTACGCATCACCGAGGTTGTGTGTCAATGGCACCTTCTTGTTCACTCAGGCAGATGTGTCTGGGCCACTAGCCCATCATTCAGATGTAAAACCCAGAGCTAGAGAGTAGTAAAGGTCAGAGCTCCAGACAAGGAAGAAAGAAGCCCAGAAGTGGGGGCGAAGAGGTCAACGATTATAAGGAAACTGATCCTGCCCAGGCCGTTGTAGGGAGGGAGAGAATGGGAGACCATCCCTAGGAACTGAGGTCACAGCAGGGCACATATTTTTGCAGCTTTCCTAGTTATTTGTCATCCGCTGCCAGATCTTCCCTGAGAAACTCCCAGGAAAACTTCTTAGAGGAAATATACTCCTTTTCTTTGGTGGAGGGGGGAGAACAAAGTTTAAATCAGGCGGATGAATAGATTTATAGGCCAGTCTGATCCATCTCAGCTGCCACTGCCGGTATTCACACTGCCATCGTCTCTCCTCTGCAAATTATAGTCATCCTGTGACTACTGTGGTGTTGGAGAACATTCTTGAGAGGCCCTTCGGCTGCAAAGAGATCCACCCAGTCCATCCTAAAAGAAATCAGTCCTGAATATCCACTGGAAGGACTGATGCTGAAGCTGAAACTCTGATACTTTGGCCACCTAAAGCGAAGAACTGCCTCCTTGGGAAAGAACCTGATGCTGGGAAAGACTGAAGGCAGAAGGAGAAGGGGACGACAGAGGATGAGATGGTTGGATGCCATCACTGATTGGATGGACATGAGTCTGAGTAAACTCTGGGAGCTGGTGATGGACAGGGAGGCCTGGCGTGCTGCAGCCCATGGGCTCGCATAGAATTGGACACGACTGAGCAATAGAACTGAACTGTTACTACTGATATTGCTTGCATTGCTCTGCCTCTCCTGCCTCACTCCAAGCCTTCAAAGTCAGTCCTTACTCTGTTACAGGGAAACATTTTCCAAACTGAAGTATTACTTGACAGCCCTGCTCAAAGCTTTCTGTGACTTCCCAATTTCTGCGGAATAAACCTCAAAGTTTGTAGCGGGAGGAACCTTCCTATTCTATTCCTCCCACCTTCACTTTCATGACTTTCTTTTATTAATTCTAGCTTCACACAGTTTTTACAATTTCTATCGCCAGTCTTTATATTGTTTGACCTATCCGGCCCCAGCCAGCAAGCGCTCTTCATGTGTCCACACGGCTTCCAAGGCTTGCAGGCCTTTCCCTCTAAGCATGCTGGCTACTCTGCGCAAATGGAAAACGCAGTTCCCTGCAGCACTCAAGCCCCAGGAGCTCAGCCTCCTCAGAACCAACCAGATCGGCCTGTCCAGCAGGCCTGGCCACGTGCGACCAGCAGATCCTGCTTCTCCAGATGGCACGGCAGCCGCTGACGCTGCCAGCGCTCACGCCTTTAAATGCGGGTCTGGCCCACGTGGCGCGACCGTGACCCGAGACCGCGCCGCCCGAAGGAGCACGCGTGCTCACGGCAGCAGCTGCAGGCCCGTCATGCGGCGGCCTGCGGCGGTGGCTGGTCCGGGGCCGTGCAGCGCTCGCCCGGGGCCGTGCAGCGCTCGCCCGGGGCCGTGCAGCGCTCGCCCGGGGCCGTGCAGCGCTCGCCCGGGGCCGTGCAGCGCTCGCCCGGAGGTGCGGGTCTGGCCCGCGTGACGCGGCAGCAGCCTGCGGCGCCAGCTCCTCCCGGAAGAGGAAACCGCGCCTGTCCTCGAGGGACGCGTCTCCGCCTGCGAGGCGCCCTCCTCGCAGGCCGTGGGCTCCCCGCGGCGGTCGCAACGCGTCGAGGCAAGCGCCTCCGCGCGGCTGCGCGCGCCCCTCCTGCCGCCTGTCCGCTGGCGGCGCGGCCGCCAGCACCAGCGGGGAGCGGCCGCAGCGGGCGACCGCCGCCTCACGGTCAGCGTCGTGCTCCTCAGCGGCCACAGGACGAAGAGGAGGAGGAGCAGAGGCCGCGCCCCACGCGAGGCCGCGCCGCCCTCCTCCGGGCGCCCGGGGGAGCCGCGGGGGGTGCTGCGTTTCCGGCCCGGAGACCGTGTCGGTGCGCCTGCTCGCCTTCTCGTCGTCCAAAGTGCCGATCGCTCTCTCCTGGCCCCTGAATTCTGGCCTTGCCGCCCTGGAGCCCTGAAGTGATTTCAACGACATGTCAAACAGATCTGGGTTTCCTTGGCGGCTCCTCGGTAAGGAATCCGCCTGCAATGCAGGCAGGAGACGCCGGTTCGATCCCTGGATCGGGAAGACCCCCTGGAGAAAGGATAAGCTAATCCACTCNAATGAAACATGCTAGATTATGGTGATTAAAAACTGAATGCTCTGGGTCCTTGCCTTCCAGGGGTCCATGGTCTAGAGATTCTCTGAACAGGAAGACTAGGAGACCTTGTATCTTCAAACCCTACTCAGAAATCTAACTGTTGCAGAGAACGTATCCTGACCACATCTTGAATTTACTGAGTCCTTCATATTATCAGGCCAATTGTCCCCAGCAGATCTGAATCAGGGCTGCATATCAGAAATACCTGGGGAATTTTTCTAAAATCACGAGCCCTGGCACCAGTCCTGACCTGAGTCACAGCCTCTGGGGGTGGAGCATAGAATGTCTATCTATTTTTAAAGTTCTCAGGTGACTTAGTAAAGAAACACTGCCAAAACTCACTAACATAGCTTGGAAATTTCAGTATTTTGGCTTCCAGCTATATATAACTCCTGGCTTGCCTTCTACATCCAATCCTCAAGAAGTTGACATTTTGTTCAAAATATGTGTACATATACATCAGGATATCACTCAGCGTTAGATTCTGAACTTTCTGATATTGGGGATAGGAAAGGCTGGTAAAGAACTTCATTAACACAGCGGGGAAACTCAGCACCATCCTCATATACAAGTTATGGGAAGTTACGTTTTCTGTTTCCTGAATGCCACCAACTCAAGCTGGGCTGGGTTTTGGATCAGCAACTTGTGAATGTTTCCTGCTTGGTGAATTCAGCCCAAGGATCGTTGGGGATAGAATGAAGAGAATATGGTGAGACTAATCCTAAAGACCCTGGAACAGGGCATGACAACCCACTCTGGTATTCTTGCCTGGAGAATTCCATGGACCTAGGAGCCTGGCCAGCTACAGTTCATGGGATCTCAAAGAGTTGGACACAACTGNGAATCCGCCTGCAATGCAGGCAGGAGACGCCGGTTCGATCCCTGGATCGGGAAGACCCCCTGGAGAAAGGATAAGCTAATCCACTCCAGTATTCTCCCTGGAGAATTCCAGGGACAGAGGAGCCCGGCGGGCTGCAGTTCATGGCGTCACAGAGTCGCACACCTGAGTGAGTAACACTTCATTTGACAAGCTGCTGCTCCACTGTGTAGAGGCAAAATCAAGTGTTTTCTCATCTTTGGAGGCCCCGTCCTCATTGCCCCACCTCCAAACTCTAGAAGACCAAATCGAGTGTTTTCATGGATGCTGCCAGTTTTCCGGGCATACACATTTATGTAGCATACACCTGCTGTAGGTGTATACTTGTCTCCCGTACTGGAGTTTGACCTTCTTTGAGGTTGATACCTAACGTATATATTTTTATAGATCTAGGGTATGGCATGTAATAAGTGCTTACCAGTTGTCTACTGGATGAATGGGGTTCTCATGCTTAAACCCAGTATTTAATCAGTCGCTCAGTAAGTAACTTGAAGACAGCTTATCAGGAGCCAGCTCAGTACTAGGCTAGTGAGCAGGCGCCAGTTGGAGAGAAGGTTGGGGCCGTGCAAAGGTCAGCTCATTCTGTAGGGAAGGCAAACGCAGACAAACAGTAGCTGCTGGGAAGGTAGTTATTGCTGGACAAGGGAGATAAACAGGATACTCTGGGAAAACATCGTTAGGTAAGTGATGTGAATGGAAAATGTATCAGAAGTGTACCTGTTTGGGGATAGGAATGAAATGTACTGAAATAGCCAGAGCTGGATGAACATGAATTGGCCGGTGAGAGGATTCATGTTGTGGTTGGCAGGGGACTGTTGTAGGTGTGGTGATGGCAGGGGGTCTGTGGCTCCGAGAGGCTGTCAGCTGTATCAAGAAGGAGAGGGAGACGAGGGTGGCATCTGGGGGCATTTTGTGCAGAGAACAAAGGCTGTGATCATGTTTTTCACTGTGCCTGGACTCTCCTCCCTCTATCTGAGGAACCTTCCTACTCCACACAGCAAAGCTTCAGTGATGATGAGCAATAAAGATCCATGAATTTCCTATTTACTGGTGCTGTAGCAGCTGCTACATTCAGAGGCTGACAGCTTGGCATCTCAGCTGTATGCAACTTTCTGACCCAGTGCGTGGCTCTTAAGAAAAGTATTTCATAATGAAAATTTCTAAATAAACAAAAATGGGGAGATTGTACCCTTGTCCCAATGACCTACTTTCAACAAAATCAATGTTTTGGATCCTTTGTGATGGATATATTTTAGAGCAAATTCTAGACTCATAGTGCCTCACACATCTGTGCATCAGGACATCAGCATGTATCTCTATCTGATAAGGATATTAAAAATAATGTAATCACCAAGCCTTTATCACATCCAGGGGTGCTTTTAATATGCTTAAGGGACTGGCTCCCTCCCTTCGCCTCATCTCACTCCTCTATCAGGGGGTATATACTGTTAATCCCAATTGTGCCTGGAGCTGTTGTCTTTCTGGGAGAAGGACCAGTCATTTTACCCGCTTTCCTTGTGCCAGCAGAGTCTCCTATTTGCAGAATACCATCTACAGAGAATGAAATTTCCTGCCCCGTGCCTTTGTTCAGCTCACACCTGATATTTTAAAGAGATGAGAGATGTGTCCAGTCTGAAATGCATGTAGCATTTTTCTTTTTTTATCTTAAATCATATTTTATTTTTTAATATAAATTTATTTATTTTAATTGGAGACTAATTACTTAACAATATTGTATTGGTTTTCCCATACATCAACATGAATCCACCATTATTTCAAGTCTCACCCCTCCCTGTTATGTCAAAAGGATTCACTTAAAAAAAATCCTAGCTTGAGGGTTCTTAGAGAAACACAAGCAAGGCAGGTATGCCAGGTGTTTATAGACGCACGTGGGGTTGTCTGTTACGCTTTTCAGTTTGCTGGGGAAATAAACTCATTCAGGTATAACACTATGTATATAAAATAGATAACTAGTAAGGATCTGCTGTATAGCACTGGGAACTCTATTCAGTACTCTGTAAAGACCTATGTTGGAAAAAAAAAATCTAAAAAAGTGTGTATATGTATATATGTAACTGATTCACTTTGATGTACACCTGAAAATAACATTATAAATAAGCTATACTCCAACAAAAATTTAAAAAAATACTTTGCTGAAAAATAATAACTATCCTCTGAAAAGAAGAAGCTCCTTCACCTAGTGACTTTCCAAGGCGGGTTGAGATGGCAGCGTTCATGGCAACTGTCTACCTAGTTTCTGTCTTTGTCCGTCTCTACTGCCAGAGAAGGTCAAAGCCATGTGTATGGAGCAGGACTCATCAGCAGAGTGGATGCGAGAACCTGGCCTTCAGGATTCGTAGTCTCCTTCGGAAGGTGAACTACTCATGTATGTAAAGATCTGACTGTGCAGCTCAGCAGTGGCCACAGGACTGGAAAAGGTCCGTTTTCATTCCAATCCCAAAGAAAGGCAATGCCAAAGAATGCTCAAACTACCACACAATTGCACTCATCTCTCATGCTAGTAAAGTAATGCTCAGAGTTCTCCAAGCCAGGCTTCAACAGTACGTGAACTGTGAAATTCCAGATGTTCAAGCTGGTTTTAGAAAAGGCAGAGGAACCAGAGATCAAATGGCTAACATCCACTGGATCATGGAAAAAGCAAGAGAGTTCCAGAAAAACATCTATTTCTGCTTCATTGACTATGCCAAAGCCTTTGACTGTGTGGATCACAGTAAACTGTGAAAAATTCTGAAGGAGATAGGAATACCAGACCACCTGACCTGCCTCTTGAGAAAGCTGTATGCAGGTCAGGAAGCAACAGGTAGAACTAGACATGGAACAACAGACTGTTTCCAAATAGTGAAAGGAGTATGTCAAGGCTGTATATTGTCACCCTGCTTATTTAACTTATATGCAGAATACATCATGAAAAATGCTGGACTGGAAGAAACACAAGCTGGAATCAAGATTGCCGGGAGAAATATCAATAACCTCAGATATGCAGATGACACCACCTTTATGGCATAAAGTGAAGAAGAACTAAAGAGCTTCTTGATGAAAGTGAAAGAGGAGAGTGAAAAAGTTGGCTTAAAGCTCAACATTCAGAAAAGAAAGATCATGGCAAATAGATGTGGAAACAGTGTCAGACTTTATTTTTTTGGACTCCAAAATCACTGCAGTTGGTGACTGCAGCCATGAAATTAAAAGATGCTTGCTCCTTGGAGGGAAAGTTATGACTAACCTAGACAGCATATTAAAAAGCAGAGATGTTACTTTGCCAACAAAGGTCTGTCTAGTTAAGGCTATGTTTTTTCCAGTAGTCATGTATGGATGTGAGAGTTGGGCTATAAAGAAAGCTGAGCACCAAAGAATTGATGGTTTTGAACTGTGGTGTTGAAGAAGACTCTTGAGAGTCCTTTGGACCGCAACGAGATCTAACCAGTGCATCCTAAAGGAAATCAGGTCTGAATGTTCATTGGAAGGACTGATGTTGAAGCTTAAGTTCCAATACTTTGGCCACCTGATGCAAAGAGCTGACTCATTTGGAAAGACCTTGATGCTGGGAAAGATTGAAGGCAGAAGGAAAAGGGGACGACAGAGGATGAGATGGTTGGATGGCATCACTGATTCAATGGACATGAGTTTGGGTAAACTCCAGGAGTTTGTGATGGACAGGGAGCCCTGCTGTGCTGCAGTCCATGGGGTCACAGAGTCAGACACGACTGAGCGGCTGAACCATACTGAACTGAAGTACCCATAAGGCATCGATTGGAGTAAAGGGTCCAAAGTTAGAGGTGTTCATGCTGCAGCATTAAGAAGAGTGAGGGTCTCTTCTAAGTGGAAATTTTCCTAGGTTTTTGAAGGGAGTGACGTTTCACATGGACGTTGACTGTTGGTCACAGTGATGGTCTGAGAGAAAGGAGGAGTGTTTGGGAGTATAGTGGTGGTGGGAGGAGAACAGGATGAGTGAAGGGTCAGCCGGTGAAAGAGGCCAGGCGCTGGGGTGTGTGTGTGGCCTGATCTTTCCATCTTTTATGATGGCCTACGTGTCAACACCTTCCTGCCTGATGTGAGGTCGAGTGGCTGGACAGTTTCACACGGTGACAGGGCCTCATCTCAGGTGTCTACTAGGAGGTCTCTGCTTTTTTTCTTTTTTTGCCGCCGCTGATGCCCAGAAAGGCTATTCAGTACAGCAAAGATGGTCACAAATGTTGGAGGGTCAATGTCTGTGGAAGCAGCCCACAGCTAAAGAGACTATGAGTATGAATGTTCCAGAACTGTCACAGGGACAATTCTGAGATGCATTCTATGTGGTTTCTCAGGCAGCCTCCAGTGGGACTGAACTGCAGTGGTCCATGGTGGTAATCAGCTCAACCATGCCTCTCTGCATTGGTGTTCCCTCCTTCCACCACCCACTTCTCCTCCCTGTGAATGGTCTCCACAATAAACCCCTTGCACCCAAAATCTTGTTGAAGACTCTGCTTTTGGAGAATTCCAAAATCATACAACCAGACTTGCAGAAATGAGGCAGTGTTCCAGACATACATACAAAATGGATGAAGCCTTTTTACAGTTTCTTCCTAGTTAGAAAGAATTATCCCTTCTTTTCTATTTGCTTTTTGCTTGCTTTCTCCTCACTGTTATTTCAGAAAAGTGGAACTGTAAATCATACGTTTAGATTACAATTACATGAAACTAGGCATGGCCTGTATGGCAGCCCACTCCAGTGCTCTTGCCTGGAAAATCCCATGGATGGAGGAGCCTGGTGGGCTGCAGGCCATGGGGTCGCGCAGAGTCGGACACGACTGAGCAACTTCACTTTCACTTTTCACTTTCATGCACTGGAGAAGGAAATGGCAACCCACTCCAGTGTTCTTGTCTGGAGAGTCCCAGGGACGGGGGAGCCTGGTGGGCTGCCGTCCATGGGGTCGCGCAGAGTCGGACACGACTGAGCAACTCAGCAGCAGCAGCAGCAGCAGGCATAGTCGGTAGTCTGTAGTCCTCAAGGAGCTAAGTTGAGGATTCTGTCCCAGTGTCTCTCTTCCTTTCAGTAAATGACAGTCCATCCTTCCGGACTACAGGTGTTCAGGGTGTCTCAGCCTTTCCTTTCTCCCCCACACTGTCCGTCAGAAAGTCTGTCAGCTCCACCTTCTCGACACACGCGGAAGCTGGCCATCCTCCGCACCGTCACTGTTACTGTGCTGGGTTAGTCGTGGGCTCCTCACTCGGGCTGTTCCAAGACCACCTTACTCTCATGGTTCTTCCCTCAGTTCCCTGTGACCTCTCCGCAGCAAAACAGCCAGTGATTCTAGTAAAATACCGGCGAGATGGTGTCTTCCAACCCTCAGCAGCCTTTTGTGGTTCCCCATCCCACTTTGAACGAAGCCGTCCTTGTCATGGTGACAGAGTAAAGCCGGTTTTCCAGGCCCTTCTCTCTTTTTCCATTGGTGACCCCTTCCTTACTAATCACCCCCTTGCTGATTTGACCCTAGCCTGCTGGCCTCATTGCCGCCCCTTGGACAGGCCAGCACGAGCTCTCAAGGAGAGCTGCGCCCCTGGCAACCCACATGGTGCACGCCCCACCTCCTCAGTGGTCTGTTCACCTATTATTTTCTCATTAGTCCTTCCCTGTGTAAAATTTGACACTTCCCTTCCCCTTCCTTTCCTTTGTTGTTCCTTTTTGAACTTATCATCATCTGCTGCTGCTGCTGCTGCTGCTGCTGCTAAGTCACTTCAGTTGTGTCGGGCTCTGTGCGACCCCATGGACGGCAGCCCACCAGGCTCCCCCGTCCCTGGGATTCTGCAGGCTGGAACGCTGGAGTGGGCTGCCATTTCCTTCTCCAGTGCATGCAAGTGAAAAGCGAAAGTGAAGTCGCTCAGTCGTGTCTGACTCTTAGCGACCCCATGGCCTGCAGCCCACCAGACTCCTCCGTCCATGGGATTTTCCAGGCAAGAGCACTGGAGTGGGGTGCCACTGCTTTCTCCGTTTCACCATCTACTAAGTATTCATTTTATTCATTTAAGACTTTCTAAACTTATTTCCGTTCTAGGAGGCAAGCCTCATGAAGGAGTGTTTTCCTTGGGTTTTGGGGTGAAGGTCTGCTTTGTTCATTGTTTTCTTTCCAGCCTTAAGCAGTACGCGCGCACACACACACACACACACACAGAGGGATGGATGTGGATGAACACGGATTTGCTGGCACTGACTCACTTTGCAGCACATGCACTAAAGCCGTAATGACACAGAGACGATCAGAATGGCGCTTACACTAGGATGACGTGCAAATTCACGAAAGCAGTTATATTCAGATGAAAAATAAAAAGTAAATTTACTGGCTATCTGATAAACGTGGATAGCGAATAAATGTGCCCCCAAGTGTTTAGTAAGTGCCAAAAATATGTGTGTAAATATGGATGTCTAACAAACAAAAATGAAAAAAAGAGGTATATGACTTGATTTAACCTCTCTGAGGTTTTTTTTTTTTTTAGCTGAAGATAGGGATCCTATTTTCCCATACCTAATTCATGGGAGCAAATCAGATAATGTATTTAAAATCTTAAGAGAGAAAAGAACCTAAGTGGATGGCAGGAATGACTGTTTATCAGAACTTGTGTCTTGATTTTTAGTTCAAGGCCTCAAGATTTATATCTTAAGCTACAAGAGGACTTTTTTTAGAGGTCTTTGAAGTGATGTTTAAGATAATGAGATTCACTTCTTTTGCAATTCATTTTTCTGCAGAAAGCAGGTGCGAATGAATCCCTTGGCACCTCTAACTTATTGAAACTGTGTTGTGGACTTTCTCAACTAGACCACAAGGACCATCAGACTAGACAGCAAGTTATCTTGCCACTTGCAACATTCCCAGTGACAGCACCTGGTGGAGAGTACACTCTCAGTGAGTCTGTGCTGAGTGAACAGATGGGTAACGTCAAGTTCTGCCTTCATTTAAGATGTCCCATTCTCGGAGATGCAAACTAACTAATGCATGATGGGTAAACAACAAGGTGCTACTGTGTGGCACAGGGAGCTGTGTTTAGTATCCTCTGATGAACCGCAGTGGAAGACTTGAAGGAGAACACACACACACACACACATGACTGAATCACTTTGCTGTACACTGGAGACGTAACACTGTAAATCAAGTATGCATAGATCGAGCAATTAATAAGGTGTCCCATTAGCGTCACTGAGGCCTAGCAAGATCTATGACCCTCTTCTTTGCCCCCAGCAAGAGGCCACAGGTGCTGGCTTCATCTCATCCTCCTGACCCGCCTCCTCCCAGTCTTCGGTTTGGGCTGGTTTCTCCTCAGCATTTCCACTGAGCTGCTCCCATTCACCCTCAGCACCAGGCTGACCCAGCGTCTGTTCTGTTCTTACCTGAACCGAGTGCTGGGAGAGAAAGGCAGGAACTGCACTGTTTCCACTGCGTCACAGGCGCACCTTTAGGGCGGGATCATGTGGGTACCAGGAGGCAGAGTGAGCTGGGCAGAGGTGTTTCGGCTGTTTGTGGAAGAGCTGCAGCGGCTATTGCAAGCGGATGGACGCGGATATGGCACAGCATTCTCCCATCTTAAGATCGGGCATCATCCACCATAATGTCATAAAACGAGGTGCTCTTCCCATGGGAACCCTTTTGCTTTTCAGAGAAAAAACTGTTCTCATCTGTGGGTAGCATGGATGGTAGAAATGAAGAATTAGTCCAGTTCTTAGCTCCATGTCTTAGTTCATATTTCTCTTAGTTTATCTCTTTGTTTCAGTGATTGCGTCTAGCTTAGTTTCTTTTGTTTTCCTATCCTGTGATTGGAGCCTTTGTTAGTAAAATCAGCACAAACTTATCTAAGCAGGTCGGCATCCACCAGTTCAGATCACTTGGCTTTTTTTCCCCGGTGGAGGTGTGAAGAGAGGGGTTGATGAGTGACTGTGGGAGAGGCTTTTAACCTGTTAACAGTAAATTTTGGAGAAATGTGTCATAACTTTGTTGTTTTATTTCATTTACACAGTTTTACGAATAAAATGTGGTTTCTAGTAGGCAGATGTACAAAAAGAAAATGTGACTTGCTGCCTTGGTGCTAAGCTTTTTTTAGGACCTTAGTCTTGACTCATTGTAGTTACTGGTTTAATGACAACACGAGTGGATTACCTCGGGAACGCTGACTGCGTGAGCCGCTGCTGCCGCTGCTGAGTCGCCTCACTCGTGTCCGACTCTGCGCGGCCCCAGAGACCGAAGCCCACCAGGCTCCCCCGTCCCTGGGGTTCTCCCGGCAAGAACACTGGAGCGGGCTGCCATTTCCTCCTCCAGTGCATGAAAGTGAAAAGTGAAAGTGAGGTCGCTCAGTCGTTCCAACTCTTAGCGACCCCACGGACTATAGCCTACGAGGCTCCTCCATCCATGGGATTTTCCAGGCAGGAGGACTGGAGTGGGCGCCATCGCCTTCTCCGGACTACATGAGCAATAGACCTCACATATTTGCTGGTTCAAACAGGAGCTTATTTCCAGTTCATCTAGGAGTCGAGGGATGGTAATGGATCAACAGATTGTGCTTCACTGTCACTTAGAGACTCAGGCTCGGAGAGGCTCTGTCCTATACAGGCTTCTAAGTCACCCCGGTTTTTCCTCTCATTTTTCCTTTTCAGTTGGTAGGGAAAACTAACAGTTTTTTTTTCAGTCTTTTGATGTGGAACATTTAAAAAATCTGTTGAATTTGATACGATATTCCTTCTGTTTTCTGTTTGGTTTTCCTTGGCCGCCAGTTGTGTGGAACCTTAGCTCCCTAACCAGGAACTGAACGCATGCTCCCTGCACTGGAAGGAGAGGTCTTAACCACTGGACTGTCAGGGATGTCCCAAGAGCAAACTTTTATGTGCCAAGTTTAGAAGTGGCGTACGTGGTGTCTTCTTATAGTCCAGTGACTAGAATTCAGTTGCGTGGTCATATATAACGTGAGTGGAGTCTGGATAGTGTAGTTATTGACTTAGGTTCCTACGAAAGAGAATCTGAGCCGAGGACTAAGTTCTAATGTTTTATTTGAGAAGTATAAGCCCAGGGCATCAGGAATGAGAACAAGGGGGTGAGGCAGTGTGAGGTCACATGCTGACAGTTACTTCACCAAGAGCTGAAAGAGACGGCAGGTCACTGAGCAGGTCCACCTACTCTGGCGGGTTCTATGGTGAAATCATTCTGCAGGAGTGAGGCAGGAAGGAGAGTTTATCTGTCTGCCTCTCTGCAGTCTTCTGGCTCTTACTGGCCAAAGCTGGCCCCACCCTTTTGCTCCTTAGCACAACTGGTGTGCACCATTCGACACTTCAGTGGCTTCTCAGACACCGAAGCAAATGCTCTTTGATGCGGCGTTTCATCTGAAGCCCAGTTGAGTCTCCTGCCCCTGCAGGAGAAGACAGAGACTTGTGTGTGGCTAGTTACCCTCAGGTGGCCAAGGCTCATGGGTCCGCACTGAGCAGGGTGGTTGTGATGGGAACTGTCTGCAGAACAGTGAAGCCGATCCAGTCTGCAGAGCTCCACAAAGATGTCTTATAGTCTGCCCCTTGACCTGCTGGGACTCGTTTCTGCCCCCTAATTCTATCTGGTTCACAGACTAAACCCTGGGGACAGCACGGTATCCTTAGAGTAAGAGGACGTCACACCTCCTGGAAAGCGGAGGGACAAAAGCCCAGCTGCTCACAGAGCCATCTTCAGGTTGCATCTTCCTGGAGGAGGTAAGAAGCACAGTGAAAGCACCTACAGTTCCCGCTGCTGCTGCTGCCGCCCCGACGCTCTGACGGGTATTTATCATCTCCTCCACTTCTGCTGTAGATCTCCCCCACACTCTGCAAGAACTTCCACCAGCTGCTTCCCTAGTGCGCTGACCGAGACCTTCGTTCTGAGGATTCTAAGCCCTTTGTTGCCCTGATGCTTTTGTGTTACAGTTGGCCAGTGACAGTTATTACTGGGTGGAAATACTTAGAAATGCCTTCATGAAGATCTCATATTCATAGATATTGTGTAGCAGCATACCTAACTTCTCAGCGTCATCAAGGTCGATCATCTCAGCAGTAACTGACTTCTTTGATCGCCACTGTTGTGAGGAGTCTGAACTGTCCCAGTGGTAGATACAGCTTCCACTTGAGTGAAGCAGCATCGCGTCTCCTGTTCTAGGTGCTCCTCCTTTGGGAACTGGAAATTGCAGCCCCACAGAGCCTAGGACTGAGGAAGTGGAAGCGCAAGCCCCACCAGCAGGTTAGTGTGTGTGATGATGGGAGGGGACACTTCTACTTCTACCACTTTGTTCTTGGACTTTTTGAGTTACTGGAGGCCGAGCATCATCTCTCAGGTGTTGGTATGGCACATACGCTGCCTCCGCTTGTCAGAGTCTCACCTCCTCACTGTGGTGTTCCTGAGCTGGCTCCTTGGCTGACCCGTTAATAGATCATTTCCCTGTTCTTTTGGTTGGCTGCTTCTGAGTGATGAACTCATTCGTTAGAAAGGCATGGATGATCTTGAAAATATACTGTAATCACCAACAAAATAAAAACACAGAACAGGGTGTGTCAGTAGTTTCATAAGCCTTAAGATTTTATGTGAGGAATCCGAATACTCTTAGAGAAAAATATACAGTATTTTATTATTGACTAGAAACTTAAGGGGTCAAATAATTCAGCAGCTCCATTTTACAAAAGAAAAATGGAAGCCCCAAAAGGAAGAATGACTCTATGGCATAACAGCTGGTTAATGGATGGGTCTTTGCCGCATTCAGGTTTTCTGATTTCTGAGCTCCTGAAAATTCCATCATATCAAGTAATCTTTTGAACAAAAAACAAGGTTCATCTTTTGGAAATTTAGAGTGAATTTTTAAATGCAAATCAGATAAGTTTGAAGATGGCAACTGGCTTTGTTCATCTTTTTCTACAATGTATAGGAGAATTGTATTTTTTTATTCCTGGAAGGAGTGCAATTTTTCAAGGAGAAGCAGGGGAGCCATTCATCTTGAGGCGATAATTACTGTCCAGTCCTTCCAGGGACTGTTCAGACCTCACGTCCTCCAGCATGTCTTCCGTAATTCTTTAGTTTACGGCGAGCTTGTCTTCTCCTTACTCCCACAGAAGCTGTTGTCATTTTTGTGTTTATTGTTTTCACTGTAAACCCATTTTTACAAGATCACAATAAAATAAATGAAAAGAAAAAACTTTTAAAATCCTGTCATTTCAACAAATTATACCATCTTCGTCTTTAAACCCCATTCACCCTCTGCATGCGGCACTTGCTTTGTTGCTGCTTAGTCGCTCGGTGGCGTTGGGCTCTTTGTGATCCATGATTGTAGCCCGCCAGGCTCCTCTGTCCATGACTTCCCAGGCAAGAACACTGGAGTGGGTTGCCATTTCCTTCTCCAGGGCGTCTCCTAGACCCGGGAGTCAAGCCCGTGTCTCCTGCATTGGCGGGAGAGTCTGCTGCTGAGCCACCGGGGAGCCTGTGTGATCTGCGTGTCCCTAGGTATCTTGTCATCTTGCTGCAGATACACACCTGCACGTGTGTGTTTGTGTTTATAGTCGTTTCCCCCCTTGATATCCATGCGTGGTCACTTCTTCAAGTTGCCACGTGATTGTAACAATTATTTTGAGTGATGTTACTCACTACCTCTTGGACATATTCGAGAAATTTTACAGTTGACAAGTCTAAGTGTAGACTGAGATTTTCCGTTCAATGCCGTGCAGTTTGAGACAGAAAAAGTTCTGCACTGCTCTCTCTCACTTACTGTCCCCGACTTCCAGTCATTTACAGGTTGAGTCCTACTACTACCTAAATATTCCTTTTTTGTAAACCCGTAGTTCAGTTTCATCACTGGATTAGACTTCTTGAGGCTCACTTGTCCACTCACAGTAGGCTAGTACTGGCAACTAAAATACGGTTAGGGGTGGGTTGTTGCAGCTAACCCTCTCTACAGATGCACACTTAGTCTCTCTAAAATGAAACTCTGATGCTGTGACAGCTCTGCTTGAAAACAGTCCGTGAGTCTCCTTTGTCTGTGTGGAGGTTGTCAGTCCTTAAAACAAGTTATTTTACACAAAAATGTAGATTTTTGGCTTCTCTTGTGAAATTGGATATCTGGCCACAACAGGTCTGCATCCCAGCCTGGCACCAGAAGGCTGAAGTGAATAGGGGCTATTTCTGTAGACAAGGCAAGTACTCCGCAGTCTGACATGAGGCCTCCTACATCTGTTTTATTGATTTTAGCTCCCTGGCTCCTACACTTCAGAGATTTAGAGGCTGTACTCTCCAGTCTAAAGCCTAAACTCTGTTGAATGTCACCCAAGTTTCTTCTTGCTGAGTACTTTAGCCTGATCTTCCATTTACCAAGAGTTAGAGAGTAGGTCCTCAAATGGGCCTTGAAATATCCTCCTCACTCTCACATCTGAGGAAGCTCCTTTTTACCTTTTTTTCTTGTGTTTTAATTGGAGGATAATTGCTGCACAGCCTTGTGTTGGTTTCTGTCATACAACAGCATGAGTCAGCCGTAAGTAGATATGTGTCCCTTCCCTCTTGGCCCTCTTTCCCATTAGAGTCGCAATGGAATATTTCTCAGCCATAAAAAGGAACAGGTTTGAGTCAGTTAAAGTGATCTGAATGAACCTAGAGCCTGTTATACAGAGTAAAGTCAGAAACAGATAAACAAAAGTCATCTATTAACACACATATATATAGAATCTAGAAAAATAGTGCTGATGAACCCATTTGCAGGGCAAGAGTAGAGATGCAGACATAGGACACAGACGGGAAATGAGCCCACGTCTCCTGCTTAGCAGGCAGACTCCACCACTGAGCCATCTGGAAAACCCATTTTTCAGAATGCTGTGGCTTAAATGTGACTATCATATGCTTTGCTGCTAATTCCTCCTTTTTCCTCTTATAAAATTTTTCAAGATACTTTGAGAACAAGTGAAAGTGAATCTGTTTTGGGAGAACTGAACCCAGTTTTATGACTAAGTTGGTATTACAAATCATGGAGAAACTATGAGCTTAGAAGGCAGAAGAGACCATGAGACAGGCCCACGGGAATTTGCAGAAACTTTGGGGCAGAACTTTGGCCTTCTGTTCAGTTCAGTTCAGTCTAGTTCAGTCGCTCAGTAGTGTCTGACTCTTTGCGACCCCATGAATCCCAGCACGCCAGGCCTCCCTGTCCATCACCGTCTCCCGGAGTTCACCCAGACTTACATCCATTGAGTCCGTGATGCCATCCAGCCGAATTAATGAGAGCTCAGACAGTTATTCCTAGCTCTCCAAAGAGAAGAATGTTCCTGGCTGACATCTGATTTACATTTGCGTGTACACAAACGACAAAATGATATTTTGTGAGAAGCGTCTAAGTCTAGAGTTTCTTTTCTTCTTCATGAAGATTGTAAAATAATTAATGTTTTCATTTCAGAATTGAATCAGAACTGATTTGGAAAATGCTTTCCAGTGAGCAGGATTTTATTCACAGTTCTGCCTATTTACTGGGTGCCAAGGGACTTGCCAGTGGGTAGTGGTCTAACTTCTCTGTGTCCTCGTGGTTTTTTGTGAGTAAAGTGAGGGATTACAACCAATTGTTGTTTCCATCACTTTGATCCATGTAACAGTAGTTGTGGAATCTCCACATTTTTCTCCACTTCCTAATGACATTCACAGATAGGATAACTGTATGTCCACATTTACTCTAAATGGTTCCAGTTGATGCCTATTTTCTGGTGCAATTAGTAATTAGTGACAGTGCTCCACTTCACTCTCAAAAAATGTTCTGAGCTGAAGATTACATTTATAATTGTGCTATTAATAGGAGTTCTTTGGATATAAAAGTTTCAGTTAAATAGCTTTAAGCAAGTTTCTTAACTAGAACACTTTGCTGGTGTTGATACACAATGTTGATGTTGTTCAGTCACCAAGTGCTGTCTAACTCTTTGTGACCCCATGAACTGCAGCATGACAGGCTTCCCTTTCCTTCTCTGTCTCCCAGAGTTTGATCAAATTCAAGTCCATTGAGTCAGAGATACCATCCAACCATCTCATCCTCTGTTGCCCTCTTCTCCTTTTGTCCTCGGTCTTTCCCAGCATCAGGGTCTTTTCCAGTGAGTCAGTTCTTCGCATCAGGTAGCCAAAGTATTGTAGCTTCAGCTTCAGCATCAGTCCTTCCAATGAATATTCAGGACTGATTTCCTTTAGGATTGACTGGTTTTAATCTCCTTGTCATCCAAGGGACTCTAATATATCTTATGATTTTCAAAAAGAGTATAGCTTTCAGGATTTTTGGCTTTGGAATCCTTTTGCTTCATATGGGAATAGATTCAGTTCAGCCCAGTTCAGTCACTCAGTCGTGTCCAACTCTTTTCGATCCCAAGAATCGCAGCACACCAGGCCTCCCTGTCCATCACCAACTTCCGAAGTTCACTCAGACTCACGCCCATCGAGTCAGTGATGCCCTCCAGCCATCTCATCCTCGGTCATCCCCTTGTCCTCCTGCCTCCAATCCCTCCCAGCCTCAGAGTCTTTTCCAATGAGTCAACTCTTCGCATGAGGTGGCCAAAGTAGTGGAGTTTCAGCTTTAGCATCATTCCTGCCAAAGAAATCCCAGGGCCGATCTCCTTCAGAATGGACTGGTTGGATCTCCTTGCAGTCCAAGGGACTCTCAAGAGTCTTCTCCAACACCACAATTCAAATACATCCATGCTTTGGCGCTCAGCCTTCTTCACAGTCCAATTCTCACATCCATACATGACCACTGGAAAAAGCATAGCCTTGACTAGACGGACCTTAGTCAGCAAAGTAATTTCTCTTCTTTTGAATATGCTATCTAGGTCTCTGCTTTTGAATATGCTATCTAGGTTGGTCATAACTTTTCTTCCAAAGTGTAAGTGTCTTTTAATTTCATGGCTGCAGTCACCATCTGCAGTGATTTTGGAGCCCCCGAAAATAAAGTCTGACACTGTTTCCACTGCTTCCCCATCTATTTCCCATGAAGTGATGGGACCGGATGCCATGATCTTCATTTTCTGAATGTTGAGCTTACAACTTTTTCACTCTCCTCTATGGCACTTATTTGGGGGAAAGAATATGAAATCTTCTTAATTCAACAAATACTTATCAATTGCTAAGAGCCAAGTTCTGGAAATGGCAATGGAGAAATAGTGATGGATAGAACCTAATTTTACCCCAAAGTGGTTTATAGTCTGATTTATATGTAAGGTGAATGGCAGTGGGAATTAAGACTGCATGCAAAACGTTGTGTAGGGGAGTAAAGTTTTCAGTCCCAAAATGTATCTCTTTGGCATGTGGATTATTTTAGCTGAAAATAATCAAGGCCCAAAGGACCCAGGAAGAACCTTTGATCTTCTCCCTAACTGCATAAAAGAAATTAGAGAGAGGACCTGCTCTAGGAAGGGAGATGTCAGCGTAAATAACTAAGGTGTGAACCACGTGTATGGACAGGGAGGAACCCAGTAAAGGCTGTTAGAATTCTGCTCTGTGTCCCATTGTCTCTGCTGGTCCAGCAAACATTTACTTTTCCATCTTTGTGTGAATTTCCCTGTGAAGTTCCAAACCCCTACCACAACATCCTCTTTTGACTTCAGCTGAGGATGGTTTTTAAGGTGAGCGCTTTGGCCATTTTAGCAAGTTCCTCGTTTTTCCTGAGTGTCTCCATGTATACATGGTATGAAATTTGATTTAAGTTTCTCTTGTTAATCTGTCTCATATCAATTTAATTCTTAGACCAGACAGAAGGGTGGAGGAAAATTTCCTACTCCTTGACTAGTATAGTTTAAGGTCATATTCTAGTTTTAATATTTTATCATGATATCATGTAATTAGAAACCAAGATAAAGTAGAATAAGTCTAAATCTTGAGTGGTATAATCTGTAAGACTTAATACAAATGAATATGTTTGCCAAATCTTTCAGAATATCCATATAATGGTCCAAAGCACCATTATTTTCATGACCATGCAGAGCATCTTAAGATTCATGGTCTTAACAGTATCCAAGAGGAAGTGCCTTTAAGTTATTTCTAAAATGATACAAGAAATATTACTTTATGGAAAGACCTTGTGAGTAGACCCTGTCATTAACAAGTTAGCCAGAGATTTATTTTCAATAAAATTGTATGGTAAACAATAATAGCACTTAGTAATACACATTCATTTAATAATTTATTCACATCAATTTATAGTTTATAAAAGTCAGATTTTCTTTTATAACAATCAAAATTCTCTTCTTACAAAACAAAATAAATCATAAAAGCTGGAGCCCAGACAGGGTGGATAACTTACCAAAGTTTTCATAGCTACTGCTGCTGCTGCTGCTAAGTCGCTTCAGTCGTGTCCGACCCTGTGTGACCCCATAGACGGCAGCCCACCAGGCTCCCCTGTCCCTGGGATTCTCCAGGCAAGAACACTGGAGTGGGTTGCCATTTCCTTCTCCAATGCATGAAGGTGAGAAGTGAAAGGGAAGAGCTGAACAACGTTTAAATCCAGGCATTTTTTCTCCAGAATCTGCATGCTTTGCCACCACTGAACAGAAATGTCTATAGATACATGTGAGGGTTGTTGGTTTGAGGGTTTCCGTGATCTCACATTAGTAGCCTGAAATCCGCCACGGTGAGAGTATTTACACCGTGAAAATCAGTAAATGCTACAAATCAGAGCTCCTCTCACCCCGCAGAGCTGATGGTTAAACCTTTGCCAGCAGGCAAATGGTTATAGACACATTTGGAAAGCTGAGTTTTGCAGGTATTCATTTGGGGAATTGTTAGTACTCTTTATATGTTGTCTTGGCATTTTCATCAAATGCAGATCTATTTAGGATAAATTGAAAGAGGATATACAAAATGAGAATTCTCATGATCATTAAATTATTGGATCTGGGAGTCTTTTCAGAAAATTGAGTATTCTGTCCCTGCATTTTATTTCAAAAAACTTTGGTTAGGAGTAAGTTTCCAAACACAGTTCTGCTTATACTTCTGAATTTCTGAAGCCCATGATTAGCATATTTCTCATGGCAATTAGGCTTTGAATTCATCCTAGTTAGTTATAAATGCATACTTTCTCCCTATTAGGTGAAGATCTATGCTAGAGTCCATGTCAGATCAGGACAGCACACACAACCCAGCACAGTGATTTTCCAAAGGAACTGAGTTAAAGATTGTTTAAATAAATAGCCTTACCCCCCTGTTTCAAATACCACTTGATGATTTGGATAGAGTGGTAAAGGAAACCATTTAAGACATCACTTTATGTAATTTTGTTACTGAACACAAGTTCCTATTCCTGAAGTACAGTGAGGCCAAACAAACTGAAACATCAGTTTGGGGCATAACAAGATTTATTCCAGGGACAAGCAAGGAGAATGGGTGGCTTGCACTCAGAAGCCTTGAACTCCTAACAGTTTTCAGGGGGAGGTTTTTATAGGCACTATTTGGGGTGAGTGCTGCAGGCTGTGTGGCTTTCTTCTGATTGGTTGGTGGTGAGGTAACAGGGTGGTACTCCAGGATTTGTGCTCAGCTTGAAGTTACCATTCTTCTCCTGGGTGGGGCCCTCAGTTCCTGCAGAAGAACTGGAAGATACTGTCATGTTTATCCTTTGAGGAGGAACCAGGATCCTGTCTTAATTGCTACTTTATAGTTTCTTGATTGCTTGTCCTTTGTTTCTGCATTTCCTTACTTTCCTGATTAGCAGCTGTCTCAATCTGCTCTTTGGTGTTCAAGAAAGTCCAGGAGGCTGAAGTATTTTCACAAAAATAAGAAACAGGGGACTCAGAAAAACTTTGTATCCGGGAGGGCCACAGGGTCCTTCTTGGTTTCAATTTTGGAATCTTGTTTTCAATAAGCAGTTTTTAGGACTGGTGAAGGGGAAGATTTGGCCTTTCCTCCTTGTGGGTAGTCAGCCTGCATGCACTCAGTTACAGACTAGTGCACATCAGTGTAACCTGGGAGTTGGATAGAGATGCAGTGTCTTGGCCCCCCTCCAGACATACTGAATCAGAATCTGCATTTAACAACATCCCCAGGAGATTTGTATGCATATTAGTGATTGAGAAAGCCAACTGAGTCTTTTTCTAAAATTCACCCTGCTGCAAAAGCATCTGACTGTAACATATTCTTCAGTGTTTGGGATTCTGATTTGTTTGATGGCTTAATGTGTATTGACTGCACCCGAGTGCTAGATGCTGCAGAGGAATTTCAGACCACCAGCCATTGTTCTATACTTGCCTTACTCTACAGTCAGAAGATAAAAACAATACACTGTTTTTCATTTGTGCTTCAAACGTACGTGCACATGAAAGTATACATACATAAAGATTGAAAGAAGAGAAAAAGTGGGTAGGGGAGACAATCAGATTAGAATCCCATTCCAGGAAATGTGGTTCACTGTTAAAATAAGAGCAGGTGAAGATGCTCATATACATATAGGGAAATGAAAGGAATTCCATCAACATCTAGATGTCTGGGGAAAGGAAATATCTAATGGCTGAGTTTTGTGAAGAAAAGGTAGCAGGATTATTGGTCGCATTTTCCTCTCCTCCTGCAGATGTTTTGGTATTATGTTGACACAGCCCAAGCCTATTACTCTCAGACATTTTATGAATTCTTAGTAAAAAAAAGTTCTGGAAGCATTGATTTCATATCTACATTCTACTCTTCATGAAAATTACAGTCTTTTAAATGTAATATTTGGTCAAGTTCTCTATTCTTGTGTTAAATTACCATTTTGTATAGTGAATGTAGAAGACATTCTCAGTCGCTGTCGTTAAGGTATGGTGACATTGAAATTATGCAACTCATATTGGGACTTGAACCCATGTGGCTAAGACTCGAACCTGGTCAAAATTCATGGTCTTCTAGGTAAGATTACCTGCCTGGTTTTGAGACTTAATGAAGCTCAGGTTCTTGATGTATCATCCCAGAAAATAATTCAGTGAGAGACAAAGTGATAGGTAAGGTGTGGATTTATTTAGAGAGAAACATACTTCACAGACCAAATATGGGCTATCTCAGAAGGCGAGAGCAACCTCAAAATGTAGTGTGGTTAGCTTTAAGAGCTGGGTAACTTTACAAACTAACGTGTGGGAGGATTATTCCAACTATTTTAGGGAAGAGGCAGAGATTTCCAAGAAGCGGGCCGTCATCCACAATCTGGCCATTGATAATCAGCCTTGTGACCGTCCCAGTGCCTATGACTGTGCCACTTAGCTTGCTGATGTGTTACTGTGAGTGTGCACTGAGGCGCCAGGTCTAGTGGAAGCCGACTTGTCTGCCATCTTGGACCCATTTGGTTCTAATATTCTGTCCTCAAGCTATGTCATTTTTTTTTTCAAAGGTTGAAACTGCTTCCTTCCTTCCTCTTTCAAAATGAAATTAAGAAATTTGAAGGGGTCTAGAATCTGTCTCCCAAATGTGCTGCTTTGGCAAAATAACTATTTTGAGTGGAAGGCAACTCTACTGAAGGCAGTTGAGAAGAGATACAGGAAGAGTTTTTTGCCTCCCCTTAATCTTCCTAAAACAGATGTTTCCAACCATGTTCCCAAACTCAGGTTCAACTGCTTATTGCTCAGAGGCCAACACTTGAGTGACAAGTGTTGATTGGAAAGGGAAGATTGCTTTATTCAGGAGCTTGGCAACTTGGGGAGAAGCTGGACTTGTGTGCAAACACCAATTCCTAAGATTCTGAGAAAAGAAGAGAAGCTAAAGGCAAAGGAGAAAAGGAGAGATATACCCATTTGAATGCACAGTTCCAAGGAATAGCAAGGAGAGATATGAAAGCCTTCCTCAGCAATCAGTGCAAAGTAGAGGACAGCAATAGAATGGGAAAGACTAGAGATCTCTTCAAGAAAATTAGAGATACAAAGGGAACATTTCATGCAAAGATGGGCAAAATAAAGGACAGGAATGGTATGAACAGAAGCAGAAGATATTAAGAAGACGTGGCAAGAATACACAGAAGAACTGTACAAAAAAGATCTTCATGATCCAGATAATCATGATGATGTGATTACTTACCTAGAGGCAGACGTCCTGGAATGTGAAGTCAAGTGGGTCTTAGGAAGCAGCACTACAAACAAAGGTAGTGGGGATGATGGATCCCAGCTGAGTTTTTTCAAACCCTAAAATATGATGCTGTTAAGGTGCTGCACTCAAAATGCCAGCAAATTTGGAAAACCCAGCAGTGGCCACAGGACTGGCAAAGGTCAGTTGTCATTTCAATCCCAAAGAAAGGTAATGCCAAAGAATGCTCAAACTACTGCACAATTGTACTCATCTCACACGCTAGCAAAGTAATGCTCAAAATTCTCCAAGCCAGGCTTCAGCAATATGTGAACCATGAACTTCCACATGTTCAAGCTGGATTCAGAAAAGGCAGAGGAACCAGAGATCAAATGGCCAACTTCGTTGAAAAAGCAAGAGAGTTCCAGAAAAACATCTCCTTCTGCATTATTGACTCCACCAAAGCCTTTGACTGTGTGGATCATAACAAACTGTGGAAGATTCCTAAAGAGAGGGGAATACCAGGCCACCTGACCTGCCTCCTGAGAAATCTGTGTGCAGGTCAAGAAGCATCAGTTAGAACTGGACACGGAACAACAGACTGGTTCCAAAATGGGAAAGGAGTATGTCAAGGCTGTATAGGGTTACCCTGCTTATTTAGCTTATATGCAGAGTACATCATGAGAAACACTGATCTGGATAAAGCACAGAGTGGAATCAAGATTTCTGGGAGAAATATCAATAACCTCAGGTATGCAGATGACACCACTCTAATGGCAGAAAGTAAAGAAGAACTAAAGAGCCTCTTGATGAAAGTGAAAGAGGAGAGTGAAAAAGTTGGCTTAAAACTCAACGTTCTGAAAACTAAGATCATGGCATCTCGTCCCATCATTTCATGACAAATAGATGGGAAAACAGTGGAAACAGTGACAGATTTTATTTTGGGGGGCTCCGAAACCACTGCATATGGTGACTTCAGCCATGAAATTACAAGACACTTGCTCCTTAGAAGAAAAGCTATGACCAACCTAGATAGCATATTCAAAAGCAGAGACACTACTTTGCCGACAAAGGTTGGTCTAGTCAAAGCTGTGGTTTTTCCAGTAGTCATGTATGTATGTGAGATTGGGACTATAAAGAAAGCTGAGCACTGAAGAATGGATGCTTCTGAACTGTGGTGTTGGAGAAGACTCTTGAGAGTCCCTTGGATTGCAAGGAGATCCAACCAGTCAATTCTAAAGGAAATCAGTCCTGATTATTCATTGGAAGGACTGATGCTGAAGCTGAAACTCCAGTCCTTTGGCCACCTGATGCAAAGAACTGACTCATTGGAAAAGACTCTGATGCTGGGAAAGATTGAAGGCAGGAGAAGAAGGGGATGACAGAGGATGAGATGGTGGGATGGCATCACCTACTCTATGGACATGAGTTTGAGCAAGTTCCGGGAGTTGGTGATGGACAGGGAGGCCTGGAGTGCTGCAGTCCATGGCGTTTCAGTTGGACATGACTGAGCGACTGAACCGAACTGATGATTCTGCTCAGGGTTTCCTCGCGGCCCAGTTGTAAAGAATCTGCCAGCTATGCAGGAGCATGGGTTCCATCCCTGGGTTGGGAAGATCCCCTGGTGAAGGGCACGGCAACCCACTCCAGCATTCTTGTCTGGAAGGGCCCATGGACAGAGGAGCCTGGCGAGCTGCAGTCCATGGGTCACACAGGGTCGGACTTGACTGAAGTGACTGAGCACAAGATTATGACCGTTTTAAAGGGAGAGTCATTTGGGGAGGGGGTTAGGGTCTTTGTTATTATCTTTTCCTGTATGCAGGACTTTTTCTGATTGGCTGGTGTAAGACCAGAGTGTTACTCCGGCATATTGTGCTCAGCCTGAAGTTGCCATTCTCCTCCTGGGTGGGAGTCTTAGCTCATGTAGATGGTCTGAGAGGCAGTGTTGTGTATATTCCTTGAGGAGAAACCGGGCCCTTATTCACCTTGGGGTGTTGCTTCTTGACAGCGCCTTCTTTGTTTCTCTCGCATGAATGGCAGCTGTTTAATCTGCCCTTTGGAACACAGGGAGGTCACGGAGGCTGAATGAACCCTACTTCTTACAAGGAAGAATTGGAGGACATAGAAAGGACTTGTATCCAAGCGTGCCCCACAGGTGTAACAGGGAGGAGTCTACTTTTGACTTCTTGTTGGGTCTGTTTCTTTGGCCATATCTTCATTTTTTGTTTCTTTTGTTATTACGATCATATATAATGCCCTGCCTCAAAGGGCCCTGCCTCTCTGCTTGACCATTAAAATGAAGGGCTCTTGTGTAACTCACAGGGAACAGCTCTGACCCTGCCCACCTGTGAGTGACGCTAGGAAAGAAGCAAGGATGCAGCCTCTCCCAGCTGGACCCTGAGGAGGCCCTTTCACTCTGCCTGCTCCCCTCTCCCTCTCCTCATTCTATGTCCCACTGCCCCTCCCTCTCTGCTCTGCCTTTTGGCCTACGTCCCTTATTGCCTCTCTCTCTGGCTATGTAACAGAACCTAGCATCCAGACCTTGACTACATGGTTACTTTGAGGTACTAGTCTGCTCTCTTCTCAGCTTTCCAAATAAAGTCACATTACTTGCCTCAACACCTCGTCTCTCAGATTCACTGGCCTGCCATTGTGTGGCAGGCAGACTGAGCTTGGACTTGGTAACCCAGGGTCCTGTTCAGTTTTAGGCATAACGTTTTCTCTGTGAGGGACTGCAATGAGATAATTGCATTAACAAAATTATTAAAATAACCCTTCTCTTCCATTAGCTTTCCCTGTATATTCCCTAGTAACTCTTCTGTAGCTTATTTTTCCTCAAAGAATAACTGCTTTTCCTTTATTAAAATGGTATATAAACACTTGAGTCTAACTGCTTGAATTTCATTTCTTTTTTCCTTTGAACACCTGTGGATGCAGAGTATTAATACATCTTTGTTTTAAATGTTAATGTGTCTTTGGTCAGTTAAATTTACATGCCTCCAGTCACTGAATCTGAGAGGTAGAGGAAAACTTATTTCTCCCTAACAATTTTAACTCTACTAAAACTTAAAAAAAAAATTCATAAATCATTTTAAAAGAAGAAAGGAAGAAGTGAAGAAAGAAGGATAAGAAGGTAAGATATGAAGTATGTGGAAAGTCTGAAACATCAATAGAAATGGAATGAGAGTTTTAGGAATTAGCTATTTAACCATCTACTTCATCTAATCATTACTCAAGCTGTCAATGACTGCAGGCACACTGTATGAAGAGATTATTATTGTCACACCCTAAGCCTGCAGTGAGGTCAACTGTTGGATCAATAACAACTTGGCTTCATCAGATAGGGAATCTAAATGAGAATTGCCACTGTTAATCAGGGATCTTGAAATCCTTGAACAGGGCACTGTGATAAGTGATTGCAGACTGTTCTTCTCCTTTTAACCTTAGTGGACTTTGCTAACTCATATTTTTAATTAACTAATTTAGATCAGGGCATTTCAAATGCTCACATCCTTTCAAAATTCTCCCTGGGGAGGTTATTCCTGGAGTAGACAGGAGAAAGAATATCTTTCCTTTCTTTGTGATGATGTATTTGGCACATTTAATTTTTTTTCTCAGAGGCACACGTTTTCAAGGAAGACTTTGATTTCACATTTCAGTTAGCATTTAGTTCTTTACCTTACAGGGAGGTAGAATTTTAAAATTCAGCAAAATGTACAGAGTTCTTTACAGAGTACTAAAAGTTAAAGCTATGGAAAATTACAACCTTTGATGCAAAGGAGATAACTTTTGCTTTTTTGAGAGCTAATTAGTAATGAAAAGTCTTTTAGAAAGAAAATATTGGTTAAGCTGAGGTTATGGAGAAGTCTCAACAATTAAAAGATATTTAGTACATTAAAAAAAAAGATTGTGGCTATTGTGGATATTATTTAGTTTTACCTTTTTGTGGCCTTTGTTCTTTAACATGTGTTAAGGTCTGAAATTTTAAAACTTAAGAGTTTGCATATTCTCTCCAACAGGAGAAAGGTCCATGCTATTACATCTATTAAATAGTAATAATTTTGTAATACTAGGGTTGACATATTTTTAAATTTTTTATTTAAGTATCCAGTTCAGTCCAGTCAGTCGCTCAGTCCTGTCCAACTCTTTGTGACCCCATGAATTGCAGCACACCAGGCCTCCCTGTCCATCACCAACTCCTGGAGTTCACTCAAACTCATGTCCACCAAGTCAGTGATGCCATCCAGCCATCTCACCGTCTATTGTCCCCTTCTCCTCTTGCCCCCAATCCCTCCCAGAATCAGTCTTTTCCAATGGTCAATACTTCACGTGAGGTGGCCAAAGTACTGGAGTTTCAGCTTTAGCATAATTCCTTCCAAAGAACACCCAGGACTGATCTCCTTTAGAATGGACTGGTTGGATCTTCTTGCAGTCCAAGGGACTCTCAAGAGTCTTCTCCAACACCACAGTTCAAAAGCATCAATTCTTCAGTGCTCAGCTTTCTTCACAATCCAACTCTCACATCCATACATGACCACTGGAAAATCCATAGCCTTGACTAGATGGACCTTTGTTGGCAAAGTGACATCTCTGCTTTTGAATATGCTATCTAGGTTGGTCATAACTTTCCTTCCAAAGAGTGTCTTTTAATTTCATGGCTGTAGTCACCATCTGCAGTGATATAGTTGATGTACAATATTGTGTTTAATTTCTGCTATACAGTAAAGTGATTCAGTTATACGTACATATATATATACACAGACATATATATACATATATATACACATATATATACATATACACACACACATATATACACATATACACACATATATATACACACACATATATATACATATATACACACATATACACATATATACACACATATATACATATACACACACATATATACATATACATACACACACATATATACACATATATATACACNAAGTGATTAATTTATTCCTTTTAATTTCTACACTGAGGTCATGAGCGTGCATCTTGACCTCCTTAAAATGATCAGTAATCAGGATAGAGGCATGGGGCTAGAATGGCGTTGCCTCATCGTCCCTGGATCAGTCAGATGTTGGTAAATTAACACAGGCAATACACACAGACAGAGAGACAAACAAACAAGCCTCCGGAGGCAAAATTGAAAGTAAGATGACGGCCGCTGGCCGTTCAGCATGAGCGACCCACTATCATCTACAGAGAACAGGGGCACTCTGTCCCCTCAGAAGGGGTCGGGGACGTCTCCCAACGACCCCCACCGGTGACCCGTCGGTGCATCCGCCTGAGTCATATACCGGTTTCAGAAAATAGGCCCTGTCAGAAACGAAAAGACAGAAAAAAGCTTACTGGCTGCAGATGACTCTCCGGATCCATCTTCCTGTGGAGCCAGTGGGAGATCCCAGACGAGCCCCTAAATGTTACGCCCAAGTCGCGAAATTTCCCAGTGACCACCAGGGAGCTGGTATCTGATGCAAAAGCAAGAGAGTTTTTATTACCAGGCTCGAGCTGGGGCTCCCACCATTACCGATGCAGCAGCTATAGGGAGGAGCCCTGAACTCTGGGTTTCATTGCTGATATTCTTGCGCGAAAAATGTTACCTTCTGTGGAAGGGTTAGGTGTTGGATTCTGATTGGTTCCCATTTCCCGGGCTCAATTGCTTAATTCGAATTTCCCGGGCAGGTCAATTGTCGCAAAGAATTGGACATGACTGAGTGACTGAATTGAATGAGTGGGAGGACTATTCCAACTATTTTTAGTAAGGGGTGGAGATTTCCTGGATTTGGGCCATGACCCACTCGTTGGTCTCTTAACAGTGCCTTGGAACCGTCATGGCACCTCTGGGTGTGTCATTTCATTTGCTAATTCAGGATCAAGGTCTGGTCTTGTCTGCCATCTTGGTCCCATTTGATTCTAATCGGTTTATGTTGTGTCCTTGGGCTATGTCATTCTTTCAAAAGTTGTGCCCTGCCCCTTTCCCTCCAGTTACAGTTTGTTGAAGGCAATGCTATCATGTTTATCTACATAAACACAGTCAATATGCATTGATTTATGTTCTAATCTTCATGAAACAATGGCTCAGTTCAAAAACAATCCTCTGCATTTGGGTCTATTTTATGCTACAAATGAACAGCTAATAGAGCTATAGTTAATGATGGCTACATCCGAAAGAACACTAATGCTTGACTACAGTGGGCCTTGGAAGAAACATGAGTCATTTCAGTCACTCAGTCATGTCTGACTCTTTGTGACCCCATGAATCGCAGCAGGCCAGGCCTCCCTGTCCATCACCAACTCCCAAACTCATGTCCATCGAGTCAGTGATGCTATCCAGCCATCTCATCCTCTGTTGTCCCCATTCTCCTCCTGCCTTCAATCTTTCCCAGCATCAGGGTTCTTTCTAATGTGTCAGCTCCAATACTTTTTAACTGTGGTGCTGGAGAAAACTCTTGAGAGTTTCTTGGACAGCCAGGAGATCCAACCAGTCAATCTTAAAGGAAATCAGTCCTGAACATTGATTGGAATGATTGATGGTGATGTTGAAGCTCTAATGCTTTGGCCACCTGATGTGAAGAACTAACTCATTGGAAAAGACCCTGATGCTGGGAAAGATTGAAGGCAGTAGGAGAAGGGGACGACAGAGGATGACATCACTGATTCGATGGACACAAATTTGAATATGCTCCAGGAATTGGTGATGGACAGGGAGGCCTGGTATGCTGTCATCCATGGGGTTGCAAAGAGTCAGACACAACTGAGCGACTGAGCTGAACTGAAAGACCGAAAGCATATGGAAGCACGTTTGGGGAAAGAACATCAAGAATTCATTTTTGGACAATGTAATGCTTGAAGTGATATTGGACATCCAAGGGGATACTATTATGTAGGCGAAATGATTACAGTTTATAATGAAGTTGTTGATATGATTCTTTGGAGAGAGGTCCACGTGAGAGATATAATACAGAGACGGTAGTGAAAGCCAGGAGACAGACAACATCACCAGAGGAATAAGTATATTCAAGGAGAAGAGGTCTAAAGATTAAGGCTGAAGTCCTCCTGTTAGCAGGTCGAGGAGAGATGAGGAGTTTCACAAGAGACTAACAGTTAACTTGCAGGGAAAGAGGAGCATGATGCTTGAGTCCAAGTGAAGAAAGGACGGCGAGGCAGAGGAGTGGTCAGACATCAGTGCTCCTGTTGCATGACGGTGCTGTGGACTTAGAGCAGAGCATTGGTTTTAGCAATTTGAAGGACATCGGCGACATAGATAAGCATGGTTTTGTGGCATGTTGGGGGTGAAAGTCTGACCAGAAGTAGTTCAAAAGTGAATTAGAGGAAAGGAATTAAAGCCAGCAATTACATGTTTTCAAGAAGCTTTGCTACAAAGAACAGTGAACAAGCTGGAAAGTAGGGTCTAGTAAAGTATTATTTTAAAATTTTTGAGACTATTTAGCCTTGATTTTAACCAATAAAAATAAATTTAAAGGTAAGATTAAAGTTAAATACTTTTGTCAGTAATACTTCATGGGTGATGTGTATTTCATATTGCATTTCATTAGGAGGCATGAATATCAAATTGTCTTAGTGATTCAAAATTTCTGTTTTATTTGGTTAAGATTGTTTCCAAAGGGTATTTCTGTTTAAAAGGTACAGTTTCTCTTTGGCAATTAGCAAACAATCTGTGTAGTGATATTTTGGCTCTGTGTGGATATTCTGTTTCAGTATTTTATTTAGTGCCTTAATCAGTTATTTAATTAGAATAATTTAAATTATGATTTTCAAATTTTAACACTTCCCCCTACCTTTTTAGCTGGCTTTTTTTTTTTTTTTTTTTTTGCTGTTCAGTAGAGAATAATTTTTATTCATCAATGGGTAATCAATTGTACTTTCTCCTTAAAGCCTAATTCTTTCCCTTTAATTAGCAATTATCAAAATAAGTTATTTCCAATTATGGAAAATGATTTTATTTAAGATAAGGTTCGTGTGTGTGTTATTATTGTTTTTCAAGGAGCTGAAATAACAACTTGTTGACAAGTTGAGGGGCATGATCCAGCAAGAGGGACTCATTGATGATATAGGAAGGAGAACAGAGAACTACTGGAGTGAATCCTTGAAGTGGAAAGGGAGATAGACTTGGATACAAAAGGAAGGGGCTATCTGTCTGGTTTCTTTATAGTAACATTTAGAAATAAAGAGGAGACAGTTCCGAAACTAGTTAGATGTGGTTGGGGAAAAAGCCTCTGGTAGTTCTATCTAACAGAGAAGGCAATGGCACCCCACTCCAGTACTCTGGCCTAGAAAATCGCATGGATGGAGGAGCCTGGTAGGCTGCAGTCCATGGGGTCACTAAGAGTCAGACATGACTGAGCGATTTCACTTTCACGCATTGGAGAAGGAAATGACAACCCACTCCAGTGTTCTTGCCTGGAGAATTCCAGGGACTGGGGGACCCTGGTGGGCTGCCTTCTATGGGGTCGCACAGAGTCAGACATGACTGAAGAGACTTAGCAGCAGCAGCAGTTCTATCTAAATTGCTTCAATATTCTCAGTGAAATATGAAGCAAGGCAAAGAATGGGATGCATAAAATAGAGAGATGGATAGGGCAAGTTGTTGTGATGACAAGTTCTAGGCAGGACCACTGCAGCAATGGGGGATATAATCTATGATAAAGAATTGATCAAGGGAAATGAAAAGCCAACAATGAATAGGAGAAGATATTTGGAAATGATATCAGTGATAAGGGGTTAATATCTAACAGAGGTTAACATAAATAGCTCACACGACTCAATGTCAAAAAAACAACCTGGTTAAAAAACGGGCAGAACTCAATAAACATTTTTCCATAAAGGAAATGCAGATGGCCAACAGGCACATGAAAAGATGCTCAATATCACTAATCATTAGGGAAATGCAAGTCAAAACCGCGATGAGATATCAACTTCACACCTATCAGAATGACTACAATCAAAAAGAACACAGATGGCAATGTTGGCCAGAATGTGGAGCAAAGGGAACCCTCCAAACCTCTTGGTGTGAATGTATTAAATAAACTGATGCAGCTACTGTTTAAAGCAGTGTGGGGAGATTTCCCAGAAAATTAAAAATAGAACTACCATATGATCCAGCAGTTCTACTCCTGGGTATATAACTGATTTAAAAAAAAAAAAAAACTACTAATTTGAAAACTTATGTGCACATCAATGTTCATAGCAATGTTATTTACAGTTGCCAAGGTATGGAAGCAACCTAAGTATCCGTCAACATATGAATGGATAAAGATTATATGTGTGTGTGTGTGCATGTATGTGTATACACACATATACATATACACTGTATATATAGCATTCCATTACATCTACAGTGTAATGGAATACTATTCACCCACAAAAAGAATGGAATTTTGCTAATTGCAACAACCTGGATGGACTTGAAGGGTATTATGCTAAATGCAGTAAGTCAGACAGAGAAAGACAAATAGTGTATGATGTCACCTAAATGTGAAATCTGAAAAATATGCAAATTAATGAATAAAACAAAAAAGGAGACGAAAATGGGGAAAACAGGTATGGGGAATTAGAAAAGGTTATTATGGGATTATATGAGATCACCTGTGTGAAATTTTGAACATTGTGAAGCACTATAGAATTTAAAACTTTCATTAATTTAAAATAAAAGAGATTTTCAAGAAATTGAGCGGTCAAAGTGTGAGATTATTTACATATTGACATTGCTAAGAAATAGTGCACTAGCAGCCTTGGGGAGGGGGCAGTGAATGGAGAGCTGAAAATGTTAGGAAGTAGCAGGAAGACAACACAATTATGTAAAGCAATTATCCTTCAATTTAAGAAGTAAATTAATAAAAAAAAAAAAAGAGTATCCTATGGGCAGTACATGAAGACAGTACTGGGGGTTAACAGATAATTTACTGTGATAACATAAAGTTCAAAGCTGAGAATTCTAGGGGAAAGGTAAGAGTGAATGGTCCAGAAGTGACCATGAATGACAGGGCTGCCTTTCCACTTGCAGTTTTTCAGTAGTTTGGTGTAGTTTTCCTCATGTTACTGTGCTTCGAGTTTTTGAGTTTGAATCTTTGGGGTTTTTCATTTTTATCAAACTGGGAAAATTTTTGGCCAGGTATGTTTTCTGTCTTTACTCTCTTCAACTTCTTCAGGAACTCCATTTGCATGTGTATTACACCCCTTAAAGGCTTCCTAAAGCTCACTGGTGCTCACTCCATTTGCGTGTGTATTAAGATTTCCTAAAGCTCACTGGTGCTCTTTCAGCTGTCTCTCTTTTATGCATTCTTTTGCTGTCTCATTTTAGATATTTTCTTTGTTATATCTTCAAATTTACTAGTTTTTTTCTTCCGAAATGTATAATCTACCTTTAATTCCATCCATTTTGTCTCTCATATTACATTTTTCATTTCTAGAATGTTGATTTGAATCCTTTTTATACCTTTGATACCTCTTTGACCACATATTCTCACATCTTGAGCATGTGAAATATTGTTACAATGACTGCCCAAATGTCTTTGCCTACTCATTCTACATCTGTGTTGTTCCTTAGTCGTTTGGATTGGTGAGCTTTTCTCCTTGCTGTGCGTCATATTTCCCTGATTTCTGCATGTCTGTTTCGAGTGGACACTAGACCCTGTGAGTTTTACCTCGTTGGCTGTTGTATGTTTTCCTACTCTTGTAAAAATTCTCAAATTTTGTTCCAGAACTTGATATAGTTACTTTATAAACAGCTTGATCTTGTCAGGTCTTGCTTATAGGGTTTGTTAGTGGGGTTCCAGAACAGTGTTTTGCGTGGAATTAATTTTCCCCACTAGTGAGGTAGAACCTTTAGAATACCTTACAGAGTGCTCAGTCACTTGTGGGGTTTTCCAGTCTGGATAAAAGGGCTGGCTGGAGCGATCAGCCACTGTTTCTGGGGCCGTGTGAATGCCAGCCACTGCACTCCCGATCCCTTTAGTGATTCTCCCCTGGTATGGATGGTTTGTTCCCAGGCGTATGCTGATGAGAACTCAGCTCAAGACTGGAGAAGAGCCCTCTGAAGCTCCCCACAGTTCTCTCTCTGTGTAGCTTTCTCCTCTCGGAATCTGCCGTGTGACTCTAGCCATCTTGATCTCCCTGGACCCACAGCTTCGACTTCTTTTCTTCAGCACAGCATCCTTTTTCAGTTCACCTCTGCTGTCTTTGGAGTCTCTCTCTCTCTGGACCATGGTCTGAAAGTTACTGTAGGCAGTAATCTGGGGACCTACTTTGTAGATGACATACTTGTTTCCCATCCTTCAGAGATTTTTGTCTTTTGTTGCCTGATGACCACTTCTGGCTTTTTGTTTTGTTTTTGGTTGTTCCATGCAGGAGAGTAAATCCAGTCCCTGATACTTATCTTGGCTAGAGTAGAAGCCCACGTAAGTCGGTTACAATTCAACTATTTCTTAAATAAGAATATTATATTAAAATGATTATGATTAGCTAACCAGATTATGTGACAGAAGGCAGGATTGTGAGGGAATAGGATCTAGAAAGGATAGTTCTGGGGAAGACAGGAAAGCTGAAGGTCAGAGTGTGTGTCGCTTAGGTCAGTGCAAGCTCTTTGTTGGTGGGAGAGGGCTAATATTGCCAGTCTACATGCCATTAGGGCATACTGAAAAAGAGCATATATTTCTAAATCTTTACTCGTTTGAAAAGACGAAAGTACTAATGCAGCAAATGAAGTTGCTAGTGTTACGATGTTCACATATCTTTTATTTGCCTACCTCGAATCTAGACAGACAAATCGTCAAATTTTTTTTGGTTTTAGCAGTGGTCTTTCAGTGGCATGGTGAAGAGAAGTATTGCAGTTATAACCCATATAGTACTTTTTTTATAATCCATATAATACTATATATACCTGCAAGAAACAATTTTCATGAAATGGAATAAATTTAGGCTTTTAGATAGTAAGAAAGAAAGGTTGGGTTGGTAGTAGGTCTAATATTTTAATAGAAAAATAACTACTAGAAAAAGTTCTACTGATGAAGAAAAATGCAATCACAAATTTACAGTGTGATTCTTTAAATTTTTTTTAATTGGAGGATAATAGCTCTACAGTGTTGTGCTGGTTTCTGCTGTACGACAAGGCGAATCACTGCTAGATCTCTCCTTCCTCTTGAACCTTGAACCTCCCTCCCAACCCCCCCATCCCATGCATAAAGTGTTTCTAATCAATTATTTCTGTTGGGGTAAAGAACCTTTTCTTCTAAACCCTATCTTTACACTTTTATCATTACTATCAACTAATACCTTAGGAAGATTAATTATAAAATCCAATAAATCACTGCATTTTCTTTGCAGAACTGGATGTCGCACAGGATTGGTGATCCTGTTATGTTTATGACCAAAGTCTTCCCAGAGGACTATAGCATGTGTGTTCTCTTGATTCTTTTCTGCCCACACTTCTTTAATATCAGGACTTCCCACTCACGTGTTAACATTAATAATTCATAGGAGAGAGTTGTGATATGGCATCTTCCTTTGGTGACATAATGAACTATTCCATTTACTGTTTTAGTAGAGGAATAGGACAGAAGGGAACAGAAACTAGAAAACTGGATTGAGTATACCAACACACAATTTTAATGATGTTGTAATAAATATGTTAAAAGTGAAAGTTAAAAATGAAGGGCAAAAGTACTGGTTTTCTAACTCATAGTTTTATCCTTGGTGAAGAGGAAGTGCTCAGACTGATACTGACCAGGATTCTTGGCCTTTCCAACTATCAACAGAAATTGACTAGAGTTCAGACAAGAAATTCAGGCAAGACTTTACTGGGGCCCCTGCTGCAGCAGAGAGGAGTGGGAACAAACAGTAGGTTCCCTTGGTTGCTTGCTACCTGAGGTAGGATGAACTGGTTCCTTAAATGGTGTGAGGGTAGAGGTATGTGAAGGGGTTGGGATGGAGGGGCAGCTTAGGTGGTTTGCCCACCCCTTAAGTTGTACTGTGTACAGAGGGCATGTGCAGTTTTCTGTTTTTCCTCTCCACATCCAGTTTTTTGCTCCAGGCTCTTCAGAAGTGGCAGTTGGATTTTTTAGTCTTTTGTATCTTTTTGTCCAGAATTTGCCCTAACTGTGCACGCATGCAGTTATTTTTAGTCCCACGTAATTGTTTGTATTTTGTTGCTTGAGGAGAGGTGTGTCCAGGTGCAAGCACTGCAGTGGAAGGTCCTAGGTCCCAGTCTGTCTCAAGGCCATGTAGATGGCCACATGGCAAGTGGTTGAACTGGTGGTTGTCACTGAACGGCTCCCATTCCCACTCAGCAACATGGGCCTCATCAAAGTATGTGAAACTCTGGATAAAGCTGAACATCTTTAAATCTGGTGATATAATAGCTTGTGATGCTGGTATGGAAACCATTCTGAAAAAGAATTGCCAGGGAGATTTTCCAAGGCAAAGATGGCCAGATGTATATGACCAGCATCCTCCACTGCATAAACAAAGGGCTTTTGTATCTAGTGGGTACCATGAGGGCCACGTCTCCATTTCTACGCAGGATATGAGGCAGCATTACATGGGGCAGATGCTGTGTTTGAGCAGTATAAAAATTGTGTACCATGTGATGTTCTGGCCTGGGGTTGACAGTATTCAATTTATCGTCTTAGAAGTATTGAGATCTCAGCATGAGGCCCTTCTATCTGTTCTGAGCTGACCTGCTAAATTGTTGGTATTCTTAAAGTCCCAAATGCAGTGACTATACTAGTGTTAGCTCTTCTGCCAAGGGCTGTATATTTGCTTTTTTTTTTATTTTTATTTTTTGATGGTACCACATGGCTTGTGGAGTCTTAGTTCCCTGACCAGGGACTGAATTGGGCCCTTGGTAATGAAAGCATGGAGTTCTAACCTCTGGGCTGCCAGGGGATTCCCCAAGGTCTGTGTATTTGATACAGAGGAAGGATGCAGTTTCTAGGGAGCGCCATTCAGGCATGAAAAGCTGTCGCACACTGCAGTGAGCAGCATGATTGGTGCTTCTTTCTCTCTAGGTGTCCAAATGCACCTGATAAAAGTTCTTGATTCTGTTAAAATATTTTTGTATGTATGATAAATGCTTATGCAAGTTCTGTAAGAAATGAAGGTTTGGTCTTAGGTAACCTCAACCTCAAATGTCTAATTATTTTGGAAAATTGCCCAGGATGTACACACACACACACACACACACACACACACACACAGAGAGAGAGAGAGATATGGGATTTCATTAGTCATTCAATCAGCTATTATTTACTGGCTTCCATTTGTGTACTGTGCTAAACATTAGGAAAGGATAGACGTGTAAGACACTGACTTGTAACGTTCTGGTGTGTAGTTGGATGGAATTGGAGTAGTAATTTTCATTTGTTACATGGATTTTGAAATTACATTAGCTTCATTGATCAGAGCCATAGAAAAGAAGAGGGTATGGATTATGAAGTGAGTTTCAGACTGTCTTCAGAGAATCAGGACCAACATGGATGTGAGAAAAGGCTTAGAAAAACTGTTTTATTAAGAAGTTGAATTCTCACTGACTTTTTTCCTTCAAGAGCACAAATAATTTGCTTTAAAGGAGCGGGAACAGACCCACCTTCCACTCTCCCGAATTTCCCCCACCGCCCCAGGCAGTTCCAATCACTTTAAAGTTATGACAGATGTTTAAGTGATGCTTTTCATATCCCAGATGCCACCAGAGGTCACACCTTCCCTGTCAGGGTGGCTTGGCCAGTAGTGGTTTTATTTCCAAGTTAGACTGACATTCAAACAGAGCAAACCACTTGTTCAGGATAACCAGTCAGCTACTAAGGGTTGGAGCAAGGACTCAGTTGACTTCAATGCCCAAAGCCCACTACTCATGTGAAACAAACCACAGTTTTCTTGGGTAGGCAGTTTTCCAGGATTGCTTTTGCCCTTTCTAAGAGCAGCAAACAAGTGTTCCGCCTGCCATGCCTTACCAGCGTCCAGTCTGCAGACAACTCAGGATGGGCAGGGTGGGCGACAGGAGGGGACATGACGAGCCCAGAGTGCTTGGTTCTCACTGCAGCATTTTGGTTCTGCAAGGGGAAACATTTTCTCAGCTGTAAACACCACTGAATCCCTCCCTGCCTCATCTCACTTTGAAGAGGGAGGTACCAGGTTCTCCACTTAGAACTGAGGAAACTGAGCCTTAGGGGGTTGAAAGAATTGACTTGTGGTCCCACAGCTTGTAATTGGTCATGTTTATTGAGGCCACACCAGCCTCGAAGGTCCATTACCCTTTGGGACTCTGGGCTGCTAAGCATGAGTGCAGCAGATAGAATATGAAGATGGTTGGGTGGTTCAAGGGGGTGAGAAGAGCTGGGTGAACGGGCACTGGCCCTGGACAGCGAGAGGCTGGGAGGGGCTGCAGAGGCGGGGTCGGGCCTGCAGAGCGTCTGTGGTCTGTGTGAGTGCCGGACACTGCGGCTTCTCCTGCACGCAGATCCTTTCTCTCTTTAGCTCTTCCTTCACCTTGAAGGTTACGCAGTTCTCTCTGTGCTCTTTACGTGAGTATAATTGCAGCAAACTTCTTAAAGCTACAATTTATTGGAAGAAAAATCGTATATTTGTAAAACATACATTGTCTTAGTGATTAAGTCCTAAAAGTGAAGTTCCAAATAGGGCTTTATCCACAGTGAGAGCAGGACTTTCCACATATTTGGTGCTGCTTCTCATGGCTTGGCCACACACTGAACATTTTTAGTCAGGAACTCAACTTATTCCAGTGATTGCCTTCTGAGCAGCACAGAGGGTAGGAGCAGATGGATTATCTTTGAACTCTCTTGATTTTTTGATGATCCAGTGGATGTTGGCAATTTGATCTCTGATTGCTCTGCAATTTCTAAATCCAACTTGAACATCTGGAAGTTCATGGTTCATGTATTGTTGAAGCCTGGCTCGGAGAATTTCGAGCATTACTTTGCTAGTGTGCGAGATGAGTGCAATTGTGCGACAGTTTGAGCATTCTTTGGCATTGCCTTTCTTTGGGATTGGAATAAAAACTGATCTTTTCCAGTCCTGTGGCCACTGCTGAGTTTGCCAAATTTGATGGCATATTGAGTGCAGCACTTTCATAACATCATCTTTTAGGATTTGAAACAGCTCAACTGGAACTCCATCATCCCTACTAGCTTTGTTCGTGTGATGCTTCCTAAGGCCCACTTGACTTCACATTCCAGGATGTCTGGCTCTAGGTGAGTGATCACACCATCATGCTTATCTGGGTCATGAAGATCATTTTTCTACAGTTCTTCTTTGTATTCTTGCCACCTCTTCTTAATATTTTTTGCTTCTGTTAGGTCCATACTATTTCTGTTCTTTATTGAGCCCATCTTTGCATGAAATGTTCATCTCTAATTTTTAACTCTTAACTCTTATCACAAGAGTTGATGGAAAAAGTTACTTGGTGGAATAACTCGAAATCAGTGTGGCAGAAGCTACAGTTAATAGCCTTAAACCTAGATTACAGAAGCAGATAACTACATTGTTTCCCTTTTAATTTTGTCTTCAATTTGCCTCCAGTCCTGACTGAACTAGATGCTGCCTTCTTCCTTTCCAGCTTCATTCATATAATTTCTCATATCTTTTGACTTACCGTTTATTTGCTTATCTGAATCTTCTTTCTCTCAAGTCCCAGGTTTCGTTCCTCACTTTTCTGTTCATCTTATGCAAAGGAGGGGCCTCACATCTACAATGATGCCTTCTTTCTAGCCTCAGCTGCTCAAGGCTCAGTTTGCACCCACTGATTACAAAGAATATATCTCTGTTTCTTCTGCCTGGGAATTATGCAGAATAAATTCCTTCTGCTGGGCATGTTAATTTCATATTATTGATCTGATCATTATTTTAGTGAATACAATTCTGGATGAATGAAACTTAAGAGAGAAACCAGGACTGTCTACATTGCCGCCGTCCCGAAAGATTCTCACTGTAGAGAAGAAAATGTTACAGCTCAGCTGACTTTCTTCCATTTTTTTCTTTCCTCCCTGTTTTCAAAGTGGCTCCTGTATTCCCTTTAGCATCTTGAAATGAACCAGTTTAACCACATATACCTTTGTCAAAGAGACGATGCCGTCATCTTGTGATATGAACTCTTCTACTGAGAGACAGTCTGTCCCCAAGTAACTTGTACCTTTAGGAATTCATGACTTTGAAATCTTTAATAAGTCATGTCTCATTAAAATTTTGAGGAAGGGAAATAATAAGGTATTAAACAATGGGCCATTGTAAAATGTTTGTCTTTTTTATGTTTCTGTAAATATAACTTACCCCTAATTTCTGTTCATATTGCTTTATTTAACATTGTTCAGTTCAGTCACTCAGTCCTGTCCCATTCTTTGTGACCCATGGACTGCATTACGCCAGGCTTCCCTGTTCATCATGACCTCCTGGAGCTTGCTCAAACTCATGTCCACAGAGTCACTGATGCCATCCAACCATCTCATCCTCTGTCATCCCCCTCTCCTCCTGCCTTCAATCTTTTCCAACATCAGGGTCTTTCCCAATGAGTAGGCTCTTCATATCAGGTGGCCAAAGCACTGGAGCTTCAGATTCAGCATTAGGCCTTCCAATGCATATTCAGAAATAATATCCTTTAGGATTGACTTGTTTGATCTCCGTGCAGTCCAAAGGACTCTCAAGAGCCTCCTCCAACACCACAGTTCAAAAGCATCAGTTCTTTGGTGCTCAGCTTTCTTTATGGCCCAACTCATATCCATACATGACTACTAGATAAACCATAGCCTTGACTAGATGGATCTTTGTTGGCAAAGGAATGTCTCTGCTTTTGAATATGCTATGGTCATAGCTTTTCTTCCCAGGCACAAGCATCTTTTAATTTTATGGCTGCAGTCACCATGTGCAGTGATTTTGGAGCCCAAGAAAATAAAGTGTGCCACTGTCTCCATTGTTTCCCCATCTATATGCCATAAAGTGATGGAACTAGATGCCATGATCTTCGGTTTTTTGAATCTGAATTTTAAGCCAGCTTTTTCAGTCTCCTCTTTCTTTTTAATTAAGAGGCTCTTTAGTTCCTCTTTGCTTTTTGCCATAAGGGTGGTGCTATCTGCATATCCAACGTTATTAGTATTTTTCCAAGCAATCTTTATTCCAGTTTGTGCTTCACCCAGTCCTATGTTTCATGATGTACTCTGCATATAAGTTTAATAGCCTTGACGTACTCCTTTCCCAATTTGGAACTAGTCTGTTGTTCCATGTCCGGTTCTAACCGTTACTTCTTGACCTGAATACAGATTTTTCAGGAGGCAGATCAGGTGGTCTGGTATTTTAATCTCTTGAAGAATTTTCCACTGTTTGTTGTGATCCACACAGTCAAATGACTTTAGTGTAGTCAGTGAAGGAGAAGTAGATGTTTTTCTGGAATTCTCTTGCTTTTTCTATGATCCAACAGATGTTGGCCATTTGACCTCTGCTTCCTCTGCATTTTCTAAATCCAGCGTGAATATCTGGAAGTTCATGGTTCACATATTGTTGAAGCCTGGCTTGGAGAATTTTGAGCATTACTTTGCTAGTGTGTGAGGTGAGTGCAACTGTGCACTAGTTTTAACACTCTTTGGCATTGCCTTTCTTTGGGATTGGAATGAAAACTGACCTTTTCCAGTCCAGTGGCCACTGCTGAGTTTGTCTTTTTATTTTTTAAAGATATTATTTATTTTATAAAAATGATAAATATTTAGAAAAAATCAATGTTAAAAAGTAAGGTGGAAGAGCAAAAATATGCATCACAAATCCCACGATCCTTATGGAGTTATAATTCATATTAGGTGGATGTTATTCCAGGTATCTTTCTATGCCAATTTAGGGCGAAATGGAGGTACTGTTGTGTAAATAGTAAATGCTGATTATCCTCTTAAGTTAGTTTGGTGCAGCTCCCTTATGCGGATCCAGGAGCCTTAGGTCTCAGGGAAGAAAAGGCTGAGCTCCGTGTGGTCAGCCCTGAGTGTGTCCTGGAGTCGCCTCATAAGTTTTTAAGATAATACACCTGCTGAGGCACCCGCATCAGAGACGTCTAAAGGCTTCCAGATGAATCCTTCAGCTCTGAGTTCCAGTGTTAATATTTCTTTTAAAACTTCCATAGCAAAATGGTAGTTTTGAAAGCTAGATGGTATTGAAAAAAGAATTTTACAGTATGTCAAGGTGCAGGTGTAATGGACCTGTAATGCCGTATGTGCCGTGGGGAGAGAAACGGGGGCCATGTGAGAGCGGGTGAGTGGGCACTCTTTATGTTCCCGATGTGGCTGCTTTGGCCTCCGGCTCCCTGTCACTCGCTGTGAGGCCAGGCAGCAAAGGTGGAGGCGGTGGCAGGAGACAGAAACATGGATGAGCTTGGACAGAGCTCCCAGTTTTCTGGTTTCTGTACTTGAAAGCAGAGGGTCAAGAATATCCCTGAATTTTCTGGGAGGAGTGCAAAAGTGCCCAGAGTCTTCAGTGGAAGAGGCTGCAGGAGCTGAGGGGAATGGTCAGAGCCGGGGGCTCCGCCCAGGGTGGGTGTGTGTTGGCTCCTCCCCATCCACAGCCCAGTCTCACCGGGGCTCAGTCCCAAAGTGCTGGGAAACGCAGAAGCCAGCTCTGAATGTCAGAGAGTCTCCAAAGAACAACTGGAAATCCGAGGACTTCATCTTCCCCCACTCACCCTGCTACGAGGTTATCCAAAACATACTTTAAAAAATATATATTTATTTAGTTGGCTGTGGTGAGTCTTAACTGCGGCATGTGGTACCTTGACCAGGGATTGAACCCAGGTGCTCTGCATTGGGAACACAAAGTCTCAGCCACTAGGGCCGCCAGGGAAGTCCCTAAGCCATACTTTTAGTACGCCCGACCCCATCTTGGAGAGCTACAAGGGGAGAAGAATGCAACCTTAAATATTTGAGCATTTATTTAGATCATCTAAACTGAGGCTAGATACAGACTAGTAGAGTTTTTCTTTCGTTACTGGATCTCACTAAGTGATACAGGGCATCAGGTGAAATATCAGGCTGGATGAAGCACAAGCTGGAGTCAGGATTGCCGGGAGAAATATCAGTTACCTCGGATATGCAGATGACACCACCCTTATGGCAGAAAGTGAAGAGGAACTAAAAAGCCTCTTGATGAAACTGAAAGAGGAGAGTGAAAAAGTTGGCTTAAAGCTCAACATTCGGAAAACGAAGATCATGGCATCTGGTCCCATCACTTCAAGGGAAATAGATGGCGAAACAGTGGAAACAGTGTCAGACTTTATTTTGGGGGGCTCCAAAATCACTGCACATGGTGACTGCAGCCCGGAAGAGACACTTGTTCCTTGGAAGAAAAGCAATGACAAACCTAGACATTCAAAACCAGAGACATTATCTTGCCGACAAAGGTCCATACAGTCAAAGCTATGGTTTTTCCAGTAGTCATGGATGGATGTGAGAGTTGGACCATAAAGAAAGCTGATCACTGAAGAACTGATACTTTTGCTCTGTGGAGTTGGAGAAGACTCTTGAGAGTCCCTCAGACAGCAAGGAGACCCAACCAGTCCATCCTAAAGGAAATCAATCCTGAATATTCATTGGAAGGACTGATGCTAAAGCTGAAGCTCCAATACTTTGGCCAGCTGATGGGAAGAACTGACTCATTTGAAAAGACCTTGATGCTGGGAAAGACTGAAGGCAGGAGGAGAAGGGGATGACAGAGGATGAGATGGTTGGATGGCATCACTGACTGAATGGATTTGAGTTTGAGCAAGCTCCAGGAATTGGTGGTGGACAGGGAGGCCTGGTGTGCTGCAGTCCATGGGGTCACCAAGTGTTGGACATGACTAAGCAAGTGAACAACAACAACACTAAGTGAACTGGGACTCTAGGAAACACCTGCTCTTCAGCCCACAGGCTAGCAAAGCCATTTCACATGAAGAGTGTTCATGTATTACACAGCCATATTTTTAACCATCTGCTAGATGACTGCTGAGACTGGCTTCCACTCAGTACTTGTAAAGGTCAAGGAGTTTTATAAATGACATGTTATGATTATTTCCTTGGGGTTGATCTATGTCTTTGTATTCACAATCCATTTAATGTTTAAACCTAAAATATTCACTAGAACTGAGAGCAAATAGATGTTTTTGCCATTTGGCCTCTAGAAAAGCTACAGTTTCCCTTAAACTGTCTCTTTATGCCTAGATCTGTCACTTTGGGATTGAGTTTCTAACGCTCTCCAGTTATTCTTCCTATAAAGCACCAGTTCTACAGCTACCAAAGTGCTTTAGCTTCATGTCTAAATGACATTCTTGTTTTAGTATAACTATTGAGAGCAGGGGTTATTATCCCAGCTACCCAGCGAAGTTTCAAAGATTGAAAGAGGTTGATCTTTGGAGCCCTTTTCCCCTTCTTACTCTTTAACTAGTTGCAAATGTTTATGGACTATGTAATTGTTTCTTAATATTGTCAGCATGATGCTTTCAAGCCCTTTAGATTAGAAACTTCTGGCATTAAATCGCCTAACGTACACTTAAGATTGGAGCTGAAGTTTAATGGGCAGCCTATGACCCCCCGTTTCTGGGTCACACTTCCCAGGCTACATCAGGGATGGCACAGGGGCAATAGGAACCTGGCACCTTGAAGGGTCCAAGCTGGAGTCTCTCCTCTGCTCAGTGGTTCCAGGCCCCTCCCCCCCTGGGGCTGGTACAAAGCATATCTCAGCATGGCGGCAGCATCACTGGTGAAAGACTCAGGCAGGCATCACCCTCAAACCTCAAGGGAGAAGGGAGGGACGGTGCAGTGGCACCTAGCCGGGTGATGCTCTTTATTTGTAAGCTTCTGTTGGGTATGAAGAGTCCACGCTGGCCACGTATGAATCCCCACTCCTGCCCCAGGACAGATCAAAAACTGTGGCTACTTGTGTGATTATGACTTCTGGCTTCCTATTACAAAACTACCCGAGAACCTTTTATAATAAAGTTCAGATAAATTCAATGAATGGCTCCATGGAGTGCCAAAGGGGGGCAATTTGTCAAAGCGTTTCTCAGGCGAGGGCCTGGAAGGCCACAACCCAGACTCTGAGATGACTTTTTCCTGGCCATCGATCTATGAAATTGGAACTTGAGTTATTGTTGCTTTGTTTTATTGCAACAAGTTTTAGGACATGCATGACATATTCTCTTCAGAGTTTGTAAAAGCTCAAGTTTCTGAAAGATATTATATGATGGATTCAGGATAGATCGTATTTTTATATGTAGATAAGGCTTGTGTTTGAAAACAAAGACGAGATACAAAGTTGACTTAGCTGAATCTCACACAATATTTTTTTTTTAATTTTATTTTTATTTTATATTGAAGTATAGTTGATTAGATGGTGTGTTAGTTTCAGGTCTATAGCAGAGTGATTCAGTTATACACGTACATGTGTCCGTTATGTTTCAAGTTTGCTTCCCATTTAGGTTATTACCCAGCATTGAGCAGAGTTCCCTGTGTGGATTCTTGTTAGTTCTTTAATTTAGATACTGCAGTGAGAGTGACGTGAACAGAATATGTTTTCTTACTACTTAAATGTATTTGTTAATACTTTCTGTTCTGTTATTTTTATATATTTTTATGCATTGAATGGCGTACTCAAGCTGGATATTTAAAATTGTCTTTATATTAATAGTCTAGATATGGCATACTGTATTATTTAAAGATGGCCATACACACACATGCACATTATATGTGTGTGTGTGTCTGCTTAGTCACTTAGTTGTATCTTATCCTCTGCTGCCCCATGGACTATACAGTCCACCAGTCTCCCCTGTACATGGGATTTCCCAGGCAAGAATCCAGGAGTGAGTTGCCACTTCATACTCCAGGGGAACTTTCCAACCAGGGACTGAGCCTGGGTCTCCTGTGTCTCCTGCATCAGCAGGTGGGCTCTGTACCACTGGTGCCGCCTGGGAATATAACTGATATGGATGTATGTTCAGTGCCTGTACAGAGATCTGCCCCAGGCCACACGTCACTCTTATCGTGTGACTAACACTTGTTTCACCAAAAGGGAGACTTTCTTCTCTTGAACCTGGTAGGAAGCTTGAGACTGCTCTAACAAATAGCGTGTGTCAGAGTGATGCTACCTGACTTCCAAAGTGAAGCTATAAAAATAACAGACCGTGTGCCTGGCTCTCTCCTTGGGATGTTGCCCTGGGAACCCAGCCATGCTGTGACGAACTCCATGGCATGTGCGCCGAGTGACCGCAGAGAGGCAGTCTCTGGTCCCCGCTGACCACCATGCTGACCACTGAGCCTGGTGGGCTGCAGTCCATAGGGTTGGAGAGCATGCAGAGGAGCTGGGGGCCCCAGCCGGCAACCAGCAGTCACTGCCACGTGCACTGCGAGCCTGCAAGTGCCCCGGCCCACCGCCGCCTCTTCCGATGAAACCTCAGACAGACCTTAGGCACAAGCAAGCCCGCCCTGCCCACAGAAGCCACAAGAGGGAAAACTGTTGTTGATGTTTTAGCCTCTGCATTTGGGATGATTTGTTAGGCAGCACAGTCATTGGACCAGAGCTTTTTGGAGGCTTTTCTAGAATACTACCTTGGAGAACTCCATCTTACTCCCAACACAGTTTTTGCATAAATGTCCTTCCTCACATGGAATGTGGGTAAGTCCTCCTGTCACCTGCCCTCTTCCACATCTAAGAGATAAATTCTTTTTCTTGCTTCTGCGTTGTTCACAGGCAGGACTTTTTCCAGGAAACTTTCCCTGAAACTGCTGGGTTGGCTTAGACGCCATTTTTCTGGGATCCCTCAGCATCTCTCACCGGCCTACTTGCCTCTTCTTCCTGCTCAACTGGGACCCTAGAAAGCTTGGGCTTTTCCTCCTCATTTTCGTACTTGACACCATTTCTAGCACATGGTGGTGGTGGTGGTGGTGTGATAGTCGCTCAGTAATATCTGACTGTTTTCAACCATATGGACTATAGCCCACCAGGCTCTTCTGTCCATGAAATTCTCCAGGCAAGAACACTGGAGTGGGTAGCCAGTATCCCCTTCTCCAGGGGATTTTGCCAATGCAGGGATCGAACCTTGTGTGTGGTAGGTGCTTAATAAATTTTCAGCATAGAATTGTGCAATTAAGACTTCACTTATCTAGGCCTTAATTTAGAGGACAATAAAGGAGAGTTGAAAGAGTTCTCAGAAGAGGGGTGGCATGAAATAATATTGATATTTCTAAGTGAAATTCTACTTACAAGATTTTTTAAAAACAGATAAATTTATATAAAAAATTTTTCCCTCTGGACTATTATAGAAATCAGGGCTCAGAAACTCTGGAAGGTACTTGAGCCAATTATATAAATCTTATGCAGAGACTCGATCCCCTCGAATTCCTAGCTGGGGATATGTTAAAGATGATCCTAGAACATACTACAAAGATCTGCCTTTTCTGGGTTGAAATCCTGATTTACACTGGTCTTCAGATAATGCGTAACATAGGGGTTGCAGTGAGAACAGAGAATGGGTCCTGAGTGCATGTGTCCTTGGCAGCTGAGTGCTGGTTCTCCAGCTCCTTTTGCATGGCCCCCCGCCCATGTGACTGTTGCTCTATGTCACTGTTCCCCCCCCCGCCCCCCACCTATGTGTTAAGTCCAGCCTGTTCATTTCCAGGGCCAATTTATCCCCCAAAAGATGTGCCTGTGTTCCCCAGAATTTCAACCTCACCAGGGTATACAAATAGATTCCCAAGGTAAAGGACTTTGTTATTTATGCTATAGTTGCTTTGATGGCATTTGGATATTAACCGTAATCATTGAAAGTAAGATTATCAGGGGGTTGGGGGAGGAAAAAATTGGGAGACTGGGACTGACACAGGCCCACTACTATATGTAAAACAGAAAACTAATGAGGACCTACCGTATAGCACAGGGAGCTCTGCTCGGTACTCTGTGATATGCTTCAGGGGAAAATAAAAAAGAGTGGATATATGTATATGTACAGCATTCGCTTTCTGTGCATCTGAAACTAACAGCATTGTAAATCAGCTATGCTCCAGCAAACATTTAAACAAATCATCCAAGTCGACGATAATTAAACCATACCTTTAGCTCTGTTGGGAGTCTCCATGGAACCGGTCTCCCGTTATGATGGTCAGTGCACTCACCAAATGTCGTATTTTCAAATAGCATGATTCCTAAGTGGTTGCATTCCCCTTGATATGGTTTCTAAGTTGTATTTAATGTAATGCATGATGGTTTCTACGTTTTTCTGATAAATGTTTTAGAAGCAGTGCTTTAGCCATCTGTCTGTCCTGGCTCCACTGCAGTGCCTGCCAAGAAAAAGTTTGTCCACCAGCTGGAGATTGTATTATTACATCAAAGAAGTCTGGAACCCACATTTAACTGTTGGTGCAATATCTCCCTGAGACTTCTTGTACACGAAGGGTATAGAGATGTTTCAACCCCCCCCCCCCGCAAAGATGAACAGGTTAATGTTTTTTAAATTTTACTTATTTTTAATTGAAGAATAATTGCTTCACAGTATTGGTTTGGTCTCTGCCATACATCAGCATGAATCAGCCACATGTGTGCGTGTGGCTCTTAAACGTCCTCCCACCTCCCGTCCTCTCCGCCCCCCATAGGTTGGTTCCAAGCCCTGACTGGAGCCCCGCGTTGTGCAGCAGTCTCGCTGGCCGTCTGTTTGCACATGCAGTGTGCATGCTTCCCTGCGGTCTCCATGCGTCTTGCTCCCTCCTTCCTCCCCTAGACCATGTACATAAGTCCTGAACAGGTCAACATTTTAAGATTGAACTTTGTATGAAGAATACAATGAAAACTTGACTTATTTTTAAGCTGATAACTGTCTAACATCAGATCGGTATGCTGGAAAAACGAAGAAAGGCTGGTTCTTTCCTAGACCCTGGGAAATGCTGGTATGCAGTCACCTGGCGAGGCAGTGACCAACAGAATGCTGAGATTGTCCTAGATTATCCAAGAGATGAGAGCTTGCCTTTGCCTTCATGTCATAACATCCATGAGATCTGTCTTTGCTTTCGTATTCTAGAATGGGTACAATTTAATAAAAATGCACCTTAATTTTTGTCCCATTTGTTGTAGGTAGGGGTCTCTAAGAGCAGAGTCAGGTTGAGGGTTCTTGTGCAAGTGACTCATTGAAAGGACACCTTTAGGGGAAGGAGAATGAAGGATGCATGACAGGGCAGGGGAAGAAAACCAAGTAAGGATGTTGTCTTGACTCAAGTTTAGCTGGAACCTTGTTTCACGGGCTTGTGCACAAATTGCATGACAAATGTGAGTCCCCTTTCTTCCTTGAAATCCTGCCTTTTGTATTCCTGAGTCACGCCTAGCCTCCATCTACTGGGGTGTAGCAGTGGTCAGTGATGTAGTTTGGATGAGGTTGATACCAACCAGGATTCTTGGTCTCCTTAATAGAAATTGATGAGACGCCAGAGAGGAAATTCAGGCAAGGCTTTTTTGGGGCTCCTGCTGCAACAAAGGGGAGTGAGAACAAGTAACTGATTCCCTTGCTCACTTGCTTCACAAGATGGGGAGAGCTACTTCCTTATACAGGGTGAGGGTAGGGGGAATGTCCAGGGGTCAGGCAGGAGGGGTGGCTTAGGCGGTTTGCCCGCCCCTTAAATGGTGTTGAGTTTTGGGGGCATGTGCAGTTATTACTTTTGCTCCTGACGCGCCGTGTTTGTCCCTGGCTCTCTAGAAGTGGCAGTAAAGGGTTTTGGTCTTTCTGTATCCTTCGTCCACAATGTGCCCTAACTGTGCATGCATGCGATCATTTTCAGTCCTTTGTAGTTTCTTTGTGTTTTGTTGCTGGGGGAGCAGTATGTCCAGGTGCCAGCAGTGTAGGAAAGGGCCCTGGTCCCAGCCTGTCTCGGGTGGCTTCATTCTGCTGCAGACGGCTCTCTGGAGGAGGTGGCTTCTGACAGCCCAGTGTTCATGGCAGACCTTCAGAAGGGCATCTGGGGCATGGAAAGCAGCCACTACATCTACTGTCCTTTTAAACTTTGTTTAGTATGGGATATTTTCCACAAGCCACCATGAGCCAGAACTTCTCTGGTCACTACTGCACAGCTGAGAGTCCTAAAGTCTCTAAGTTGAATGCTGGCATTTTGATTGAGAAGTTAGACTGTCCAGCAGCATGTAATGTAACAATGCGGACTTTATTCTAAGATAGCTCTTCTCTCTCCAGCACCCATGCCAGCTTTTTCTAGTGAGGGTGGCATTGTGAAGCTGGCTTATACCTTCAGGAGAAAAAGGTAGGATGACATTGACTTGCTCACCACCTTCCTGAGCAAGCTGCTCTTAACGATCACTGTAGGGCTGCAGTGGATCAGGAATCAGGGGAAAGGTGGAAGAGGCTTTTCCTCGACCAGTAGGAATATAAGGTGACTGTGTTCTGGGCTTGGCGCATGGGTATTTTCAGTCACTCATACTTGTGCAGGCTTTTCAAAGGCTTTCTTGCTGGGCCCATGTGACTATAACCTCCTTTCTTGGGGACAATGCCTTCTCTTCCTCTGGCCTCCCCCACCCCGCACCCCCACCCCTTGTGCAGGTCCTCTTGGGCAGGAGTCACGATGCCTCCAAGTTGGTCTCTTTCTTGTAGAATACACATCTGGTCCACAGGAAACACACTCATGCATTCTTTTTCCTTGCAACCCAGATGGGCAAATTGTACACAGCAGCAACCTTTTCTCCACTGCCAAAACATCTGGCTAGCCTGTCGCTTTTGCCATCTGAGTTTGCAGACCAGAGATAGACAGTCCATTGTGCTTCTTTAACTTCAGGATACTGTTCTCAAGTTATGTTGGGAGTCCTTTTGAAGCCACTATCTTATTTTTCCTCACTAGTTTATCATCAGTTCGGTTCAGTTCAGTCACTCAGTCGTGTCTGACTCTTTGCGACCCCATGGAGTGCAGCACGCCAGGCTTCCCTGTCCATCACCAACTCCCAGAGCCTACTCAAACTTATGTCCATCACGTCAGTGATGCCATCCAACTATCTTGTCCTCTGTTGTCCCCTTCTTCTTCTGCCCCCAATCCCTCCCAGCATCAGGGTTTTTCCAATGAGTCAGTTCTTCGCATCAGGTGGCCAAAGTATTGGAGTTTCAACTTCAGCATCAGTTCTTCCAATGAATATTCAGGACTGATTTCCTTCAGGATGGACTGGTTGGATCTCCTTGCAGTCCAAGGGACTCTCAAGAGTCTTCTCCAACAGCACAGTTCAAAAGCATCAATTCTTTGGCACTCAGCTTTCTTTATCATGGCAATTTTCAAATATGTAATAAAGTTAAAAAGTGGATATCCGTACACCTACACTTACTACAGCGTTGTACAGTGTTCATCTTGTCACACAGGTGTCCATTTATTCATCCACCAATTCATCTTATTTTGATACATTTTAAAAATAAATTGCAGACAATCTGTATATGCCCATAAGAACACCTCAACATGTATATCATTAACTAATGTTCAGCATATGTTTATGTTTTTATTGTAAAATTTACATGCAATGAAATGTACATATCAGATGTACTTATATTGAGTTTTGAGAAATGCATGCACCTGTGTGATCCAAAGTCCATGAAGATATAGATATCATCCAAGACATTTATTTTGTATTTCTTCAATGTTGATTCCCACACCACTTGCCTACCAGAACCAACCACTTTTTTGTTTTATTTACCCGATATAGGCCAGATTCGGTGTTCTAGAACCTGAGATAAATGAAGTCATCCAGTATGTATTCCTTTGTGTGTGGATTCTCTTACTTAGCATGTTTCTGAGACACATTTTGTTGTTTTATGTGTCATTAATTCCTTATTATTGATGAGCTGTATTTTCTGACTGTAGCGTATTTTATCTTCTGATGATGGGCGTGTAGACTATTGTCTGTTTTTGACTAATATGAATAAAGTAAAGCTTCTGTCTTGGCTTGAGCTGAAGAGAGAACCTTATTTTAACCCTTCTGTCTTAGTGATGGGAGAATAAAGTGGGGCTGCGTTGCAATATGAGAGCAGTTCTCCCCAAATAAGTTTCCTCACAAACTCCATAATCTCTAAGTTGCTCAGTCCTTTTAAGTCTTCACTGAGGGCCAGTCGTTAGATTGATTCTATGCTACATCCTTTGAAAACAACATTCATTCTGTTTGACAGCCCACCTTTGTACCTGATATGGTATCTTGGTTCCTCAGTTGAATTTCCCATTTAGCAAATTCTGGGACTCATTATTCCCTGAGTTCCAACAGAAATAAAGAGCTGCTTTGGGAGAGAGGGGCTAAGGAGGCTGTAGAGGCTGAATGTTTCAGAGGAGCTGGAGGGGAGGGATTTTCTCATAGCTGGCCATTGCTGTCAAGTTGTGCTCTAGGCCTGAGTTTCTCACATGACCTCAAATGACAAAACCGACCGAGGGGCTGCTCTCACGTCCAGTGTCTTGCTGGAAGAGGCTGCTGAATTCCTTGCATCATGAGCTTTTTGATGAGAATGACCTCCATCAGTCACTGCCAGGGAAGAGAGCCATGAACTTGGGGTGATGGACTGCGTGGTGTGCTCTGGCCCGGTGACAGGCGTGGAAGTGGTGCCCTGCTGCCCTTGCGTGATTAACGGCTGCGGTGCTGCTTTGGAGATGAAGGTCTGTGAAGGAGCAGGTGCAGGCATCCTCAACGGCGCAGCGCGCTGCAGGGACCGTGCTGAGGGAAGTCTGCAACATTACCATCTTATTTTAAGTTAGAAGAAATTATAGATTCACATCCCATTTCAGCATGTAAATTGGCCAAGAATTTCAGTTGACCTTGTAAATCGGGTTCGCTAATCCTGAAATATTGGGATAGTTAGCTCAAGTATATTGAATGTAAAGAAATACAAGAGAGCATCCAGATTTAGATGTTCAGTAAAAAGAAGAGACAAAGAAAGGTTAACAAATTTAGCTGAAAAACTAATAAAATTTTATTTCTTCTGTGATAGGATACAGGAAATGGAATGAGACTTTCAAGCCACTGGAGGACGGGATCAGAGACTTAACTGCTATAAATACTCAGCACATTTGCTACTGACAGAGAAGAATGTGGTTCTCTTTAAAGCCCAGTTAATATCAAGGAAGTAGCTCAATAATTTTCTCTTTTTCTTAGTCCCAAATTCGACCTGGTGAACACTTGATCAAAACTTGAGTTTGTCTCTCAAAGTTTCCCTCAGTCATTGTGGAACAAGATTTGATTTCACTTATTTTTGTAAGTTATGATTTATTTTTTATAAATATACAATTAAGTAAAAATGTACTTAATACGAAAATCATGACTCATATAAACCTATGTTTCTTTCAGGGAGAAACACTAATAAGGTTCTAAATATTCCCAGTGTAGCTTCCTTTATAATCTTGAAAATCCTTAGAGAATTTCTCATCGTTTTTGCTATTGATGAATGCTTGCCTGGGTTTAAAATAAGTGTCCAGATCCTCAGTAAGGTATTTGGATTAAAAGATAAGCCATAGAAAAGTCATCATAGTGCCTAAGAAAATGGTATGAAAATAACAGATGCTTAGTTAAGTGAATCGTTATTTTTAAAATCTTACCCTCCTCAAAATTAAAAATATTGACAGCAAGCTATGCAACAGATGGAAGTAATTGATCAGAGAAAGTCACACAGCAATAAAAATGAAGGTATAAATACAAGGTTAAGCTAAGTGTGAAATTAAATGCAGAAAGTACACTGTAAGATCCTGGGTAAATGGTGCCAATATTTACCTCTGAACTGTCTGGCAACCAAAAAGAGAAAAGCAATCAAGGCACAAAGTTCATGCATCTGTCAGATTAGACAAATCAGTTGTTCAAAGGAGGAAATCTCTTATTAATTGGTGAGACTGATTTTCACCCACAGGCTATTCTTAGGTTGGCATGAAGTACTGTTGTGAATGGTGCTCTCAACAGTAACTGTATAAAACATTTCTCAGTGTGAGGGGATGGTATAGTAATATGTGGCTTAGTAAAGCAGTTTAATTTTTCCTTGAGGAAATAAGGTGCAGAGAAGAAGTTGGCATATATATATGAAAGTTGTTCAGTCGTGTCTGACTCTTTGTGGCCCCATGAACTGTAGCCTGCCAGGCTGCTTTGTCTATGGAATTCTCCAGCCAAGAATACTGGAGTGGGTAGCCATTCCCTACTCCAGGGCATCTTCCTAACCTAGGGATAGAACCTGGGTGTCCATCATTGGAAGTTTTTTACCATCTGAGCATCAGAAAAGCACCCCCCACACACACGCGCACGCGTGTGTGTGTGTGTGTGTGTGTGTGTATACTTCTGTAACGGTATGGTTCAGCCTGAGGATAAGTTGTTTTGAATGTTAGAGGAGTAGACTGCTTACTTTTTCTTCATGCAATTTTCTAGAAATACTTCCCTTGACCAAAATTTTGGTAAGTCCTGAGTGTCAGTGCATTTGAGTTTATACTTTCTGACAAGCACTTGGACTGAATATAATTTTTCATACTTAACTATGGTTTCAGCATTTTGCTGCTCTTTGGGTAGTGTTGACATTCTCTCATGAAATTTGAAATAGGCGAAAACCTTACTTCACCAGGCTGAGAAGAGACCCGAGGGCAGCAACATGATTTTCCTTGGAAAGGAAAATAGAATCCACACCATTTCATGAACTAATGGCTACCTTGGTCTCTCAACTTGGCTTCACAGGTCAAGGACATTCTAATTTTGTTCTGCTATGAAGAAGAACCAACAGAGTTACCATGGAATGTTTAAATTTTTATAGAAAATTTCTCAGCTGAATTATTCAAGACAGAATAGTTTTTAAAATGTACCAGTTAGTAGCTGAATTGGGTTAATTTGCCATATAGAATTACTAACTGTCAATATTGGGAGTGGTTACCTTGGTTCTTCAGCTTCGGAGAAGTTGCTAACCTGCCTTTCTTGCTAACAGATATTACAAACCAGGCATAATGACTATGAAAGTCATGCTTAGAGTAAAATAGTTTGGAATGGAAACTTGACTATTTAAAAGTGTGAAAAATTTCCACTAAAAGAAACATTTATATCCCCTCTGATACAGCAAAGTTACCAGACAAACTCCGTTTAAAGATAGATCTGATCAAGGAACAGTTTTAAAATGTGCTTTCTTCTTGGACTCAGATAATAACAAAGTCAGGTTTAGGACAAATGTTTAGGATCAGCCTCAGTCTTGCTGTCTGAGAAACATTCACAGTGATAAGCCAGCTAAACAGTCAATTGACTACCACACCAGTCTCGATTTCTCTCTTCAGTCGTCTCTAAATATGTGATAAATGTTAAATCCTACTACTGTTATTTTTAATGCCAAAAAATGAAGTTGAATCCCTTTCTTATGCTAGTCACAAAAAATAGCTCAAAATGGGTTAAAGACATAAACATGAGACCTGAAACCATAGGACTTTTAGAAGAAAACATAGGAAAAAGTCTCCTTGACATTATCCCTGGCAATACTTTTTTGAATATGACACCAAGAAAAATACAAGAAGTAAAAGTAAAACAAGTGGGGCTACTAGGAACAAAAGCTTTTGAAAAGCAAGAACTTCAGCAAAATGAAAAAGCAACTTGTGGAATGGGAGAAAATATTCTCAAAACATATCTCAGATAAGGGATAATATCCAAAATATGTAAAAATTAATAGTAATGGAATTGAATCAGTAATGAAGAAGTTTTCACAAAGATCAGGACCAGACAGCTTCACAAGATAGTTTTACCAAGCATTTAAAGAAGAATTAATACCCATCCTTCTCAAACTCTTCCAAGAAATTGAAGAAGAAGGAGTACTTCAAACTCATTCTATGAGACAGGCAGCAGTTTTCTGATAACAAAACCAGACAAAAATATCACAAGAAAGAAAATAATGGGCTGATATCCTGATGAACATAGATGCAAAAATAGTCAAAAATATTAGCGTGCAGAATTTAGCAATATAATAAAGGACTGTGCATCACAGTCAAGCAGGCTTATCCCAGAGACGCAAAGGTAGCTCAGCATCTGCAGATCAGTCAGTGTGATCCACCCGTTAACAAGATGAAAGGCAAAACTCATGCGATCATCTCAGAATACAGGTAAATCACCTCAGATACAGAAAAAGCATTTAATAAACATCCACTTGTGATTAAAAAAAAAAAGCTCCCAACACAATTGGTATAAAGGGAACCTAGCTCAGCATAATAAAGGTTCTTTACTTACTGGTGGCTCAGACAGTAGAGAATCTGCCTGCAATGTGGGAGACCCAGGTTTGATTCCTGGGTTGGGAAGATCCTCTGGAGAAGGACATGGCAACCCACTCCAGTATTCTTCCCTCTAAAATTCTATGGACAGAGGAGCCTGGTGGCCTGCAGTCAGTGGGTCACAAAGAGTCAGACACGACCGAGTGACACTTCCCCTTTCATATGACAAACTCACAGCCAAAGTTACACGCAAGATTCAGTTGAAAGTTTTTCCTCTAAGGACAGGAACAAAACAAGGGTGCTCATGTCATCACTTTCATTCAACATAGTACTAGAAATCTTAGCCACAGCAATCAGAGAAGAAAAATAAACCATAAAAGGAAGTCAGATTGGAAAGGAAGAAGTGCAACTATTTGCAGACAACATGATACAACTCAATATAAAAGTCCAATTAAAAACTGGGAAGGCAACCTCAGTATCTTCCATTGAAGATATACAGATGGCCAACACACACATGAAAAGATCTTCAACATAACTGATCACCAGGGAAAAGTAAATCAAAACCACAGTTGTGCTGTGAAGATGCTACTTCACACCTGTCAGAATGGCTGTCATCAAATAGACAGGAGATAATGAGTATCTGTGAGGATATAGTGAAGAGGGAACTCTTGTGCATTGTAGGAGTTTAAGTTGGTACAGCCACAATGGAAAATGGCATGGAAGTTCCTCAAAAAACTAGAAGTAGAACAACCATATGATCCAATGTTTCCACTCTTGCAGAAGCCTTTGAACAAAATGAAAATACTGCTGTAAAACATATATATGCACTTTGGTGTTCATAGCAGAATTATTCACAATAGCCAAGATGTGGGAGCAACCTAAGTTGTTTGACAAATGAACAGATGAAGAAAACGTGAATTCGTATATACTCAGTTGCACAAAAAGAATGAACTCTTGTCATTTGTAACAACACAGATAGGCCTGAAGAATATTGTGATGCACGTTGTATTACACTAGGTGGAATAAGTTGAATAGAGAAAGACAAACGTTGAGTATTTTCACTTATATATGGAAGATAAAGAAGGCCAAACCAATATAACAAAGCATAAACAGAGATGCAGAGAACAAACCAGTTGTTGCTAGCGGGACTCAGGAATGAAGGTGTGCATTAAACAGGTGAAGAGGATGAAGAGGTGTAGCCTTCCAGTTATGAGAGAAGTCAGTCACGTAGAGGTGCAGCACAAGGAATACAGCTGAGTGATATTATGATAACTTTGTGTGGTAGGCAATTTATAAAAACACTAAATCAGTATGTTGTAGATCTGAAACTGCTATAATATTGTAAGCCCCTTATACTTCAATAAAAATTAGCTGGTACAACCTAATAACCTAAAGCCCCAAACAGTCTGATTAAAAATGGGCGGAGGAACAGACATTTTTCCAGAGATACACAAATAGCCGACAGATGCATGGAAAGATGCTCAGCATCCCTGATCACCAGGGAGGGCAGATCAAAGCCATAGAGAGATATCCCCTCACACCTGTCAGAATGGCCATCCTCAGGAAGACAAGCGATAGCACGTGTTGGTGAGAATAACGAGAAAAAGAAATCCCCGTGAACTTCTGGTGGGAATGCAAATTGGCTCTGCCACTACAGAAAACAGTGTGGGGGCTCCTCAAGAAATTAAAAACATAACTACCATATGGCCCAGCACCCGCTTCTGGGGAGAGATCTAATGAAATGCAAACAGGCTATCAAAAGGATATCTGCACTCCCATGTTTATTCTAGCATACGTCACAGACACCAAGATATGGAAACACCTTGAGTCTATCAATGAATAAATGGACACAGAACTTGTATAGAACACATATTTAAAATATATTAAATAATATAGATAGAATTATACACACACACAGACTTGAAAGAAGGAAATCCAACCACTGTGACAACGTGGATAGACCTTGAGGGCATTATACTAAGATAGAGAAAGACAAATACTGTATGATCTCATTTGTATGCGCAATCTAAAAATGTTGAACTCATAGAAACAGAGAGCAGAATGTTGGTTACGAGGGGCTTGAGCTGGGACGGGGGCGACTGGGGACATGTTGGTTAGAGTGTACGAATGAACCTGCGTTGGGATTGGTGAATCAGTCTGGGGATCTTGTGCCCAGTATTGTGATTGTCATTAACAATACTGCATTATATACTTGCTAGTTGCTAGCAGACCAGGTTGTAAGTGTTCCCACCAGAGGGAAGGAAGGATAACTGTGTGCTATGGTGGAGGTGTGAGCTAGCACTATGGCGGGAATGGTATCGCAACACATAAGTTATCAAATCAACAGGCTGTACACGTAAACTTGCACAATGTTATATGTCAATTTATTCTCAATATTAAAAAGATATAAAACATATTTATCTATATTGTCCTTGGAGAAGGAAATGACAACCCACTCCAATATATTCTTGTCTGGGAAGTCCCATGGACAGAGGAGTTTGGGCTACAGTGCATGGGGTTGCAAAAGGGTCAGACATGACTTAGTGACTAAAAACAGCAAATATATTCTGTCCTATCTTCAGGTGACAACTCTGTTGGCTTACACTTATTGACACTAACTAGCATATTAAGGACTGACATTAGAGAAAAGCTAAGATTTTTTTCCCTCATTTCCCTAGTCCTTTCTTAGGGGGCCAAGCTTTAGTCCAGGCTCTTTTAACCACAGCTGGGTCTGTAGCCAAGAAAATTTTAGCCTAGTAAAAATTTAGGAACATTGAAGTAGAAATGTTGGTTAGAAGTAGTTTTATTTTCCTTTCTTATATCCCGGGGAAGCTACTACACAGTATTAAGAAGAATGATTTCGCTGGAGGAACAACTGAAACTTCCTATTATGAGGACACCAACTTCCTGTCACAGCCAGTTGACCTGAGTTGGCCTCGTCTACTTCACCTGTGGGCCCTTCACTGCATTCAATGTTCTTTATTCAGATGTGAGGCTGGGCTAATAGCCATGCTCTGCACCTGCCCAGCTAACAGTCCGCCTTGACTTTATTTGACTGTGTACCGTCTTAAAGTTGGACTTCCCCTGAATGGGAATATATAATGTAATGGAGTTACTGCATGGTGCTTCAGACACAGGGAGGGCATCTGTATAGATGAAGATGTGTGTTTACCAAGTTACAGTCCACAGAGAAGTGGTGGTGGGGAAATAGGAATCTTACATGCAGACTTTAGTCATTGTTGGTAGATAATTAATCCTTGAAAGACAAGGTGTCTGAAGTATTTTATATGTTACTCACATTTAGTTGCCATCAACACAGGTCTTTCTGAAACACATCCAGACTTGCTTATTGATTTACATGTTCTTTAAAAAACATAATTGGCAATGGCCCCCCCACTCCAGTACTCTTGCCTAGAAAATCCCATGGATGGAGGAGCCTGGTGGGGTGCAGTCCATGGGGTCGCGAAGAGCTGGACATGACTGAGCAACTTCCCTTTCACTTTTCACGTTCATGCATTGGAGAAGGCAATGGCAGCCCACTCCAGTGTTCTTGCCTGGAGAATCCCAGGGCCGGGGGAGCCTGGTGGGCTGCCATCTATGGGGTCACACAGAGTCGGACACGACTGAAGTGACTTAGCAGCAGCAGCAGCAGTTGATTTACAATGTTGCGTTGCTTTCAAGTGTACAAAATGATTCAGTTATGCATATATCTATTCTTTTTCAGATTCTTTTCTCATATAGGTTATTAGAGAATGCTGAATGGAGTTCCCTGTGCTATACAATAGGTCCTTATTGGATATCTGAAGTTTTTAGATAACGAAAACTAAGGATAAACTAGTCAAAAGCAAATGGCAGGCTGGAGTTGAGTATCTCCTCATGGTCTTTCTTTCTGTCACTGCACATTGGTGTGAAATCCATCCCATTGCCTTATACCCAGGACCAGAAGTGAATGTTTCTGGGCCTGAAGGTTTCCATGACCCAGAGGAGGTTGGACCTTGTTAACCCCTGGAGGTAGAGTTGGCAATTGGGAAAGACAGGAGAAGTGTGGATTTCAGAAAGAAGGGAGGGATATAGAATGAGAGGCATCGTGTAGAAGGTCTTGCACGGCTGAAGCCGTGTCTGGCTAGATGGGGCAGTTCTGTGAGCTGAGACGCCAAGCTCTTCTCAAGGCACTAGTGCTGGTCAGAGCACCGGGGCCCGGAGCCTGGCCTTCACTGTCCCAAGTTTTCTCTGTTTGGGATTTCATTACATGCAGAACACCCATCAGGGGAAACCAGTTCATTCTGTGGGGCTGTGCCCCTCTTCCCAAATAAAACACTCACTAACTCACCTTTGAGAGAAAGGGCCCAAAGCCCAGGATACCCAGAGATGGAGAGAGGGCAGAGATCACCACCACCCTGCTGTCTACACTTTCTGGTCTACAGTCGTCATTAAGAGACTTCACCCCTCATTGCTGATTTATGAAAATCGGTTTAACTTTTTCAGACGGTATTCAGATTACAGCCTCTTTGCATTAATGGGACTCACGCTCATCAGGCATCTCGTGCTTCCCATCTTTTTACTGGCTGTGCCATCTGTCACTGTAATACCTGTGTCTTCGAGTTTTGAACCATAATACTTACACCTCATCAGCTTCCAAATGGTTCTGTGATATGTCAGCAGTGATCAAGGCAGTGCAATGAGACATGACCAGGCATTTCCAAGTCATTTTTTGGGGAGGACCCAGAGGGAGAAAGTTGGAGCCTGGGGGCATTTGAATCATTCTACCTTGAGTCATGCTTGTGAAGTCTTTAGAGCTCCTGATATGTGTGTTTGTATTTTTATTTTCTATTTTAATTTTTTTAATTTATTGGTTTTACTGCGGGGCATGTGGGATTGTCATCCCCATCCATGTGCTGAATCTGTGCCCACTTCATTGGAAGTGTGGAGTCTTAACCATTGGACCACCAGGGAAGTCCCACGTGTTTGTGTGTGCATGTTTTAATATCCGGAAGCAAAAGTTTATATATCTGACCTTACTCTGTGTGCCAAGTTGCTTCAGTTGTGTCCGACTCTATGCAACCCTGTGAACTGTGGCCCACCAGGCTCCTCTGTTCATGGGATTTTCCCAAGTGAGAGTGCATGGAGTAGGCCTCCATGTCTTTGTCCAGAAGATCTTCCCAACCCAGGGGTCTCTGTGTGTCCTGCAGTGACAGAGAGCTCCTTCACCACTAGCACCGCCTGGGAGGGAGACAGCAGGTAGAGATGCACTGTATGAAAGCCTAGAGCACGGACCACACATCCAGCAGAGTGTCTACCTGGGGCCCAAACAAGAAAAGGATAGAATGTGTGATAGAGTTGGGGTAGAGGTGTTCTGTGTGTGTGCGTGTGTGTGCATGAGTGAGGGTGGGGGGCTTGGGAGGCAGTTTACTTTGAATGACAGATGACAGAAAGCTCCAGAGGTGTGGATATGAGGAAGGTCACCATCACTGATCATTAGAATCTGCTGTCTTAGATATTAGGCCAATTATTGTGCATCCATTGCTTTTTTAACCCTTAAAAGCATTCATTGAATTAAGCAAGAGGAGGCTTAGTACCAGGATTCCTACTGTCCTTGTTTTGTTTGTTTGCTTACAGATGAAGACATAAATAGTTTCTTTTTCAGACAAAGAGACTGAATCTTGCTCAAGGTCATGCCTGCGATCTTGGAGAGCTGAAGCTCTGACAGACTCTAGACTGTGTGCTTTTTCCGTAACAAATGGAGGGCATGTGTCCCAAGGTTTTCCAGCTAATCTCTTTGAACCCCATATTCCCCAGAACAGTTTTGGGATGGCTCCAATTCTCAGAAGCTATTATCTCAATTTACCCAGCACGCTCTTTTCCAGTCTTATTTCCTATCATTTGAAAAAATATTCATTCTCTCTTTACCACTGCAGCAGTCTGCAATGTATCATTTCCTGCTGTAATGGGAGGTGGGCTAGGAATTACCTGTAATTTGTTTCTCCATCCAGGCATGTCAAAGTAAGTTACGATGAGAGTGGAGCAGCAACCTTGATCACCTACCATTTTATAGCTGATGTGATTGTTTTGATGAAGCCTATAACATTTTTAACGCTGTGGTTGTGATGATCCAATTCTTGTCTCAGCAGAACAATATTGCAAGAGTTGAGTCCATTCTGGTTGCAGAGAATGGCAGTGTAGCTTGCTAGTGATGGGGTCGGAGAGAGAATTGCACAAAACCCGCTCTTGTCCCCTTTCCCCCAAGACAGAGCACATTGCAACCTTTGACCAACATTCTGCTGCCTCCATGAATTATGCAGTTTTCTTCTTGGCAGAGGGGAAAAGAATTGCAAGCAAGTCATTTTCCGATAACTAGATATTTAAGATGACATTCTCTCCAGACTGTTATGTACAAAGAGAAGATGTGGGTGAGGGCTTTTAGTGGAGCCGTCCTCCCCTTGGGGAGGTCCTGGAGCAGTACACTGCAGCTGTTTCCCCTTGGCCTCTTCCTTTGAAGGAAAAGGCATCTGAGTAGGCACAGAATAGTGTTAGCATCCTAGTCGTGGTCCTTGATATCTACTTTTATTTGAACAAATATTTCTAGAATGTTCAGTCTTTGTCATACTTTTGCTGGAGTCCATCGAGAAGACAAGATGAGGCCCCATGCCCAACAGCATTTAGGGATGCTGACCCTTAAGAACGTAAAGACCTGTTGGCAGGTGATGCAGTGATGGTACGGAAATAAAGGTGATGAGAATCTTAGTAGGGGAGACAATCAAGAAGGGATACTGTTTGAGTTGCTTCATCATCACTGAGTGATGGATTCTACCAGGCCAGATAAGGATAAGGAGGAGACAGCATAAAAGCCACAGGGAACTCTGCTCAATATTCTGTAATAACCTCAATGGGAAAAAGAATGCAAAAAAGAATGCATATGTGTATTTGTGTAAATGAACCACTTTGCTGTACACCAAGACTCACACAACATTGTGAATCAAGTATACCCCAATATAAAATGAAAATTGAAAAGCCAGCATGGAAATCAGTACAGAAGCATGTTACGTGCTGGTGGCAGGTGTTCAGGCAGAGGGTGAGTGGGAGTGACGCCTGGCTTGTTGAAGCTGGAGCAGCACCGTGAAGGGCTTGGAGAGCCTCGGTGATGAGACAGAGAGGTGCGCGCACAGGTCACAGGGCATGAAGAGCCTGGAAGGGAATGTCAGAGAGGGACACTGCCTGGACGGTCCCTGTGGTGACTGGGGCATGAAAGCCCTCCTAAGGAAGGCAGCTGCCCCAGGGGCGGCTATTCTAGTGTCTGACCACTGGATAGCCAGGCATCTCGATTTTCTAGAAGAAGCCTGAAATCTCTAACCTGTGAGCTCTCATGGTGCTTAAATGCTGGCAACTAGAAAAAATAAAAATCATTTTGGAAACACCTGGGGGTCATGAGGGCTTCCCTGATGGCCCTGTTAGTACAGAATCCGCCTGCAATGCAGGAGACTCTGGTTCGATTTCTTGGTCGGGAAGATCCACTGGAGAAGTGATAGGCTACCCACTCCAGTATACTTGGGCTTCCCTGGTGGCTCCGCTGGTAAAGAATGAAAGCCAGCTTTAAGGTGAGTGTCTGTTTACAGGTCATGGCTCTACAGAGCAGACAGATGGAAGCTCACAGTATTTATGCTCAAGGAGCCAGTTCAGCCCTGGGGAAGGTGACGCTTGAAGGGCAGAGATGCGGTGGCACAGCTGGAGTCTGAGGGGTGACGAGGCTGCACCCCCTGCGCTTTGGGGGTTGGTGTGCGGGGCTGGGGGTGGGACGAGGCCACAGAACTCCTGGGGAGCCCTGCATGCAGGGCGGCGTGTGGCCCTCAGTGACGCACAGGAGGCTGTTAGCTGTGTTGAGGCGGCGGTAGAAGGAGCCGCTGGCGCGTGCCTGCTGGGTGCGGTGTTGCTTTTCGCTGATTCTACGTATGTTTTCCACCATGTATTTTATTCCTGCACCTTCTCTGTATCTCTAGAAGGAATTATTTGGGTCAAAAGAATAGATTTCTTTTCCTTAAACCAAATAAATTAGCCTTTTCCCTTCCCGTTCACACTCCAAGATGAACCGTGAGCATTAGCTGCTGGGTTTCAGACTCGTTCCCTGTACAGCATTAAACACGTCGATGTGGAAGCAATGAGCTGGAAGTATTTTAATCCTTGATGGATAGCAAGAGAGGAGGAACTTATGAGTCCAATTCTTTTCAGGTTTGAAGATAATGATTTTTGCCTTTCCTGCCTCTGCGTTTTTCTCTTGTATTTTGCGTTTTGTGACGGTGAGTCAGACAGGCTGTTATCCCGTTCAGCAGCCTTGGCGTCAGCAGCAGATAAACATGAACTAAGAAAGGGATGCTTCTGTGTTACTTTCTTCCATTCAACGTGGCATTTTATTGTAGTGTAGATTTCAGGTGGTCTCTCCACTAGAACTTCCAGTGCTGTGGGAGGGTCTTCCATATCGCCTATTGATTTGCTTACAGGATCACTGGAGTTAGAAGGGAGCCTGACTTTTTTTAGATGCCAAGTGTGACTCAGAGGTGAATGGATTAATTTAACACTGCTCACTGCACTTATGGAAAAGCTGAATCCACATGAGAATGCCAAGTAACTTGTGGAACTTAGTGATGAAATCCTTCCCAAATGTTTTGTTTGCAGGTCGTTCTCCATCCAGATTTAGTGGCAGAGGCTAGGACCTGGGACCCTTTGTTGCGGTGCTGCGGTGCCTGTGCCTGGCTCACCACTTCTCCAGCAACAGAATACAAAGAAACTGGACTGGACTGAAAAACAGTTGTGCGCGTGTATAGCTGGACAGATTCTGGCCAAAAACATACCAAAGACCAAAAACCCGACTCCCACTTCTGAATAGCCCAGAGCAAAAACTGGGCGTCAGAAGCAAAAGCAGGGTGTTGTGCATGCCCTGCACTCAGCACACCTGGGGGGCTGGCCGACCACCTAAGGCACCCCTGTGACCCAGCTGCTGGGCACTGCCCTACCTTCACCCCCTATAAAGAACAGGCTCCCTGCCTCCCCTCTTCAGGGAGCAAGCAAGCCAACCTATGACTTGTTTCTGCCCCCCCCCCCCCCGGCTGCGACAGGACCCCAGTAAAGCTTTGCCCGTGTTTCTCGTCTGGCCTCTAGCCAGTGTCTGTTGGCTGAGAAAGGCCAAGAACCCAGGTCGGTGTCATTAGGCCCCTGCTCGTCCCTGCCACCATCAAAAGTGGAGCTTGTCATTCCTTTTCTATTGCTCTCCACTCACGCTTTTGCCAGGTAAACTGATAAATTCTCGTTGGATTGACAACGCCGCTTTATTCTAATAGACGGTGTAGGTGACTTGAAGCAGTAGGAGCAAGTGGAAGTCTCAGGCGGCTTCCCGCGACCCTGGGACTCGCAGGGAGTGGAGGGGCCGTCCCACTGCAGGTTCTGCAAAGCGCGCTACCGGGAACCCGGGATACGAAGAGGTCCCCCGTCTGTCCCCGCGCCACCGTCCTCGGCCCCCGCAGGAAACAGCCCGTAATACAGAGGCGGTGTGCTCAGGTGGGCGCAGCGGCTGCACCGCCCCAGAAGACTGTCGGCTAGTGGACGGTTTCGGTGCTTTCACTGCCGGGCAGTTGGCAGGCAGACAGAGAACTAGAAACAGAGTCTGTTTCTCCCCTTTAATGCGACTGTATGTTCCCTTAATGTTCTTTCATAAAAAAAATTTTTTTAATGGCAATGGTAATTTTTTTTTGGCATCAGATAATACATGTACATGGCAAAAAACTCAAATAGCATAAATTATTCATTAGTATTTCTTAAATCATGGCATGAGCCCCAGAAAGGAGGAGTAAAAGGGAGATTTTACTTCCAGTTCTGATAACTCACTGGCTAATTATGATACCTCTGTGTCTCGGTCTTTTCACCTGGAACTTGGAAATAGGCATCTTTGTTTAATAACTTTAGGGTGTGAGACTTTTCAAACTCATGTGTGAAAATGCTTTAAGGGCAAAGAGACAAAGGGTTTTGTTACAGTTTGGTCTTGTCATATTCGAGACCCCAGCCGCTATCTACTGAGGGCCTGTGTCAGCGTGAGGATGAAGAGCTCTAATTTATTAACTCAGTTCTCAAAATAGCTCCTCCAGTAAGTACTATTTTTATTTCAACTGTAAGGTGAGCAAATGGAGGCACAGAGAAGCTCAATAACTTGCTAAAGTTCACATCGACAGTGATAAGTTATTTAAAAAACTAGCCTCTCTCTCCCCTTTCTCACTAGCTCTCTTTCTCTACATATGCGTAGACAGCTGTTTAGTCGCTAAGTCGTGTCCAACTCTTGTGCCCCCACTCTTATGCCTGCCAGGCTCCTCTGTCCATGGGCTTTTCCAGGCAAGAATACTGGAATGGGTTGCCATTTCCTTCTTCAAGGGATCTTCTGGAGTCAGAGATCAAACCCCCGTCTCCTGCTTTGGCAGACGGATTCTTTACCACCGAGCCACCAGGGAAGCCCATACATGTAGATCGATATTTATAAACATAGATGTCTGTCTGCTTGATGATTGAACCACCTGCCCTTTTACCCCACTGTTTTATGCTGAGCATTGTGTTTGTCATCAAGTGTTCTTTTAAAACACTTTCAGTGATTTCCCAGTATATGTCTGCAGAGGAGTTCCTTCACCAATGCCTACCTGCTTGACCTTTGTTTTTATGTTTATTTTTTGGTCGTTATGCCTAAGGCAAATTTCCTGGTTCAGAAATCATTGTGGCCATCTCTGATTATTTCCTTGGCTGGGGATGGAGTGGGGATCTCCAGAGACGGGATGGCTATGTCAAAGAGTATAGGCATTTTCAAGGCTTTTGAGACATACCACCAGCTCCTCCTGAGGAAAGGTCATGCCGATCTACTCTTCCTCAGCACTCTGTATTCTACTTTCATGAAGAAGACAGAGCAGCCATCCAAGGCTGGATTAGCACAGGGCCTTAGTGGTGGCCGTGTGCACTGCCTGTGGATTTGCCTGTCTGCACACTGACAAGGAAGGAGAAGGGGGATGTTTTGTCCAAGGGCACAAGGCAAATTGATGGTTGAATACAAGTGATATTGGTTAATGATAAGCAATAGACAGGACAGGAAATGGCCTACGTGGGTGTGGAAACGTGATCTTTCATTTTGTAGTCTCATTACAAAATGTCACTCTTCCGTTTTCTGGTTGCTTTGTTCGAATGACCTCAGAAACTAGCCTATATTGTTAGAGCTCAATCAATCTTGTGCCAAGCAGATTTCAAGTGGCCCTGTGATGCCAGGGAGGGGCATGTTGAGGTTTCATGTTTATAGGGTAAGCAGCAGCTGTTTAAAATGACATTTGCACAACCTAACAGAAACATGAATACAAATAAAAATTAAATTTAAAAACACCAACAATTCTGTCATGACAAAATTGTTTTCCATATTCAATTTTTTATTGAATAATTTACAATGTTGTTAATTTACAAAGTTGTGTTAGTTTCTGGTGTATAGCAAACTAATTCAGTTATAGATATGCATCCTTTTACATATTTTCCATTTTTTTCGTATTCTTCATATAAAGTACACTTTTATGTGGTCTTAATTATGTCACAGATACAATTGTGTGCTACTTTTTCACCTCTCAAGTCATATTTTTAAAAAAGCATTTTGCTAACTCTGCCTGCAAAATTGTATTAAAAAAAATTTATCAGAGTTTAGGTGCTTTACAATTGTGTGTTAGTTTCTTCTGTTAGCAAAGTAAATCGACTATATGTGTACAAATATCCCTTCTTTGGTTGCTTTTCTGTGTAGGTCACCATAAAGCATTACTCAGCCATAAAACAGAGAAGGCAATGGCACCCCACTCCAGTACTCTTGCTTGGAAAATCCCATGGATGGAGGAGCCTGGTGGGCTGCAGTCCGTGGGGTCACTACAAGTCTGACACTACTGAGCTACTTCACTTTCACACACTGGAGAAGGAAATGGCAACTCACTCCAGTGTTCTTGCCTGGAGAATCCCAGGGATGGTGGAGCCTGGTGGGCTGCAGTCTATGGGGTCACACAGAGTCGGACACAACTGAAGAGACTTAGCAGCAGCAACAGCAGACATAAAAAGGAACAAAATTGTGCCATTTTCAGAGATGTGGATGGACCTTGAGACTTTTGTACAGAGTGATATAAGTCAGAAATAGAAAAAACAAATAGCGTATATTAATGCATATAGGCACAATCTAGAAAAATGGTGCAGATGAACCTATTTGCAAGGCAGAAATAGAGTCACAGACATAGATTATAAACATGTGGCCACCAAAAGGGAAAAGGTGGGGGATGAATTGGGAGCTTAAGGTTGATGAAATTGCATTTTTAACAGCTTCCCAGTCAAGTATCTTGACACTTTTCATTAAGCATTCCCTGCTTGTTGGCTGTTTAGTCTATTTCCCAGTTTTTAGTATCATTAAATGCTGTAGCCAAGGTGTCTAGATTATGTATATGTATTAACTTTTCACTTGACATCATTTGTAAGTCTTCAGAAAAAGATTGCATGCGTGCGGGCTCAGTCGCTTGCTTGTGTCCAACTCTTTGTGACATGTGGGTGGTAACCAACCAGACTCCTCTGTCCATGGGATTTTCCAGGCAAGAATACTGGAGTGGGTTGCCATTTCCTACTCTGGGATATCTTCCCGGCCCAGGGATCAAACCCACGCCTCTTGTTCTGCCCCTTTGGCAGATGGGCTCTTTACCACTGTGCCGCCAGGGAGATACCAGGAAGAGACCGAGCTCAGTCCAGTTGCTCAGCCGTGTCTGGCACTTTGTGACCCCTGGGCTGCAGCACACCAGGCTTCCTTGTTCGTTGCCAACTCCCAGAGCCTGCTCAAACGCACGCCCACTGAGCTGGTGATGCCAGCCAGCCATCCCATCCTCTGTTGTCCCCTGCTCCTCCTGCGTTCAACCTTTTCCAGCATCAGAAGGAGGTTAACTAACCTTAAAAAACTTGAATGTATTTATGGGTTTTAGTAAATTCTGCAAAGTGCTTTACAAAATGATTGGATAACTAAGGTTGTGTCAATAAACATTACAGAGAAATTTTAGATGCAATGATTTCTTTAAAAAATTTTAAGTTGCCCAAGCCAACTCTAGCTTCTATTTTAGGAGCCAAGGCTGTCAGCCTCATAGGTTTGCTCACAAACATCCTTGGTCAGGTGGCTGTCACTGTGGTCCAGTTTGGGAGATGATACTACAAGATGAATGATTGTTAACAAATTCCATTCCCAAACTGATCAGTCTCTTAGCTGACCTGAGGACATTTTGGCTTAGACTTTTACTGTCAAGTACTCCCTGATTTGTAAGTGTTGAAGGCAGACCTGCTCAATTTATACACTTCTTTGTCCACATATTTTATTTCCTTCAGTTCAGTTCAGTTGCTCAGTCGTGTCCGACTCTTTGCAACCCCAAGGACTGCAGCACACTAGGCACCAACTTCTTCACTCCCCGCCTTCACTTTCATCAAGAGGCTTAGTTCTTTGTCACTTTCTGGCATAAGTGTGGTGTCATCTGTGTAAGAGAGGTTATTGATATTTCTCCTGGCAATCTTGATTCCAGCTTGTGCTTCATCCAGCCCAGCATTTCGCATGATGTACTCTGCATATAAGTTAAGTAAGCAGGGTGATAATATTCAGCCTTGACGTACTCCTTTCCTGTTTTGGAACCAGTCTGTTGTTTCATGTCCAGTTCTAACTGTTGCTTCTTGACCTGCACACAGATTTCTCAGGAGGCAGGTAAGGAGGTCTGGTATTCCCATCTGTTTTATAATTTTCCATAGTTTGTTGTGATCCACACAGTCAAAGGCTTTTGTGTAGTCAATAATACAGAAGTAGATGTTTTTCTGGAACTCTTTCGTTTCCAATAACCCAACAGATGTTGACCATTTGCTCTCTGGATTTTCTAAATCCAGCTTGAACATCTGGAAGTTCACAGTTCATGTTTTGTTGAAACCTGGCTTGGAGAATTTTGCGCATTACTTTGCTAGCATGTAAGATGAATGCAGCTGTGCGGTAATTTGAGCATTCTTTGGCATTGCCTTTCTTTGGGATTGGAATGAAAACTTTTCCAGTCCTGTGGTACCACTGAGTTTTCCAAATTTTCTGGCATATTGACTGCAGCACTTTCACAGCATCATGTTTTAGGATTTGAAATACTTCAACTGGAATTCCATCACCTCCTCTTGATTTGTTTGTAGTGATGCTTCCTAAAGCCCACATGACTTCACATTCCAGGATGTCTAGCTCTAGGTGAGTGATCACACAATCTTAATTATGTGGGTTGTGAAGATCTTTTTTTTTACAGTTCTGTGTATTCTTGCCCCCATTTCTTAATATCTTCTGCTTCTGTTAGGTCCATAACATTTCTGTCCTTCATTGAGCCAATCTTTGCATGAAATGTTCCCTTCAGTTCAGTTCAGTCACTCAGTCATGTCCATCTGTTTGCGACCCCATGAATCACAGCACACCAGGCCTCCCTGTCCATCACCAACTCCCAGAGTTTATTCAAACTCATGTCCATTGAGTCGGTGATGCCATCCAGCCATCTCATCCTTTGTCTTCCCTTCTCCTCCTGCTCCCAATACCTTCCAGCATCAAGGTCTTTTCCAATGAGTCAACTTTTCACATGAGGTGGCCAAAATATTGAAGTTTCAGCCTCAGCATCAGTCCTTCCAATGAACACCCAGGACTGGTCTCCTTTAGGATGGAGTGGTTGGATCTCCTTGCAGTCCAAGGGACTCTCAACAGTCTTCTCAAGCACAACAGTTCAAAAGCGTCAATTCTTTGGCACTCAGATTTCTTCACAGTCCAACTCTCACATCCATACATGACCACTGGAAAAACCATAGCCTTGATTAGACAGACTTAGTCAGCAAAGTAATATCTCTGCTTTTGAATACGCTATCTAGGTTGGTCATAACTTTCCTTCCAAGGAGTAAGTGTCTTAATTTCATGGCTGCAGTCACAACCTGCAGTGATTTTGGAGCACAAAAAAAATAAATTCTGACACTGTTTCCACTGTTTCCCCATCTATTTTCCATGAAGTGATGGGACCAGATGCCATGATCTTCGTTTTCTGAATCTGGAGCTTTAAGCCAGCTTTTTCACTCTCCTCTTTCACTTTCATCAAGAGGCTCTTTAGTTCTTCTTCACTTTCTGCCATAAGGGTGGTGTCATCTGCATATCTGAGGTGATTGATATTTCTCCCAGCAATCTTGATTCCAGCTTGTGTTTCTTCCAGCCCAGCATTTCTCATGATGTATTCTTCATATAAGTTAAATAAGCAGGGTGACAATATACAGCTTTGACATACTCCTTTTCTTATTGGAACCAGTCTGTTGTTCTATGTCCATATATGGAACCTGCATATACGTTTTTCAAGAGGCAGGTCAGGTGGTCTTCCCTTGGTATCTCTAATTTTCTTGAAGAGATCTCTAGTCTTTCCCATTCTATTGTTTCTTTTTGGGCTCCATGGTCACTGCAGATTGTGACTGCAGCCATAAAATTAAAAGATGCTTGTGCCTTGGAAGGGAAGCCATGACACACCTAACCAGTGTGTTAAAAAGCAGAGACATCAGTTTGCTGACAAAGATTTATGTTGTCAAAGCTGTGGAATTTCTGATACTTATGTACTACTGTGAGGGTTGGCTCACAAAGAAGGTTGAACACCAAAGAACTGATTTTTTTAAATTGTGGTAAGGTGAAGACTCTTGAGAGTCCTTTAGACTACAAAGAGACCATATCAGTCAGTCATAAAAGAAATCCACCCTGAATATTCTTTGGAAGGACTGATGCTGTAGCTGAAGCTCTAATACTTTGGAAAAGACCCTGATTCTGGAAAAGCTTGAAGGCAAAAGGAGAAGGGGGTGGCAGACTATGAGACGGTCAGATAGCATCATTGACTCAAGGGACATGAGTTTGAGCAAACTCTGGGAGATAGAGGGGCTCAGAGGGGTAGTGGGACAGTTAATGGGGTAACGAAGAGTTGGACATGACCTAGTGACTGAACAACAATCTTTGTCACTCATTCTCGGCATACAGTCCCCTGTTTAGTTGCACTGGAGTTAGCTCAGCGCTTCTTAGGTCCATCTTGAATTCAGTAAACAGTCAATGGGTAGCTTACTGACTAGAGCTCCATCCTGATCGCTTCCTTCATGTAAATAATTAATTTTAATCAGGGCCTTTCTTTATGATAAAATAAATAAATAACATGATCATTTCCCAGGAATATTTTACCAAACTATCTCATTGAGTAAATACTGTCAACAGAAACTAAGATGTTAGGAGTCTGGGAAGAAAATGAACTGAATTTTCTTACTCATTTTGAGAACTAGGAGGACATCTAATGAAGGTGCTGTACATGTAGAAAGCACAGTTGATACCCTGGAAATCTGTGGCAGGAGAAAATGAGACTTGGAAATCACAGAGAGGTAGTAGGTAAAGTGCTTGTGAGTCTTGAGAAGTCAAGAAAAGATACTGTAGAACACAGGCTGAGAAAGAGAGCTCAGAATTCAGATGGACAC
>SJYA01002980.1:123214-178924 GCA_006410615.1 Neotragus moschatus
AATGTACATGTATTTACAGTTGATTCAGGTTGTTGTATGGCAGACACCAGCACAACACTGTGAAGCAATAATCCTCCAACTAAAAATTAACTGAAAAAGAAAGAGAAAAACAGGCGACTCCAGAAGCTCTTGGGATCCCGCTACTGGTGTATAAGAGTGTCTGTTATGAGACATAAATACAGAAAGTTTGGCCAGAAGAAAACTGCTTTGAATGTCTCATGGTGTCTTATATGCAGTTTGTCAGGAAGTGAGCCCTGCCATCCGGTTTTGAATAGAATTTCACATTCTACAAGCATAAATAAAAGGAGATAGCCCAGTGAAATATGTGCTGATAATACCGCTTAGGTGGAAGGGAGAGGGAAGGGGAAAGTGGCTCAAATAATAGATTTCTGTTGAAGTTTATCATTAAAGCATAGGATATTAGACCTTAAATACTACGCAGAACAATCCCTCCAGTTTAGTGGTGAGGGTTCCATGGCATGAAGAGGTCTGTGGGAGACCCAAGGTTTCTCATGAATTAGTCTTCGACACAGTTCTACTGCCTTGTTTCTCTGAACATGAGCTCCTCCACAATTGTGTAACCTTCCACTGACTGACACCCAGTCTACCACACAACAATTAGATATGCTAAAGGGAGAGCGTGCACAGAAATTATTTTATGTATCACCTGGCTCACCGATGACAAGAGGTTCCTCTCTGCCCTCCTCCCTCCCTTCCTTCCTCCTAGTGCAGATTCGAGTTAGAAGGGCAGGAGCTCAACCTAAGTATTGAATCAATCAGGCTTTACCCTCCTGCAGGAATTTAGGATTTCTCTGCCAACTTCAGCTCATCTTAGCAATATTAGTAAGGTTGTTTCACTTGGTTTTTAAGAGACTTTTAAAAATTTCCCTGTTCATCCATCTTCTTTGCTATTTCCCGTTTTGTGTGGCCAGAAACTTTATCCAGTGCTCTCCTAGCACTTTCTGAATGTGGAAGAGGAGGAGGGTGGTGTGTCTGGACTTACACAGTAACACATACTATCTAGAAGATTGAGAATGTCCTGTTCTGAAGTGAAGAATAAGAATACTCTCTTGGACGTCCCTTGCAGTGGAGTGGATAAGAATCCACCTCCAATACAGGGGATGTGGGTTCTATCCCTGGTCTGGGAGGATTCCACATGCTGCAGGCGACTAAAAGCCTGTGTGCTACAGCTGCTGAAGCCGGAGCCTCCGGAGCCTCTGGGGCCTCTGGGGCCTGTGGAGCCTCTGGGGCCTCTGGGGCCTGTGCTCTGCAGTAAGAAAAGCCGTCACAGCGAGAAGCCGGTGTAGTGCAGGAAGACCAGCCCCCGCTCCGGCTCCTAGAGGAAGCTGGTGTGCAGCAGCGAAGACCCAGCACAACCAGGAATAAGTAAATAAATATATTTTAAAAAGAAAGAATCCTCTCTCCTGGACCTCCTAGGAATCTCTTAAAATGTTTTATGCAGATATAGGAGCAATCCATGGGGTCGCTGAGGGACGGACATGACTGAGCGACTTCACTTTCACTTTTCACTTTCATGCATTGGAGAAGGAAATGGCAACTCACTCCAGTGTTCTTGCCTGGAGAGTCCCAGGGATGGGGGAGCCTGGTGGGCTGCCTTCTATGGGGTCGTCACACAGAGTCGGACACGACTGAAGTGACTTAGCAGCAGCAGGAACAATTAGCCTTTCAAAGAAAAAAGAAAAATGGGCTAAGCTTTGCCTTTTGTTTCTAAATGCTTTCTGGAAAACCTGAGTATCAATCAGTTTATTGAGAGAAATCACTGACCTACTTCATCAAGATCATTGACAGGCCTGTTTCCCAGCAGGGTTCAGAAGCATTCCCTCCCTTCCTAGCCTTTTTCTTTTATCGGTATTGAAGCTTTGATCTGTTTAGGGAAAATGGGAGTAGGTGGAAGACATCTGGCAATGTCATTTTCCAGCAGAGGTTGAGAATTTTACCCAAGGAAACTTCCTAGTCTGGTTTTGAACTGCTCACAGCTTCTCTCCAGGAGCAGCATTCTCAAGCAGGTGGGGCCAGATGTGGACATTTTGGTCCATATTTTATTCCTTCAGGGGATTTCCTTTTATCTTTAATCCAAGCACAGTTTAAGAATTTCTTCCATTCAGAGTGAGCCAGTGAACTGAGGAAAAAATCCTACAAATCCCCACTTGTGCCCTGCTCATTCAAGAGTAACATTTTTATGTTTAAATATCAACTCAAAGACGCTGTATTATTTTTTGGAAACTATCATACTTTTGCTCAAATCTAATTTCCAAGGAATTGGATTAATGGACCAAGTTATTAAAATGAACTTGTGAGGTTGGAGTGGAGACAGTTGGGAGGAAAGTAGACGAAGACAGATACGGACTCTGAGACTAGAAAGCAGGGTGGCTATTGCCACTGTGGGGCTCAGCATGTGCTCTAGGCTTGTCAGCTAGCTCTTAAGACAGATTATTATATGAAAAATAATAAAAGTGAGCTCATAAATTGTGCTTGCAAAGGAGATATGAGTGTGAGTCCTCACCAGTATTACTCAGAAAATATAGCACACGTGTCAAAAGGTAGTCTTGCTGCTGCTGTTCAGTCGCCAGGTCGTGTCCCACTCTTTGGGACCCCATGAGCTACAGCACGCCAGCTTGCCTGTCCCTCGCTGTCTCCTGGAGTTTTCCCAAGAAAAAGGTTGGTCCCTGAAAGAAATCAGGCAGCGTCAAAACACAGCACATTTTAGCTTGAGAAATGAGTAGATATTGGAAATGTACATGCTGGACACATGCACTTTCTCCTAGATCATTGTGCTTTTCTGTCATGACGTGTATCAGAACTATTCTGGCAAGGTGTGTGACAAGCTGGAAACATTTGATGAATTTTCTATAGTCATAGTTGTGAATTATGCTTTACATTCTAAGCCACTGACTCCAGGCACTGCACGTGACCCAGCCTGGGGATCTGGACTGGTTTCACATGGGGGCCGCTTGATAGTGTCTGGCATCACACCCATACTGCATAAGACTTGCTTCTTTCCTTGCAGATCTTTTGAGGTCAAGGAGGACATCTGCTAAGCTTTCACATTTGTCTTGTGTAGAAGGTGGCCGGTTAATGCCCTCAGGGTCACCCGGGAACAATGGAGGACAAATCCCCATGGATAAGTGTGTCCCTCCTCTGTGCCCAGGCACACAGTAATGGAATATATTTCATAAATGTTCTCAGGAGATTCTAGAGAATCAAGCACCAACTGCCTGTAGTGATGGGCAGCTCAGTTCACATCCTTGCATTTGCTTTCTCTGGGTTCTGAAGGTGTTAGTCTACACCTGCTAGGTGCTATGACCCACGCCAGTTTAGAATACAGTGAAGGAAGAGAAGACAGATCAGGCATTTCTTTTACTTCCAAAATGGCTTCATAGATGAGGCAAGCACTGCAAACAGGTTGGATAAAGACGTTTGCAGGAAAATGAGGTTATTCTGACAGAGTCCACAGTGTGGAAACTTGATGTAGCACAGTCTTCTGGGTTAATTATGAGTTCTTCTGTGTTCCTGGAGCACAGGTGGAATGATGTGGTGAAAGACAGAGCTGGAAGGTGGACGGAAGCCCTGCCTGTCTCAGCTCCTATTTATAGACTGATTGTGTTTAGTGCCACATTGGGAGTTCGCTGCATGCAGGAATTGACCGTGATGTCTACTTGAACTTCACGGCACCCAGCACAGGATCTTGGGCAGAGGTGACTCATCCAAATTAATCAGAATCAGGTTCTTGTCTGTCAGTGTTAGAAGGAACCCACTTGCGTGGGAGACACAAGAAAAGGAAGGAGGGGTGTCAGCATGAGTCATTTGGTTCAATTTTTAAAATACAGGAAAATGAAAAAAATGCAACGAATATTGTCTAAATAATTATTTTCTATGACCAGAATTTAAAATTGAGCACTTAGTAAAACTGTGAAAGAGTTAGCTAAGAAGAACTGAATCCATGCTAATAAACTGCACATTTTTGAAAATAGCTAAACTAAGGCTGAGAATCCCTTGGACTGCAAGGAGATCAAACCAGTCAATCCTAAAGGAAAGCAACCCTGAATATTCACTGGAAGGACTTTTGCTGAAGTTCCAATATTTTGGCCACCTGATGCAAAGAGCTGACTCGCTGGAAAAGACCCTGATGATGGCAGAGGTTGAGGGCAAAAGGAGAAGACGGCGACAGGAGAGGAGATGGTAAGAGAGCCCCTCTGACTCCATGGACATGAGTTTGAGCAAACTCCAGGAGACAGTGGCTGACAGAGGAGCCTGGTGTGCTGCAGTCCATGAGGTCACAAAAAGTTGGACGTGACTTAGTGAGTGAACGACTACAAAACTAAGATTACTTAGACATAGACCAATTCAGACATCCATTTGATCTGTTTTCACTCCAGGAGGCATATGAGTACACTGAATCCTTTCATGAGCCAGAATGCTCAAAACACAGTGTTTACACCAAGTTATGAATAAAAATCTCTCAGGTGGCCAATGAAATACATGGGTGGGCCAGGACCTCTTTTTATTTCTCTTTTTTAAACTTTTCATTTTATATTGGAGCATAGCCGATTAACAATGTAATGTCTCAGGTGGACAGCAAAGGAACTCTGCCATACACATACTTCTTTCATTCACCCCAGGCCACCCTTTCGCCCAGGCTGCTGCGTGACGCTGAGCAGCGTTCCCTGGGCTGCACAGTGGGTCCCCACTGGTTATCCATTTTAAATACAGCAGTGTGCATATCAGGGCCCCTCCTTCAGGCTGATGGTTTAGCATTCCTTGCTAATATCTTTCATACTGATACTTACTGGCCTTTATTGGGTTCAACTTTCTTTGGGGATAAAAACTCACATACTGATTACAGTGCATTCTGGCCTGTTTTTACGCAGCTACACCAAGTGCGTAAGTAAGGTTTAGTGGGGGGATCTGACTGCACTACATAGCGCTTGTGAAATGCATGCCTAAGTCAGCTATTAACACTGTCAGCTATTTTTATTCCTTTACCATGGTAGGGAATTGTCTAATACAGAACTGAGACTTACTGAATGCAAATGATTTGTGAACTCTGTGACTAACTTCTCCAAAATCCTTCTGTAGTTATTCTGGGGGTGGGTGTATACCCTCCAGAATGCCTCTTCTCTGCTCAGTTGCTGATTTAGGGAGAGGAAGTGAGCTTTCTGGGATAAATGTGACCCGAATACCTTTCGTCATTGCCTAACAGTCTCCTTCTCTTGGTTATCTCTTCCTTCCTCAATTAAGGCGTTTTCCTCAGCTGCTCAAGCAGTGCTTAAAACACCACACCTACTGGCAGTTTCTCTATTACTCTTTCAAACTCGCACATGTTAGAAAATACACGCCTTCCAACCCGAACTTGTATTTTTAATTATTGGATGACTGAGGGTGTAATATGCATATAGCCCTCACATTTGATAATCACTCAAGTGAACTAAAGTAAAATAAAGCATGAGAAAATCACTTAAAAAAAAGTAGCATGGAAATGCAAGCAATCACTCTCCTGACAGCCATAATCAATGATACAAGTTGGGGTTAAGCATGTATTTAAGTTCGCTTATTTTTTAATATAAATTTATTTACTTTAATTGGAGGTTAATTACTTTACAATATTGTATTGGTTTTGTCATACATCAACATGAATCTGCCACAGGTATTTTTTGATTTTTGGTGGGCCCACTGGTAGTACTTTTGATATTTACATTCTGAAGTTTTAATGTTTCAGTGTTAAGAGTAAGACTGAAAATAATGGTTAGAACCATTGTGACAGTTTAAAGAGTCTTCAGGGGTACAGGAGAGCTTTTTACAGTTATGAAAATGGTAGTTTGAAGCCAGAGTCTCAGTGTTTACAGTTCTGTTTCTTTAACACACACAGAACTGGGTAACAGTTGTTTGTCCGCTTTTGAACGGTCAGATGTAGAGAGGATGATATACAAATATCCCTGCCTTGGCCTTACTTTGAAGACTTTAATAGAATATTAAAAACAGCTGACCTGAGGAAATGGGGACTAAAATCCAAGTGGGGGAGGCGACGGAAGTGAAAGCATCCACCTTCTGTCACTGCCTACAGACGACTTTGCAGAGTTTCCCATCAGGGGTTCTGGGGCAGACAGACCCCACTTATGCCATATCAGAACCATGGGGACATACCCTTGTATTTCTGGGTGACTCACAGAGATGGGGGACAGAGCAGAGAGGGCATAGGTTTTGGAGTCAGAGATCCTGAGTTCAAATCCCAGTTCGACCAGTGACCGCTGGTTGATTCTTTAAGTCGCTTACTTCGTGAGTCCCTGGTGCCTCTAGTTCCTGTTTGCTCTTTCTTCTCTAAGCTTACTGTCGCTTTCACAGTGCGTTTTGCTTTGCCGTGTACCCAGGACTTCGTGGCAGGTCACTCCAGCCCCTCTTGCCTGCACCAGCAGCATCTGTACCTGCTGGACCTTCTAGCCGACCCACTCGGGCACTTCTTCAGTCGCGGGGTGCTCGCTGTAGCCAGAGGGAGGAATCCAGCGCGCTACCCGCCCCAGAGCTCGCTGTGTCTCTTCTCTGCTCCCTGACGCCAGCAGGAGTCCCACCATCACCTGAAAGTCCGCCTTCATATCTCAGTGGCTTCCTGCCCCGTGATTGACAGGGGGCTGCGCTCCTGAACGTTCGCTCTTCTTCCGAATTTCCTGTTCCTGCTGCTTCACTTTCAGTTGATGTCTCGCCTTTGCTTGTTTAGAATGTGTGGAGTTTTCAGGCAGAAACTCCTTAGCCTTCTGAGTAAGCACATGAAAAATTCTGTCTGAGCCACCTCAGCTTTCCAGCTGCCCTGGGGGGAGAGGTGGGCTAAGCCCTTCTGGATAGCGTCTCCTTTTGCTTTTTGCCTCCCGAATCACGTCCCCTATCCTCCCGCATCTCCTATTTCCTCTCCTTTTCTACCGGCATTTCCTCCTCGTTCATCTTCACAGAAGGTTCTCTCACCAGCCCTGTATTCTTCGGTAGCTGCCGTCCTGTCTCTCCCATCTTGCTCAGAAGCAGAGTTGGCTCCCAGCCCAACAGGCACATGAAAAGATGCTCAACGTCACTGATTGTGAGAAAAATGCAAACTACGACTACAGTGAGGCGCCACCTCACACCGGCAAGAACGGCCATCATCAAAAAAAGTCTGCACACGGTGAACGCTGGAGAGGGTATCGAGGAAAGCGAACCCTCTCATACTGTTGCTGGGAATGTAAATTGATTCAACTACTATGGAGAACAGGGTGGAGGTTCTTAAAAAACTAAAAATAGAAATACTATATGACTCAACAATCCCACTCCTGGGTATAAACTCAGAAAAAACCCACAATTCCAAGAGGTATGTGTACCCTAATGTTCATTGCAGCACTGTCTACAATAACCAGGACATGGACACAGCCTAAACGTCCATCAGCAGGAATGGGTAAAGAAAAGGTGCCACGTATACACAGTGGGGTATTGCTCAATCATAGAAAGAAGTTGTGTCGTTCGCAGATAAATAGATGGACCTAGAGACTGCTGTACAGAGTGAGTCAGAAAGAGGAAAACAAGTAGAGTTATCAACAGATACATACGGAATCTAGAAAAACTGCATGAATGGACCTACTTGCAAGCCAGGACTAAAGACGCAGACATAGAGAAACACGGCGACATCAGCGGGGACAGGGAGGCGGCGCGAACTGGGAGGCTGAGACTGACGTGTGTATTAGCATACTGTTGATACCGTGTATAGCGTAGGCAGCAGAGAGCATGCCCTATAGCACACGGAGCTTAATGCTCTGTGGCTACAGAGAGGGAACAGACGTGTAAATAAAACTGACTCACTTTGCTGTACAACAGAAACTAACACAGCACTGTAAAGTAGCTATGCTCCAATAAAAATTTTAGAAAAGAGGGGGCTGTTGGAGCCCAGAGAGGTAATGAGGTCACGAATGAAGGCCTGAGTCTGAGGCAATCACAGGCTCGCCTTTGTCTGAAACTGGCACTCTGTGCAGCCCTTTGCTTTTGGGCTATCAGCCCAATCACCTTTGTGTTTTCAGAACAGGGATCCAGTTTTACCAAAAGTCTGATTTTCTTTCCTGAGAAAATCAGGAAATCTGGATTTCTTTTTTTTTTCCAGATTTTTATTTTACGTTTGAGTGTAGTTGACCAACACTATTGTGTCAGTTTCTGGAGTTCTATTAGAAATTTCTCAATGTTAAAAGCACTTTACAGTCCTAATAAAAGTACGTGTGTGGGCTGAATTTGGATTATTCACCGCTGTTTTAAACTTGGCAGACACTATCTTGGTATCTCATTTAATCAACTTACTGCGATCAGTTTTCTGCATTTAACAATCCTTGGAAACTGCTTTATATAGCACTTCTCAAAGGTTTATGTACTCATGAATCTTCTGGGGATTCTGGTAAAAGACAAGAATGAAATCCGATTCAGTAAAACTGGAGAAAGGCCTGAGTTTCACATTTCTAGCAAGCCCCCATGTGATGCTACCGGCCCATAGCCCACACTCTGAGAAGCAAGACTTCAGAGGACCCACTCATCTTCAGAGATCTATCTCAAGATAAGCCATTTTAGCTCTGCCCTCCCCACCATCAGCACGCCTGCTGCATCTTAATCCAGCCTGTGCAAGGTGCCTGCAGGCCTCCATCTCACTTAGACGTCCACGTGCTTGTCTGTGGGTCTTTGTGCTCCTTCAGGGCAAGGACCAAGTCTCAGGTGTTCCCCCAAGCACTCCTGCAGTGCTAGGAGCAAAGTCAGTACTTACCAACTCTGTAAGTACCCTCTGATGCATTCGAGATCAGACAGTCTCTAGGAGTGTGTGCACGCGTGTGTTTCTTCTCTTAGGAATTAGTTTGAACTGTGGGGGTTTGTTATGTTGAAAGATAGAGTCTGCCTTAAAGTGGGTTCCCACAGGAGGACCTGCTGCCTCGGTTTGATGGATTTTCCTGCTCCATGCTCCAATTGGTCTCATAGTGTCGTCTTTCCAATTTGTATTGCCAATTTAAAAAATTACTAAATTCCTTTTATTCTTCTCTTTTGAGTGTTTTCAAAATTTCCCTTCCCTTCCAGTCATCTGGAAGTCGTGTGCTGTCTCCCATTCTGGCTTGATGGGTGTCATTCAGGGGTTTTCCGCGTGAAAGGCAGCCTGCTGGATATTTGAAGAGACCTGATTATTTTCAGAAGGAAAGCACAGCTGGCAGAGCATGGCAGCGCCTGGTGAAGGAGCGTGGGACACGTGGCGTCCGCAGGCATGACTCGTTCGCTGATGACGGGCTCAGGCATGCCTCTTTCCACCCAGGTGGTTTCATGCAGTGCAGCGAAGGTCAAAGGACTGAATTCTTGAGCCTTCCCGACACCTGTCAATCCGCCAGTCATTGAGTATTTATGAATAACTAAGCATATGTCAAATACTGCAACAGATACCCAAAATGGTAAGATATGTGTTTATATAACTTCCTGTTTACCAAGTACAGACACAGTATCTTAAGGGAACCAATACCAATCTAAGGAAAAGGGATTAATATTTATTAGAGATTTACTATATGCTATTCAAAGCTTTATAGACTTTATATTATTGATATTTCACAGCCACTCTCAAGGGTTGGCACACAGGTGTCTTTAGCCCCACTCTGTAGCTAAAGAAATTGAAGCACAGAGAAGTTAAATAATTTCTTCAAGTTAAATAAGTAGTCCAGTCAGAATTTCAGCATAGTTCTGACTGTCTCTGGAATCTGGAGATTTTCAATCATAATCACTGGCAGGATCTTAATAAAACTTGGCAAGGAAAATTCAATAAAGTCTCCCATACCTTTAAGCTTCTTTCTGTGTTGGGTTTCCAGAGGAATCTGAGCTTAGAAAGGAACTAGGCTTTGGCTCTGGGAGAATCAAATTGCTTACTCGTGGTAGAGAAAAAGGTTGTTAAAAATAGATTGAAGCCAAGGGATTTTGATCTTTGAAAACTGCATAATATTCCAGTGCTTCACAATCTTCGTCTACATCAGAATCACCTAGAGGGCTTATTAAAAGCTGCTTTCCTCCAAAGCTGCGAATGGGCAGGTGTGAGTGGGGCCCAGGCGAGCTTCCCCGTCAGCCCACAGGTAGAGCTGGTGTTGCCTGTTGGTAGATGCCACTTTGAGTAACACTGGATTTTATTTTATTTATTTTTAAACTTTTAATTTTGTATTGGAGAATAGCTGATTAACAATGTTGGGATGGTTTCAGGTGGACAAAGGGACTCAGCCATGCTCACCCATGGGTTGGTTCTCCCCCAAGCTCCCCTGCTAGGCAGGCTGCCACATGACACTCAGCAGAGTTCCCCGTGCTGTACAGTAGGTCCTTGTTGGTTACCCATTTTAAATGCAGCAGTGTGTGCATGTCGATCCCAAATTCCCCAACTATCCCTCTTTAAAATGAATAACACTTATTTACGTGCTTTACTCTGTCAACAAATAGTTTTTAAACTTTTGCTGTGTGCCAGGTATCACGCTGGATAGTGACCTCTAGTGCCCATTCTGGATAACTTACTGATGGTTACTAATGCAGAGCCTAATTTCCCAGGAATCAAATGATATAATTAATACTTTCAGAGATCACCCATCAGCATTTTTACTTATGCCTGAAGTTTTTTCCTCCTTTCTTCTTTTAAACTGGATGTAAACTTGCTTTATCATGGGGTGAAACGTTTTTAAGGATTTTGATAATGAACTTAACCAAATTATTTTTCAGAAAAAATTTGCTAATGTATTATTCAACAGTGACAGAAAAGAATGTCTGTTTTAATAAACCTGCCTTCCCTCTAGGTGTTATAATTTCCATTTAGGTCACTGTGTCTTCCTTACTGATTTATAGAGTTCTTTTTCTATCAGCGATGTGGATCTTTTAAGAAGCTTAATTTTTATAAACCTTGTATATATTTGTGCTAAGTGACCTTGATTTCCCGGAATACAAAGCAAAGAAAGAGTGACAGGAATAATTTGCCTCCTTTGATAAACAAGTTACTAAATCATTTTAAAAACATGAACTCTTTAAGAATGTACTAACAAATATTGAATACGCTTCAGTGGTCATCCCAATTTTTAGGTTGCTTTTTTTGCACCTGCAGTGCTTTGAATGAAAGATGGAAAACACCCTTGCACAGGGCAGAATCCAAAAGGATCTCACTGACAAACGCAAACGTGAGAAGGGTTCTTTCTGCTCATACTCAGCGATGCAAGCAAACTGAACGAGACAGCCAGCAATGGCACTAATGTATCATCGAGCTGCTTTGTATTCATAACTTTTCAATGATAGCACCTTTCTTTAATGCAGTATTGATTCAGCCAAGAAATGTTATTCTATTACTTTCTTAAGCCATTGAATTAGCTTAAAGGACACTGTTATGGTCTTTAACTGGAGATGGAGAATTTTTATAAACTAGTATCTCTTAAATTTTTCCGAAGGTCACTGGCCAGAAATTTGGCTGTCTGTAGTCTTGTCACGAATCGGGAAGCTGTCTGGGTTTGCTCTCAGGTTCTGTAGTGTTTCAGACAGCACTGTAATGGGAACAGTGCTTGGGAGGCTGAAAGCCTGCCGGGAACCTAGAGTTAAAGAGGGCGGATGCTAGTCCTGCCCACTCAGGAGTGGGACTCGTTTTCTTAAAGCCGTGGTATGTGCAGCTGAAGGGGACCCCAGAGCTCGGGGTCGCTGCTCCTTTAAAGGTCTGGGAAGGCGGCCAGTGATTTCTCCTTTTCCACCAAGTCTTTCTTCTTCTGGATCCCATTCTCGAAAATGTCAGAGATAAATGAGAAATCTGTATCAATATGATAATAGCTCCTCCGAGGAAGAGTGTGTTGATCTGTGGGAGAAGGGCAAATGCACAAAATGATGGAAAATAGCTATTCTGAGGTTTTAGCAAAATTATCTTTCCTGTAATGGGATTTGACCAGTTCTGGATAGTGTCAGGTCAGTTCCCTACGTGGGATTTCCTGACATTTTATCCACACTGTTGGATACTCACCTGACTGACCACCAGAATAAGGGGTCTGTATATGGACTGAGTGCTGTCCTTTTAAGGAAAGTCTTCTCCTCAACCTGAAGATTTTTCATTTATTTGCTATTCAGAAACTAAGTACTTCTCTTCTTTTTTTTTTTTTAAAGGGGAAGCAATTCCCAAACACACAGGAGGCTTGTTGTGCCATGACTCATTGCCATACTTTGTTGCTGCGAGAATGATTTGTGATGTTTGCAGGTTATTTTCACAGCTTGACCCACCAGTTCCCTGTGGGTGGCCAACAGTGTTCTCTTTCGCTCGTCTTTGCTGGTTTACCCGCCTCCAATACTGATGGGCGATAGAACGAAGATGTGTTCCTGGAGACGTTTTCACAAACAGAGGCCCCCTCTGGGCCCAGACTTTCAGGCTCTTCAGGAAGACTTTGCTTCACCAAAACATGTCTTGTTGATGCTTTCTTTAGTGTAACATTTCTTGGTGCTAAATCTTAAAATAAGACCTCAGAAGTTATTCATCAACATTTTATTAGGCTTAGTGTAAATCAGTTTTCAAAACCTTTTCCTAAAGAAGAGTTCACAAAGGCTGAGAAGAAGCTTCACGACCCTGTGACCTGTGGTGAGGTGGGGCATTCATGGCTCTGGAGGAGAGTGTGTACTATGGTACTTAGAGGGAGAGAGAAGCTGGTAAGACTTGGACACAGACTTCCTGGAGGTAGCAGTGCAGATGACGGGGGATGCCCCGGAGGGCAGGGTCACGGCGCGGCTTTCTCTCTGTCCTCTGTGAGGCTGAGGCGCGTCCCTGGGGCTCTGTCTCTACTCACTCATTTCACGAGCTGAGCAGATGTTTATGCGACTGGCCCTTCTTCCGCCTTCAGGTACCCTCTTTCTGGGCTTCCCTGGTGGCTCAGCTTGTAAAGAATCTGCCTGCAGTGCAGGAGACCCCAGTTTAATTCCCGGGTCGGGAAGTTCTCCTGGAGAAGGGACAGGCTTCCCCCTCCAGGATTCTTGCCTGGATAATCCCTAAGGACAGAGGAGCCTGGGGGCTACAGTCCATGGGGTCTCAAAGTCAGACACAACTGAGTGACTAATCACAGCACCCTCTTTCCTACCTCCATTGCTTCCAAATGTATGGGCTGGTCAAAACTTTCTTCTGGGTTTTTCTCTATGGACTTCTGGAAAAGCGAAAACAACCTTTTGATGAATCCAGTAGTTTTCTAGAATTGCTTCAACGATGGCGGTTTNTTATATTTGATACGTGCATTTTTGTGTACATCTCGTGTGTATACTGATTCTTAGTGCCGCATCTTAAGACCCTCTTGGTGTGTTGTTTTTCCTCTGTGTGTGTGAATAGTTGGTTTGTATATGAATAGAGCTCATTCTCCTTCAAGTGTAGGCAGAGGATTCCCTCTTGGCTCCAACCTTCTTGAAAAGGGAAATGCAGATTTACTGGAGGGAACCTTGGGGTCAACTTCTGAACTGATTCAGGAGATTCAAAATCTTGAACCTTCTAATTGTTGGAATGTCTCCTAAAGTAGTCATAGAAAGAGATATTCAGCGAAACAGATGACTTATAATCCGTGACTTGTTATCATTTTGTTGAATGTTTCGAAAGGCATCTTTTATTTATAGAATGTATTGTTAGGCGTTGTGTCAGTGAATCACATTTGTTAATTGTTTCATGTGACCTCTTAGAGGGCACTGCTTTTAAATATGTACAGTCTGCGTCATATCCACATTAGCTTTTAAGTAATAAATATTTTCGTCACTAGGAACCCAGACAATATACTATTCTAACACTGTGAGGAATGTTGATTTTAAGTTGAACTTTAGATATATTTGGTGAGTTCTTTATCTTATTTAATACCTTTGTATTTTCACAATTTTACAATAATAGTTTTTATTTTTATTGATAGTTAAAACATTACTATTCAAAAGGAATTCATTTTTATAAAATCAGCCTTTCGGCTAGCTGCATCTGTAGGAAATATTTTAGAAAGCATGTTGATAGTACACTGCAGATAAGCCTAAGACTCTTAGTTTAAATAAATTTCCTAAGGTTAGATAGTTCTATGTGGCAAATTCAAACACTGCCTCCTAAGTTAGCATTTTATCTGGTTTGTTTATTTACTTTTGACACTATTAATAACAGGTGAACTGCAGAGTCAAGAATGTCTTTGCTGATACTAAGGAAAGACCATAAGGAGATAACTCATGAGCTATAGCTGATCCTTAAATGTGCTTTCTTGGCCCACTGGTACTTTTGCAATTAATTTCAAATATATAAAATATATACACACATGTCACAGCCTAGCTTGTGACACTCTCTGGAAGTCAACTATAGCTGACCATATGTCTGCACTCTTGGGTGGCAGCGTTGGGTTGGAACTAAGTGGCTTCACCTCTGGACTACTGGATTCTCCAGGGCCTTTTCCTCAACCTCCTTCACACATTTTATTATATGTTTGGCCCCTGAAAGTGCCTTAATTTATGATCCTTGACGCGAATAGTGTGGAAACAAAAAAATAAGGACTACCGACTAAGCCGCGGCCTCGGAGCTTAGAAAGGACATTAAGAAGTTCTTCCAAAGTTCAGCTCTGTTCTGTTCTCAGTGGTAAAATGAACTGATGATACTGTCACGGCCTGAACTCCTTGAGTCATTTCTCACTGAGAAGAGAATGAGGTTAAAGGCATCACAAAATATTTATTGTTTTCCTGTGGCTTTAGTGGTCAAAGGGGAGAAATTGCAGATGGATTGGGGATGTCAGCTAACAGCCCAGAAAATTCAAGCCAGAAGCTGATCGCTGGGTTCCAAGTGGTTCACCACTGTGGCCTTCCACTCGAGGGAATCCGTTAAAGTGGGTCAGTGGGCTGTCCATCCTGCTGGTGCTCCCTGAGTGAGTCAGAGCTACCAGGGGGCATTTCTGGATACAAAGAGCAGTGACGCTCTAAGACCACATCAGAATGTGCCAATCAAAGAGAAAAGGGCACGGTACCAAATTTTTCCCAGGGGACACTGATCACTTGTGAGAAGTTGGGTTTTACCCACGACACAGCTTATGTCAACTCTGATGAAATCTGGAAATACTCTTTTAGAAAAGGAAAGAAAGGGGAGGGGAGGCTGGAAGTGTGCGTGGCCGTTTGTTCACTTTCTCCCGAAAGGGCAGCAAATATGCTTAGCTTACTTTCTGGCTGGTCTCTTTGTATCTGGGCAGCTCCGTCGCTGACTCTCCCTTGGCACGTAACTCCCCTCGGTGCCGCAGTAGCCAGGTGGCGCTGCTGGCATTGATATGGCTGCTTTAATCGTGATTTAGCCCCCGTGTTTGTAGCGGTGTCAGATGTTTTCCCTTCCGGAGAAGGGGATTATATCGGATCAGGCACCACTCCAACACTTTATCTGTCTTATCTGCATTTGGAAATAGATCTCAAAAGTTTGGATCTCTGTTTGAAAGTGGAATAGAAACCTAAGTGGACGCTCTTCTTTCACAGTTTCTTTGGACTTGCTGTGTTGCATTTTAAAGAATCTGATTCTCTTTCTTGTGTTTCAGAAGATTCCCCAGTAAAATGTAACAAGGAGAATGGATAAGCAATAAAATATAAGCTTCGGAATTATGCCTTAAAGCAAAAGATAACTGGACTACTTGTATACTTTCCATCCAATGATGTTAGCATGGTACATTGGCTTGGAATTGAAAATAAATTATTGGTGGCATCTATATTACCTTATTATTACCGTATCTATATTACCTCTTATTTTGAGAGTTGCCTGTACAAACTTTCTCAACACTCTGCCTGATGTTACCCAACCTTCATACTGTGACTGGGATTTTCATCTTTGTGTTTTATTTGTTTGGTATAGACAGTCATGTCTTGAGCAGCTAACATCTTCCCTTGGTAGTTAGCTCCAAGAATATAGGGAAAATTTCATTCTGTAGGGATGCTCATTGCCTTTCACTTGTACACACTCAATCTGTGAGCTAAATAGTTCAGTTATTAATAGTAAAATACAGTATTAGCAGGCATCAGAGTTGCAGGCCTCGTAAGTCTGTCTCTGGACCGGAGTTTTCTTAGCTGGATGCACGCTCATCTCGGTTGCTCCTGTCTTCCAGAACGAGGGCCAGGGAAGGTCACAGTCCCAGCCCTGCTCTTCTCTTCCGCTTCTCCGGTACATGGATTTGTCACCATTTTCTACTCTCCTGGGCTTGAGTCCTCTTCCTGAGGAGTTTTTGAGGGTGTTCTCATTCACTTGATCTTTTAGTTTATTGGGGATCAGCCCAAGGATGGTCCGTGGACCGAATCTGACACGTCACCTGTTCTTGTAAACAAAATATGGCTGAAACACAGTCAAGTCACCCACATTTGTTTACATATTGACAGTAGCTGATTCTTCTCTACTGCGGCAGAGTTGAGTGGACTTGCGTAGACTACCACAGCAGAATTTCTAGAGACTAAATGGCTCATGAAGCCTCAAATATTTACTGCCTGGAGCTTTGCAGAGCAACCTTGCCGACTGCTGAACTTGGCATTCATTTAAGATACATTTATTGAGAGTGTAAGATTTTACTATGTGGTTGATGCTATAGATTTAAGTCTAAACAATGTAATCCTTTCTTTTAATAGTCTTGTGGGAAAGACAGACACATCAGCAATATCTTAACCATAAAATAAAGAAAAAGGCTCTAAGCATGAATTTAGTAGACAGTAAGTGTAGAAGGCAATGGCCCCCACTCCAGCACTCTTACCTGGAGAATCCCAGGGACAGAGGAGCCTGGTGGGCTGCAGTCCACGGGGTTGCGAAGAGTCGGACACGACTGAGCGACTTCACTTTCACTTTTCACTTTCACCCATTGGAGAAGGAAATGGCAACCCACTCCAGTGTTCTTGCCTGGAGAATCCCAGGGACAGGGGAGCCTGGTGGGCTGCAGTCCATGGGGTTGCGAAGAGTCGGACATGATTGAAGCAACTTAGCAGCAACAGCGGCAGCAAGTATACGATGAGGAACACACAACTGCTGGGAGGGCTAGAGAAGGTGGTTTAGAAGAGGGCTTCATGGGGAGGCAGTCTCTGAATTTTTGACTTGCAGTATCAAGAGAGTTTATCCNGAAGAGTCGGACACGATTGAAGCGACTTAGCAGCAACAGCGGCAGCAAGTATACGATGAGGAACACACAACTGCTGGGAGGGCTAGAGAAGGTGGTTTAGAAGAGGGCTTCATGGGGAGGCAGTCTCTGAATTTTTGACTTGCAGTATCAAGAGAGTTTATCCAGGCAGAGGATGGGTGCTCATTCCTGGAAGAAGGAGATGTGTGAGCAGAAGCACAGCTGGAGACAGCAGGACTTCTTTGGGAAACAGCAAATAGTAGAGTTTAGTTAAAGTCAAAGTCCTGAAGGACTGTCACCAGCTAAAAGGCTTGCAGTATGTGGAACTGAGTTCTTCAAATGGTGTAGTGGAGAATGAACAGAGGGCAGGGTATAAGACTAGAAGTTGTATACATCTGTGTCTCTTTTGCTGTCTCGCATACAGGGTTATCATTACCATCTTTCTAAATTCCATATATATGAGTTAGTATACTGTATTGGTGCCTTTCTTTCTGGCTTACTTCACTCTGTATAATCGGCTCCAGTTTCATCCATCTCATTAGAACTGATTCAAATGTATTCTTTTTAATGGCTGAGTAATACTCCATTGTGTATATGTACCACAGCTTTCTTATCCATTCATCTGCTGATGGACATCTAGGTTGTTTCCATGTCCTGACTATTATAAACAGTGCTGCAATGAGGGAGAGGGAGAAGGAGAGGGTGGGATGATTTGGGAGAAGGGCACTGGAACATGTATACTATCATGTAAGAAATGAATCGCCAGTCTATGTTCGATACAGGATACAGGATGCTTGGGGCTGGTGCACAGGGATGATCCAGAGAGATGATATGGGGTGGGAGGTGGGAGGGGGGTTCAGGATTGGGAACTCATGTACACCTGTGGCAGCTTCATGCCAATGTATGGCAAAACCAATACAGTATTATAAAGTAAAATAAAGTAAAAATTAAAATTAAAAAAAGAAAAGTCAAAAAAAATAATTAGATCATACACACAAAAAATAAGACTAGAGTTGTTTATCTTGATGCTTCAGTTCGTATCCGATTCTTTTTAACCCTATGGACTGCAGCCCGCCAGGCTCCTCAGTCCATGGGACTCNCTTCATGCCAATGTATGGCAAAACCAATACAGTATTATAAAGTAAAATAAAGTAAAAATTAAAATTAAAAAAAGAAAAGTCAAAAAAAATAATTAGATCATACACACAAAAAATAAGACTAGAGTTGTTTATCTTGATGCTTCAGTTCGTATCCGATTCTTTTTAACCCTATGGACTGCAGCCCGCCAGGCTCCTCAGTCCATGGGACTCTCCAGGCAGGAACACTGGAGTGGGTTGCCATGCCTTCCTCCAGGGGGTCTACCTGGCCCAGGGGTGGAACCCACGTCTCTCACATCTCCTGTATTAGGCAGGTAGGTTCTTTACTGCTAGTGCCACCTGGGAAACCCCTGGTTTATCTTGCTTGTGTAGGTATTTATAGGTATACGCATCTTTCAGCCCTTCTCTAGTTTGGCTGTAAACTTCTCTATTTATTTGGGAAGCTGTTCTCTTTGGCGAAAGCAGAAGGAGAAAAATCTCCCATCAGGTGGAATCACTATTACTTCACTTCAAGTTGACATGGTTTTTTTAAAAAAGGAGGATTTGGAAGGGTTACTTTTCTTTACTCTTTATTGAAAGGAAAAGGCAAGAATTATCTCCTGTTTACTTCAGTAAGGACCCACACAGGGTAGAGAATCCTATCAGTTTTTCATGATTATAATAAGATGGAAAGAAATTATCTATTGGAAATATTAGATCTAGTGGCAAGATAATTTCCATCCGTTGCCTGTTTTTCTAGTGCCTGTCAGAGCTTTTTGATACTTGAAATTAATTTGTCTTCACTATAGGAATTAAGCAAACTGAATAAAAAGAATAGCCTTTTCTTTGTTGTGAAAACAACTCTAACTCTGTTTAATTAAAATATATTGTTAGTTGGTAGATAACACTAAGGGAGATTAACACAGCCAGTCAATTTATTTTCCATCCATCAGAAATAATGTTTCTAAACTTCTTGCTATTTGTCTTTGTTCAGCTTCAAATCTCTCTCATTCCCCTTTGTAGTCCTAAAGAAAAGCGTTTCCAGTACACATCAGGACTCAGAAATATTCTCCCAAATCTCCGGTCAACTGCGTTATCCAGACATTACCGATAACTAGCAGTTACATAGAGCTTTCAGCGTAAAAAGAACCTTTAACCTAGATGACCTCATTTTACCTTTGAAATTTTGCAAGGTAGATTCTACCCTGATCATCTCACAAGTTGGAAATGAAGGTTTTTGTGAATTTCACTGTTTCCCTCAAGATCTCGTTTCAGTAAGTGGCAGAGTTCAGAATCACAACGCTGGCTTCAGAGTCTGCACTTTTTAATTCCTCCTAGTGACTTTCCTCTTGCTGACGTGAGGCACGGATGCAGTGAATGGTATCAGAAGCAATGGCGCCTCGCCATGGGAGCCAGTCCACGGGGAAGGGCAGCGTCTCAGATGGAACTCTGTGTTGAGCACCTGTGCTCACTCGCACGCAAGATTCACTGCGGGGATTTTAGCTCTTTCTGCTTCAGTGAACTTTGCAGGCCACACACAGCCCGCATCAGAGAACACAGCTCCTGCACCAAGGCCAGCTTTCCAGCTCACTCGGGTCATTCTCTTCCTCTCTCCTTTGCAGGCTGGGCTCTGACTCTGTACTTGCAAAGCATTAGGTCTCCTTGGGTGTTTATTTATGTTTTCTTTTTTTAAAAGCATTATTTTTTCAAATTCTTTTCCCACGTAGGTTATTGCTGAGTATTGAGCAGAGTCCCTGTGCTATACATTATGTCCTTATTGGTTACCCATTTTAAATATAGCAGTGTATACACTGTTAGTCCTGAAGTCCCATTCTATCACTCCCTCCCACCCTTTCCCCCGAGTAGCCATACGTTTGTTCTCTAAGTCTGTGACTCTGTTTCCGTTTTGTAAGTAAGTTCATTTATATTTTTCTTAGTTTCTGCACATAAGCAGCATTGTGTGTTGTCTGCCTTTCTCTGTCTGACTTGTTCCACTCAGTATGACAATCTCCAGGTCCATCCAAGTTGCTGCAAAAGGCATTATTTCGTTCTTTTTAATGGCTGAGTAATATTCCACTGTGAGTATGTACTGCATCATCTTCACCCGTTCATCTCTCAGTGGGCGTTCTCATTGCTCCCATGTCTCGGCTGTTGTAAACAGCGTTGCAGTGAGCACGGGTGTACGTATCCTTTTGAACCGTAGTTTTCTCTGGATATATGCTGATGAGTGGTATTGTGGGATCATATATAGCAACTTTTGTTTCCTAAAAAGCTTCTTGATGAAGGTGAAAGAGGGGAGTGAAAAAGTTGACTTAAAGCTCAACATTCAGAAAGCGAAGATCATGGCATCCAGTCCCGTCACTTCATGGGAAATATATGGGGAAACAGTGGAAACAGTGTCAGACTTNAAAGGGAAATTCACTCTGCCTCGGACCCCAGCTGCTAAATCACTTCAGTCGTGTCTGACTCTGTGTGATCCCGTAGATGGCAGCCCACCAGGCTCCCCCATCCCTGGGAGTCTCCAGGCAAGAACACTGGAGTGGGTTGCTGTTTCCTTCTCCGATGCACGAAAGTGAAAAGTGAAAGGGAAGTCGCTCAGTTGTGTCCAACTCTTAGCGACCCCGTGGACTGCAGCCCACCAGGCCTCTCCATCCATGGGACCCTCCAGGCAAGAATGCTGGAGTGGGTGCCAGTGCCTTCTCTCCAGTAGCAGCCGTGACCCCTTCAGCACGTCCAGTTACCTCTGGNAGTGAAAGGGAAGTCGCTCAGTTGTGTCCAACTCTTAGCGACCCCGTGGACTGCAGCCCACCAGGCCTCTCCATCCATGGGACCCTCCAGGCAAGAATGCTGGAGTGGGTGCCAGTGCCTTCTCTCCAGTAGCAGCCGTGACCCCTTCAGCACGTCCAGTTACCTCTGGTTCCTCTTCCTTTTTCTTTTTCATCCTGACCCAAGCGTTTCAGTCTCAGGTGTCCTGGAAACTGTGACGTGAGTTGCCAGAGTCTCTGTGAGAGGCTTTCTCTTCTACCAGCCTGGCTCTGCCCCAAGGACACAAATCCAGCTACCTGTACCTGACGTCAGAATGCAGAAGACATCATCCCAGTTTCTCGGCTTATGGGTTTGAAACGCAGCTGCTTGATGAATGCATTAAAATAAGGTGANGGTTCCTCTTCCTTTTTCTTTTTCATCCTGACCCAAGCGTTTCAGTCTCAGGTGTCCTGGAAACTGTGACCTGAGTTGCTAGAGTCTCTGTGAGAGGCTTTCTCTTCTACCAGCCTGGCTCTGCCCCAAGGACACAAATCCAGGTACCTGTACCTGACGTCAGAATGCAGAAGACATCATCCCAGTTTCTCGGCTTATGGATTTGAAACGCAGCTGCTTGATGGATGCATTAAAATAAGGTAAGACGAGATAGTGAGGGTGTTCAATTTTATTAGGACTTTTTTCCAGCTACATTATGGGTTAAAAACATGTGTGGGCTGCTCTGAGGCCTTCAGCACTGTTTATGGACCTGTGCTTCCCAAGCAGCAACTTCACAAGCAGGTGATTGTAACCCAAGGTTGTCGACTGGAAGTTTCTTTTGCAGTAATTCAATACTGTAATAATGACAAAGCTTTTTACAGTTCAGAAATGGCCTCTGAGTTAACAAAAGATGATTATTATTTTTTTATTTTTTATATACGTTTTTTCATATTCTCTTTGAAGAGTGATATTCTACTGTATACAGTGGATAAAATAATGCAGTTGAATCCTCCATTCCCCAGTAAAACCTCCATCATTTGACCGGATGAGATGACATCAAGTTTATGATGGTCAGGAGCCTCCTTTGGTAAAATAGAAACCTGTGATTCTCGTTTATCTGTGAAGCCTGGGAAAAGTAACAGAGATGAATCATCGTTTCATTATCTTTATCTGAACAGCCTCTCAAGAAAAAAAAAACAAAAACACTTTTTGAAAAATGAGATAGAATTGTATCCAGTGAGCCATGATTCGGGGTTAGCGCCAGCCCGCATCTCCTGGGAATGTGTCCCAGGTGTGTCTCAATCAGCAGCATGAGCTCACGGGACTTCTTTAGACCCCTGAGTGTGGTCCACTGATCTGCTACCTAATTCTTTCTGTGTGGCCTCGTAGAGCCACACAGAGAAAGAAGAAGAAGTATAGGAGGTCGCGTGGCTGGTGCATCCACCTTAAGAGATGTACCGGGCCATCATGAGAAACTTCTGCCTCTTGAGCTCAAAACCACTGATACCTTCTCTCTGCCTTTCTCTCTTTCTTTGTTTCTTTTTAAAATTCGGAGTACAGTTGATAAACAGTGTTGTGTTTGTTTCAAGTGTATAGCAAAGTGAATCAGTTATACATATACCTATATCCACTCTTCCTTAGGTTCTTTTCCTGTACAGAACCTGACTTGATCATTGCAGATTGAGTAGAGTTCCCTGTTTTGTACTGTAGGTTCTTATTAGTTACCTGTTTTATATACAGTAGTACATATATGTCAGTCCCAATATTCCAATTTATCCCTTCCTCTACCCTCTGGTAAACATAAGTTTGTTTTCTACATTTGTAACTCTACTTGTTTCGTAAATAAGTTCATTCATACCCTCTTCTTCTTGGATTCCACATACAAGCAATATCCTATGATATTTGTCTTTCTGTGCCTGACATTTCACTCAGTATGACAATCTCTAGGTCTATCCATGCTGCTGCAAACAGCATTATCATGTTCTTTTTAATGGCTNGTTTTCTACATTTGTAACTTTACTTGTTTCGTAAATAAGTTCATTCATACCCTCTTCTTCTTGGATTCCACATACAAGCAATATCCTATGATATTTGTCTTTCTGTGCCTGACATTTCACTCAGTATGACAATCTCTAGGTCTATCCATGCTGCTGCAAACAGCATTGTCATGTTCTTTTTAATGGCTGAATAACATTCCATGGTGTGTGTGTGTGTGTAGTTGCATGTACTACAGCTTCTTTATCCACCCCTCTGTTGATGGACATTTAGGTTGCTTCCGTGTCTTGGAATGGAACGCTTCTATTGTAAACAGAGACAGAGACACCGAGGTGCGTCTATCCTTTTGAATTAGGGTTTCCTCTGGGTTTATGCCTGGAGTGGGACGCGCCCTTTCTTTTGTTTACACGATGGGGATATATGTGAAGATGAGTCTTTGGGGGAATCATGGGTGGATGAGCAGTTAGAACTGCCAGAGCCTCTGGCCTTTTCTAACCTTTCCTTGGCAGAGGCTCTGAAGGGAACCAAGGGAGGGAAGGGCTTCAAGAGCTGAAGTCCCTCTGGTTAGCCTAGTGTCTGTTCCCTCTTTCCCTGTTCCTGCAGTCTGTGATGGGTGTGTGATCTGAAGCACAGAGTCTCGGATGTCCCACTGGGGTGCTTGGTTGTGGGCATTAGGTTTGGATGAGAGGAGCTGTGTTTTCTGTGTAGAAACATTATATCTGGATTAGATTCTGAGCAGTTTTACTTCTAAATATTTATCCTAAAGAAATAATCCTGCTGAGGACTAAGAGTTATCTCTAAATCTATAGAAATACCATCAGGGGCAGGAATAAAGTTCACTGATTGAGTGTTTTGCTCTGGCTGGGACCAGAAATTCAAGTCTTCGCTCTGTAATTTACTGGATGTGTGACCTTGAGCAAGTTGTTTAACTTATTTTTGTCAGAGCTTCCTCAGTTTCTGAAGGGAGGCTTGTCATTGTCCCTGTTTTGCAGAACCATTGTGCACATTAAATTAGTTAAGAGTTATAAATTGCTTGGCACAATGCATGCCATACATAAGCACTTGAATAAATATTAGTTATTACTTTATTATTATTGTTATTTTTGTTAGGTTTATCACAGCATTGTTTATAACAATGAAAAACTGGAATGGCATAACTATTCATTGGTAAGAAACAAATTAAAGAAATCATTCTGGTTCCATACAATATGAAACTGCATAGCTATTAAAGATGATGTTTCAGAAGGCTCATCAGTGACGTGGAAAAACACTGCTCAGTGGAAAAGAAGTTACAAATGTTGTATTTACATTATATACTTATAAAAATATAAGTGTAAATTATATGCACATAAAGAGGACAGAAAATATGCACACAGCATCACCCACATAGGATCACAGGCGATTTATTTGGTTTTTGTCCCTAGCTGTCTCTCCTAACAGGAACAGGTGTTCCATTTGTGATCAGAGACAAGCATGTGTGTTTTACTGAAGCAACAACAGTTTGGTTTCAGTAACTTAATCATCCTGTTCATGAACCTGGGGGCAAAACGGCACCCTGTCATGGGAGCGCCGCCACCGCGATGACACGGGGCCTCCTTCTCGTCCTCTCTGCCTCCCCGCCAGCTGGGGGTGGCCCCACAGTCCCCCTCCTGTGCGCTCTCCCACCTCATTCTTTCCATCCTTGGTTCCTCTCTGAAATTAGCTTGTTTGTGAATTTGTATGTTTTCCTTTTAAAAATCTATTCCCTCTGGAATGAAAACTCCCTATCTCGGAGACCTTTCTGGTTTTCTTCACAGCTGAGGAACTTAAAATACTGCCTAGCAGCACAAGTATGCAATAGGTAATTGTTGAGCGAATAGTAATAGCAATCACTTTGCAGAGTGCTCCAGAAAATTTTAATTAACTGTTGCAATTAGAGGCAGAGATATGTTTCACTCCAAATGCCTAGTTTAACTCCAAAATAAGCTAAATCAGAAGGCTTGCCTTCAGTGAATGGACATGTAAAATGTAACATGAAGAGCTGGGTTCACCAAATATCTGGCCTCAGTTTTCGGAATTGATTAAAGTAGCCATCTAGTTTGACTAGTGACCTAGTTACCTTGTTTAATCCTCACAGCAATACTTTGAGGTCAGTTACTTGTTTAAGAAATTATTCTGATATTTTGCACATGAGGTAAGTGAGACCTAGAGAGGCTAAATAACTTGCTCTAGTTTACAGAACTAACAGGGCCCAGAACTAGGACTGACACCTCAGAAATCTGGCTCTACAGTTGGCACTTGTAACCAACACATTACAATACTAATGCTCAGGAACTCAAAAAATTACCTGTATGTGCAGTTATGTGTGCATTTGTGAGTGCAGAATCATGTGCTCAAGTGACTGCCAGTTCAGTGTTCAGTTCAGTTCAGTCCCTTGGTCGTGTCCGACTGCTTGTGACCCCATGAATCGCAGCATGCCAGGCTTCCCTGTACATCACCAACTCCTGGAGTCTACCCAAACCCTGGTCCATTGAGTCAGTGATGCCATCCAACCATCTCATCCTCTGCGTCCCCTTCTCCTCCTGTTCTCAGTCTTTCCCAGAATCAGGGTCTTTTCAAATGAGTCAGCTCTTTGCATTAGGTGGCCAAAGTATCGGAGTTTCAGCTTAACATCAGTCCTTCCAATGAACACCCAGGACTGATCTCCTTTAGGATGGACTGGTTGGATCTCCTTGGAGTCCAAGGGACTCTCAAGAGTCTTCTCCAACACCACAGTTCAAAAGCATCAATTCTTCAGCACTCAGCTTCCTTATAGTCCAACTTTCACATCCATACATAACTACTGGAGAAACCATAGCCTTGACTAGACAGACCTTTGTTGGCAAAGTGATATGTCTGCTTTTTAATATTCTGTCTAGGTTGGTCATAACTTTCCTTCCAAGCAGTAAGCGTCTTTTAATTTCATGGCTGAAATCACCATCTGCAGTGATTTTGGAGCCCAAGAAAGTAAAGTCAGCCAGTGTTTCCACTGTTTCCCCATCTATTTCTCATGAAGTGATGGGACTGGATGCCATGATCTTTGTTTCCTGAGTGTTGAGCTTTAAGCCAGCTTTTTCAGTCTCCTCTTCCACTTTCATTTTCAGTGTTAGAGTTTAATAATGTCAAAAGAAAAATGAATGAGAAATCCGAGATTTGAAAATCTAAAGAAAAAAATCCCAATAATTCTATAGCACTTTATGCTTAAAAACAACTTTCACATATAATAACTCCTCTTACTGACCCTAAATATCCTGACTCTGAACTTTTATATGCAAAAGGTTAATAGCCTAACTGTATAAAGGGAACTTAAAAGCCAGTAGAAATGAGGCTAATACTATAAATAGAAAAATGAAATAAGCATACAAGTTCAAACAAAATGTAAGAAATGCAAATTATTTTTAAACATGTGAGGTAACTTTAATATTTACTATTAGTCAAAAAATTAAAGCAAAGTAATACAGCACTGCAGTGTCATTTTTGTCAAACAAATTGTTAAACGTTTGAAAACCATAATTCTCTGTGTATAGAGGGGTGAGGAAACGGTGCTCTCATAAACATATAGGAGTAGAGATTAGGGTAGACCTCATGGCAATTATGACAGCTAACCNGACAGGGAGGCCTGGCGTGCTGCGATTCATGGGGTCGCAAAGAGTCGGACACGACTGAGCAACGGAACTGAACTGAACTGAAATGTTGTGTGAAGAAAAGTGCAGGAGGCCTAAGTACTACAAGCACATTAAGTTCAGTTCCATTGTTCAGTTGTGTCCGACTCTTTGTGGACACGCCAAGATGTACAGATAGAAAGATGTGTAGGGAGGCCGGAAAAAGAGTCTGGATGTTCAAAACAGTGGCCATATTAACTCCATCTGAATATAAGACTGGGTGCTTTAATTTTTACCCTTTATGTGTTTTGTATTTCTTATAGTCTTGAACAACAACCGGAAAAAATTAAGCATCCCTAAAAGTGAACATATAGTGCCAAGGTAGAGTGAGCGCTTGCTGATCTGCCTCAGCACAAAGCCCATCCCGGCAGCTGCTTTGTGCTTGGCAGTGGGGCCTTTGCAAACACAAATTTGAGCATATCCATACCTTGAGATGCCCTTCAGTTAAAACGAAGTAATTCAGGCCCTAAAAATGATGGTCAAATTCAAATGTTCCAAATACAATAAAAATTGTATTCAAGTGTTACAGGGAAATGCCTACAAACAGAGAGATAAAGTCCTTCTGCAATGTAGTTTTACCAGGCAGCGTTATACCAGATAGCCATTGCACTGGGTGGGGGGGACCCTTTCAGTCTATTGTTAAATCTCTTTCTGCCTCATTGCCTTCTTTTGAAGCTTCATTGCTTTTATGCTTCTAGTTTTCAGCATTATCGTTACCTCTGGTCTGCCAAAAATTAATGCACCATTTACCATGGTTTCGGCTCCTGGCTCTCCATTCCTCACCACCGTGTAGCTCACACATGCACTCACGTCAGCAGGTGGACCCTGCGCCCGCCCAGGGTTCAGCACAGACCTCTTTCTTACTCTAAACGTAGACTGTTCAGTCCCTCTCCTGAGGTATTGGCTTTTCATTTCCTGTTTTTACTTCTAGATCACTTGTACTGATCTTTTCTTTTAATAGTTCTTACAGTGTTAAAAATGATTTGGTAGTCAGGGTAGGGAGAATAAGATCTTGATTTTGTTCATTTTTCCATTGGTTAATATAGATGGGGTTATAATAAAGTAATAAACAAGCCCCAAATCTCAGCGGCTTAAACCAAAGAAGATTTATTCTTGTGTACGTCTCATGTCTGTTGTAGATTAGCAAGGGCTTCTGCTTGTATCATCTTGAACCCCAGATCCAAGTGGATGGAGCAGCCAGCCCTGGGATAGTGTNAGATGGGGTTATAATAAAGTAATAAACAAGCCCCAAATCTCAGCGGCTTAAACCAAAGAAGATTTATTCTTGTGTACGTCTCATGTCTGTTGTAGATTAGCAAGGGCTTCTGCTTGTATCATCTTGAACCCCAGATCCAAGTGGATGGAGCAGCCAGCCTTGGGATAGTGTTGCTGGCTCTAGGTGTTAGGGGTATCTCGCACCCGCAGTTAGATGCTCTGACCTTGAAGTGACTTTCACTTACGGCTTCTGCTCATACCTCATTGGACAGAACGAGTTCCATGACTCTGCCCAGCCACTGAAGAGGCGTCACGAATAGCCCAACAAACAGATTGCTGGAAATACTAAGAAGCAAAACCAACCGCTCCTCCATGTCTCCTAAAAGAAGCATTGTTGAGGTTTTGTTTTGGGTGGTTCTTGAGAGCCGGTTGCCCCTGTTTAAACAAGCCTACGCACATCAGAGTTTGACTGAATGAAGATTTTTATCATCGACTGGTACCCGATCCTGTGCTAGGTGTGCGGGACACACACATGAACACAGTGGGCTCTCGGTTTCAAGAAGTAACCAGTCCAGTGGGGAAATGACCTGTCTAGTGGGGAAGAGACATGGAGCTAGGTAGTTACAGTCTATAAAAAGGGAGGACACCCAAGTTGTCTGGAGGCGCACAGTGCTGTGGGGCCCTCATCACCCCCGCTGATCCAGGCAATATTGCCCATCGAGCCATGGGCACAGCAGGGAGGACAGAAGAGGCCCTTGGCCCTCTGTGTTCGCCCTCAGCTACCTCCGGCCACACTGCCGAGGCACCTGCCTGCGGCTGTGCTGGCCGTATAGCCGGGTGGCCTCTGAGAGGCAGGTGAGTTTGACGCGCATTCCGTGTCTAGTGGGAAGGCCAACCCCACTACACAGTCTGGGAGGCCTCAACTCTCCCAAGCACCGCCAAGGGTTTTGGTGCAAATTCAGCCCCAAGACGGCCCGTTGTGACACCGTCCAGCGCGAGTGTCTCCACAGACACCCTCCTCTCTCTCTCCTTCTCCCCTTCCTTCTTTCTTTGGTGTCAGTTTCTCTCTTTGCCTCTGCTTCCTTCCATCTGGCCCTTTCCTCCTCCCTTCTTTCCTATCCACTTATTTATCATCCACTTCCCTGAAACAGTAAAACTTTCTGACCCAGGAAGGGCGAACTGGCGCCCTGTTACTAGAACACTGATTCTAGGGGTGACCTGTAGTGTGGAACGCAGCCTGCTGAAGTGGCACCTAAGTCTTGACTTGGGACTTCTAGGTCCAATAACTCTCCAGGCCTGTTTCCTCATTTGCAAAAGAAAAAAAGCCCTTTGAGGTTAATTTTGTCTCTTGAATCTATAAGTCTTTGAATATTTTAACAATGAAATAATTCACATTTAGATTTCTAAGCTTTAGTACTTTAAACTACTGCACTACAGTGTTTTTTATTTACAGTTGAACTGTTTATAAGATACTTACAACGAGTCTTACACATCAGGAGTAGTATCAGCAGTGTGAGTGACAGCCCCTGCAGCAACACAACACGGGCATGAGACAAAGCTGAAGTGGGCAGACAAGCAGCCTCTCTGTAGTGTTTTAACACTAGCTTAAACTTTGTTAAAGAACTGTGTTTTAGCAGACTGGCCGGGCTTTCAGCTGAAGACTGCACTTCAGTGTTTTATCCCGTGTGGGAAAAAAATAAGACTGATTTCCAGCCCNATCTATAAGTCTTTGAATATTTTAACAATGAAATAATTCACATTTAGATTTCTAAGCTTTAGTACTTTAAACTACTGCACTACAGTGTTTTTTATTTACAGTTGAACTGTTTATAAGATACTTACAACGAGTCTTACACATCAGGAGTAGTATCAGCAGTGTGAGTGACAGCCCCTGCAGCAACACAACACGGGCATGAGACAAAGCTGAAGTGGGCAGACAAGCAGCCTCTCTGTAGTGTTTTAACACTAGCTTAAACTTTGTTAAAGAACTGTGTTTTAGCAGACTGGCCGGGCTTTCAGCTGAAGACTGCACTTCAGTGTTTTATCCCGTGTGGGAAAAAAATAAGACTGATTTCCAGCCCCCCCCAACATATACTCTAGAAAACAAAAGCTAGACACTGCACCGACAGTGTTTCAGTAGAATGTCACTCCACGTTCTCTTTCTAAAATATGTAGACAATGACACAATGACTCAGAATCTGTGAGTCCCACGGGAAGTCAGTCTGTGTACAGGCCAAGTCACTCCTGTTCAAGGGGAAAGAAATCGTGTCACAGACAGTGGTCCTATCCTTCCTCACTGTATAAATTTTGAGTCTGGAAGCTTTTCATGGAGATGGTGGGAGAATTCATTGGTGGCTTGTAATGACCAAAACGTTTTTCAAAAAAGATATTAGACTTTTCAGGTTGTACGTGAAATAAACTTAGCAATAGAGATGATTTTGAAAATAAAAACAAAACAGTGAAATCTCCAAAGAGAACCATTAAATACAATGGTATTTAATAGTATTTAAGTAGCTGTTGTTTCAAAACAAATATTTTGTTAAAGACTCAGCATCAGTCAGGTATGGCTCCACTTGCGTGAAAGGAGCAAGGCAAATGGAGAGATGGAAGTCGAAGCATCAGTGCGGAAGAGATGGCGCCTGGCGGCTGTGTGAGAAAGACGACCCTTTGCTCTCCACGCTGTGATCTGGTTTTCACTGCCGTATCTTTGTGTCTGGACGCGGAAGCGCATAACTGGTGGTGATGGAGAGGAAGCGTCTTCTGCTGCGTCCTCACTGATCTGGATTCCCAGACTCGGGCAGATGTCAAATGTGGCTCTGCCTTCTCTCTGACACCCCAATGTTTCTCTAACTTAGTTGGTTTCCAGTCCTGTAGCAATATATATTATCATGATAAACCTCTAAAATAAATTTCTCCTAGCTGGAAATAGGGAACTCTCTGGTAGCGCAGTGGTAAAGAAATCTGCCTGCCAAAATAGGAGACGTGGGTTTGATTCCTGGGTTGGGAATATCCCCTGGAGAAGGAAATGGAAACCCACTTCAGTGTTCTTGGCTAGGAAATCCCATGCACAGAGGAGCCTTGCAGGCTACAGTTCACGGGGTCACAAAATATCCTTACATGACCTAGCGACTAAACAGAAACAACCTAGCAATAAAGGAATATGAAGTTCCAAAGACTTCAGTTAAAAAAAATCTAGAAAATATTCTGAAATATTAATAGAAAAATTGTAAACTAAGAATTCTTGTNTCCCATGCACAGAGGAGCCTTGCAGGCTACAGTTCACGGGGTCACAAAATATCCTTACATGACCTAGCGACTAAACAGAAACAACCTAGCAATAAAGGAATATGAAGTTCCAAAGACTTCAGTTAAAAAAAATCTAGAAAATATTTTGAAATATTAATAGAAAAATTGTCAACTAAGAATTCTTGTTTAACTTATATAACTTTGAGATCATCCAGGAAATCTTCAAAATGAATTACTTCTGTTTGAGGCAAAGTATTGTGTAAACTATTTTTATGTTATAGCAGCATCTTTTTTTTAATTGAATTTATTTTTAATTGAAGGATAATTGTTTACCATATTGTATTGGCTTCTTCCATACGATATGAGTCAGCCATGAGTATACACACGACTCCTCCGCCTGAACCTCGCCCCCGACCCCATCCCACCCCTCCAGCCTGTCACAGAGTACCAAGTTGAGTTCTAACATCTTCTATAGCTAGGGAAGTGTTTTCTTATTAGATTTATCAGCAAGAAAACAATAGCAGCAACAACAGCAAAATAAGGAATACGTTTGGCTTGTGTAAATATATTTTAGAAGTATTTTTGTTCTGTCCATGTTGCAATGCCTTAAAATCATTTTTAGACTGTAAATTATTTCAGTTTTATTATTATAATGTAAAGTTTTATGCATTTAACAGTTTATGCTTCCCCAAGGAATGGATGAAGGGAATCTCAAAGGTTTATTAATTATTTGGATTCTTATAAATACCTTTAATATCTATCTTTATCTAGTACAATATTTTAAAAAGCCTCTGTGTATTTGTAACATTTTTCTAGCATTATAATTTTTTAAAAGTTGATATTCCAAGTTTCAAAAATATAATTATTTTTGCTGGTGTAATTGAATTATTCCTGTTATCAGGATTTTGTGCATTAGTGTGTGTGCTTGTGTGTATAAAGTTATTGTCTGTGATATTTTAAAACATTAGTGTACAAAAATGTGGAGAAAAGGTAATCCTTGTTGGTAGGAATGTAAGCTGGTGTGAACACTGTGGGAAACAATGTGGAGGCTTCTCAAGAAACTAACAGCAGAGCTGGCATGTGACCCAGCAGTTCCACTCTTGGATATTTACCTGAAAAAAATGAAACCACTAATTTGAACAGATAACGTGCTCCCCGATGTCACACAGGCACTGTTTACGATTGCCAAGTATGGTAGCAACCATGTCTACTGACAGACGATGGGTAAGGAAGACGTGGTGTGTGCTGTACAGATATATGGAACCTAAAAAATAACAACAAACCAGTAAGTATAACAAAAAAGAAACCGACTCACAAAGAACAAACTAGCGCTTTCTAGTGGAGAGAGGGGGTGGGGGGATAAGATTAGAGTAGAGGAATANGGTGGTGGACAGGGAGGCCTGGCATGCTGCAGTTAATGGGGTCACAAAGAGTCAGACAGGACTGAGAGACTGGACAGAACTGATTTCTGTAAAACATGCTATTCACAGTTTAGAAATTGTATTGAAACTCTAGATTGATTTGAGAAGTGTAAACATTGTATTGATGTTAATTCTTCCAATCTGTAAGCATGAAATGCTTTTTCAGCTCTTTGTGTCTGCTTTATTTTTACTGAAACCCCTTGTTCCCTTTCCCCTTTCATAACCACAATTGTGTTTGCCGTGTCTGTAAGTCTGTTTCTCCTTTGTAAATAAGTCCATTTGTACTTATCATTTTCTTACGTCCTGCAGATGTGTTACGTTTGTTTCTCTCTCTGACTCANGTGTCTGCTTTATTTTTACTGAAACCCCTTGTTCCCTTTCCCCTTTCATAACCACAATTGTGTTTGTCGTGTCTGTAAGTCTGTTTCTCCTTTGTAAATAAGTCCATTTGTACTTATCATTTTCTTACGTCCTGCAGATGTGTTACGTTTGTTTCTCTCTCTGACTCACTTTGCTTGACATGGTCATCTCTAGCTCCGTTCATGTGCCACACGCGACGTTAGTTCACTCTTTTTAAGGGCCGAGTAACATTCCAGTTGGTGGAATGCACAGTATTCCACTGTGTGTATGCACACCATCTCTTCTTTATCCATTGACTTGTTGATGGACATTTAGGTTGCTTTCATGTCTTGGCTATTGTAAATAGTGCTGCTGTGAACACTAAATGCATGTACCTTTTCAGATTAGAATTTCCTCTGACTCTATATACAGGAGTATGGGGTCGCAAAGAGTCAGACAGGACTGAGCGACTGAACTGACTGCCTGACTGGGGGTTATAGAGTCATATGGTCACTCTGTTTTTAGATTTTAAAGGAACCTCCACACCTTTTTCCAAAGTGGCTGTACCAGTTTGCATTCCCATCAAGAATGCATGAGGGCTCCTCTTTCTCCATATCCTCTCCAGCGTTTATCACTTTTATTATCTGTAAATTTTTAAAAAGATGGCCATCTGACTAGTGTGAGGTGATACTTCGTTGTAGTTTTGATTTGCACTTCTCTAATTGTTAGTAATGTCGAGAATATTTTGTGCACCTGTTGACCATCTGTGTGCCATTTTTGGAGAAATGTCTAATTAGGTCTTCCGACCACTTTTTGACTGGCTCGTTTATTTGTTTGTTTCGATTTAAGCTGTATGACCTGCCTGTTTATTTTGGAAATTAATCCCTTGTTGATTACATCATACGCAAATATCTTATCTCATTGCTTATGTCTCCTTGTTGTTTTGCCAATGGTTTCCTTCACTATGCAAAATATCTTTTAAACTTAATCACATCACATTTGTTTATTTCTGTTTTTTTCCCATTATTCTAGGAAACAGAACCAAAGAAATATTGCTCTGATTTATGTCAGAGGGTTCTACCCCTGTTTTCCTCTGGGAGTGTTAAGGCATTCAGTCCTACATTCAGATCTTAATTCATTTTGACTGTATTTTTGTATATGATGCTAGAGAATGTCCTGATTTCATCTTTCACGTGTAGCTGTCGCTTTCCTAGCACTGCTTCCTGGCGGGCTCGTCTTTCCTCCACTGTCTGCTCAGCCTCTCCTGCTGCAGTTGCTTGCCATGCGTGTACGGACTCACTTCCCGGCTTTCTGTGCGAGTGCACGGGTCTGTTCCACTGTTTCTGTCTGGAAAATGCCAGCTTGATTTGCACACAGTGTGAAGACGGGGTTGTGATTCCTCCAGCTCCACGTTTTTATCAAGATTGTTTTGGCTGTTGTTTTGTGTTTCTGTACAAATCTGAGCATTTGTTCCAGTTTTGTGAAAAATGCCATTGGTAATTTGGTAGGAATTGCATTGCATTGCCTTGGGTAGTATAGTCATTTTAACAACACTGAGTCTTCCAATCCAAGAACAGCGTATGTCTTTACATTTATTTGAAACAGTCCATGTGAAATAAATCTTCAAATTCATTGGCATCTTAGAGTTTACAGAATTTGTGTCTGCTTACTTTTATGAGTGTTTTTGTTTCTAGTGTACCAATCTTTCATGTTCTTGGTTAAATTTATTGCTAAGCAATTAATTCTTCTTGTGTTATTATAAATGAGATTGCTTTCTTAGGTTCCTTTTTGGATAATTCATTGTTTGTATGTGACTAATTTCTGTGCATGTATTTTTTTGGTACCCCACACTTGACTGAATTTGCTTATTAGTTCCAGAAGTTTTGGGTGTTGTTTTTACTAGTAGTGTGAATGGTTCAGTCATGTCTGATTCTTTGTGACCTCATAGACTGTAACCCAATAGGTCCTCTGTCTATGGGATTCTCCAGGCAACAATACTAGAGTGGGTTGCCATTCCTTTCTCCACAGGATCTTCCCCAACCAGGGATCAAATCCAAGTCTCCTCCATTACAGGCAAATTCTTTACTGTTGGAGGGTGTTGCAATGGCACCCCACTCCAGTACTCTTGCCTGGAAAATCCCATGGACGGAGGAGCCTGGTAGGCTGCAGTCCATGGGGTCGCTAAGAGTCGGACACGACTGAGCGACTTCACTTTCACTTTCCACTTTCATGCATTGGAGAAGGAAATGGCAACCCACTCCAGTGTTCTTGCCTGGAGAATCCCAGGGACGGGGGGGCCTGATGGGCTGCTGTCTGTCCATGGGGTCACACAGAGTCGGACACGACTAAAGTGACTTAGCAGCAGCAGCAGCAGCAAATATAAGATTATGCTACCTGCAAACAAATAATTTTACTTCATTTTGATTTGCATTTCTTTTTATTGTCTTAATACTTTGACTAGGACTTCTAGTATTCATAGTGTTAAATAGAAGTAATAGAAGCAAAGTAATGCTCAAAATTCTCCAAGCAAGACTTCAACAGTATGTGAACCAAGAACTTCCAGATGTTCAATCTGGATTTAGTTAAGACAGAGGAACCAGAGATCAAATTGCCAACATCTGTGAGATCATTGAAAAAGCAAGAGAGTGCCAGAAAAACATCTATTTCTGGTTTATTGACTATGCCAGAGCCTTTGTGTGGATCACAACAAATTTAAAATTCTTAAAGAGATGGGAATACCAGAATACCTTACCTGCCTCCTGAGAAATCTGTATGCAAGTCAAGAAGCAACAGTTAGAACTGGGCATGGAACAACAGACTGGTTCCAAACCGGGAAAGGAGTGCGTCAAGGCTGTATACTGTCACCCAGCTTGTTTCATTTATGTGCAGAGCACATCATTCGAAATGCTGGGCTGGAAGAAGCACAAGCTGGAATCAAGATTGCTGGGAGAAATATCAATAACCTCAGATAAGCACAATGAAGAACTAAAAAGCCTCTTGGTGAAAGTGAAAGAGGAGAGTGAAAAAGCTGGCTTAAAACTCAACACTCAAAAAACTAGATCATGGCATCCGATCTCATCACTTAGTGGCAAATAGATGGGGAAGCAATGGAAACAGGGACAGGCTTTATTTTGGGGGGCTCCAAAATCACTTCAGATGGTGACTGCAGCCAGGAAATTAAAAGACGCTTGCTCCTTAGAAGAAAAGCTATGACCAACCTAGACAGCATATTCAAAAGCAGAGACGTTACTTTGCCAATGAAGGTCCATCTAATCAAAGCTACGGTTTTCCTAGTAATCATGTGTAGACATGAGAGTTTGACCATAAAGAACACTGAGCTCCAAAGAATTGATGCTTTTGAACTGTGGTGTTGGAGAAGAGTCTTGACAGTCTCTTGGGCTTACAAGGAGATCCAACCTGCCCATCTTAAAGGAAATCAATCCAGAATATTCATTGGAAGGACTGATGTTGAAGCTGAAGTTCCAATACTTTGGCCACCTGAAGTGACGAGCTGACTCATTTGAAAAGACTCTGATGCTGGGAAAGATTGAAGGGGATGACAGAGGATGAGATGGTTGGATGGCAACACTGACTTGATGGGTATGAGTTTGAGGAAGCTCCTTGATTTAGTGATGGACAGGAAGGCCTGGTGTTCTTCAGTCCATGAGATCACAAAGAATCAGACATGACTGAGCAACTGAACTGAACTGAAATAGAAATAGTGAGACTGGACATCTTTGCCTTTTTAGATCTCAGAGGAAAAGCTTTCAGTTTTTCTCCGTTGAGTATGATGTGAGCTACAGGCTTTCAAATATAACCTCTATTGTGTTAAAGTCCTTCTATGTATAATTTGCTGAGAATTTTTATTCACTAAAGGATATTGATTTTTGTCAAAAGCTTTTCCTGCATCTATTGAGATGATCATGTGAGCTTTTAAAATCCCTTCTGTTTATATGATGTATCACATTTATTGATTTAAGTTGTACCATCCTGATATTTCACTTTCATGATGTAAGTTTTTTTAATGTGCTGCCAAATTTGGTTTACTGATTGCTTGTTGAGGACTTCTGTATCCATCTTTATCAAGGATATTGACATGTAGTTTTCTGACTTTAGTATCAGAGATGCTGGCCTCATAGAGTATTTGAAAGTTCCCTTGGGAAAAAAATTTTTTTTTGAAAAGTTTAAGAAAAGTTGTTACCAATTCTACTTCAATTTTTTGGCAAAATTCACTTGTGAAGCCATTTATTTGGTCATTGTTGGAAAGATTTTGACTACTGATTCAGGCTCATTATTTGTGATTGGCCCACTTTAAGCTTTCTGTTTCTTCCTGTTTTAGTCTCTTATTTTGCTAAGAATGTATCCATCTCTTCTAGGTTGCCCAATTTATTGGTGCATAATTACTCATAGTAGTCCTTTATGATCTTTTTACAAAAGCTTTCAGAGGTCATTTGTCTTGCCTCCTCTTCCATTTCTGATTTTGAGCCCTTTGCCGTAATCCAGCCAAGATTTTGTCAGTTGTGTTTATCTGTTCCAAGAGCAAACTCAATTTTGTCAGTTTTTTCTGTTCTATCCTGTTTATTCCATTTCATTTATTTTTGCTTTAATCGTCATTATTTCTTTCCTTCTCCTAACTTTGGACTTTGTTTCTTCTTATTTTACTCACTTGATCTGTAATGATAAGTTATTTATGTATGTTTATTCATCACTATTACCTTCCCTTTTAGTACTGTTTTTGCTTTATCTCAAATGTTTTCCTATGTTGTATTTAATTTTCATTTTTTTATATATGAACAAATTTCCCTTTTTATTCTTCTTTAAACCAAATGTTGTGTAAGCGTGTGTTGTTTAATTCACAAGTATTTGTGATTTTTTTCCCCCATTTGCCTTCTATTTCCGACTTCCATTCCATTATGGTTGGAAAAGATGCATGCAATGACTTCAGTCTCACTACATTTGTTAAAACTTGTTTTGTGATGCAGCCTGTGATCCACCTTAGAAATGTTGCTTGTGCGCTTGAGAAGAACATGTATTCTGCTGATGAGTGTGGTATTTAAATGTCTGTTAGGCACTCTTTTCTATAGTGTGGTTTAAGTTAGTTATTTCCTTACTGATCTTCTTTCCAGGTAAGCTGTCCATTGTTACAGTTGGGGTATTTAAGTCTGCCACTATTATTATGCTGCTGTTTCTCCCTTGAAGTCTACTAGGGCACCATACTGTAATGTTGCTGCTGCTGTTAAGGCACGTCAGTCGTGTCCGACTCTGTGTGACCCCATAGACGGCACCCAACAGGCTCCTCTGTCCCTAGGATTCTTCGGACAAGAACACTGGAGAGGGTTGCCATTTCCTTCTCCAACGCATGAAAGTGAAAATGAAAGTGAAGTCAGGTGCTTATTCGTTTATTCATCCACTCATTCACGCTTAACACAATTTTGTTTGTGATACGATGGAGAACAGGAGCAGAATGAAAAGGACTCATCAGAGACCAGCTGCAAGTACAGCGAGGTAAAGCACGTTGCCAGACCAGCCAGGTTTGTAGCCCAGGCTCACTGGAATATGCAAACTCTTGTCCCTTCCCTCTCTAGTGTTCGGCATAATGAGTTATATCACCAGTTGTGGCTGTGTGGCGTATGTTTCTGTAGTATTCTAGACTGCAGTATCAGTTGTGAAAAATACGGACTACTTTTTGCCTTCTTCTCCATGCACACTTGTATTTGTGATGGTGAAATNGTTTGTAGCCCAGGCTCACTGGAATATGCAAACTCTTGTCCCTTCCCTCTCTAGTGTTCGGCATAATGAGTTATATCACCAGTTGTGGCTGTGTGGCGTATGTTTCTGTAGTATTCTAGACTGCAGTATCAGTTGTGAAAAATACGGACTACTTTTTGCCTTCTTCTCCATGCACACTTGTATTTGTGATGGTGAAATAGGTACCACAAACTTGGCAAGTCCTGACAAGTCCTTGCTAAAGCACAATGTTATAAGGAAGCCCAATAAAGCCATTGGTGTTTGGTCCAGAAGGTTTGTTTCTGAGGCTCCACTGACTCCATCCACACAGTCATTTAGGACAAGCAGCTCTTGGGTGCATATACACTTGTAACTGTCATATCTTCATGTTGCATTGAACCTTTTGTCATAATGTAATGATCTTTGTCACTTGTGACAGTTCTNCAGATGAAGAAACTTTAGGGTGAACTGCAGGTGCTAGTTTAAAGGCAAGTTGAGCAGTTCCAGAGAGGCCGATCACAAGAGGCTTCTAGCAGGAACTGGAGGTGCATCTTGAAGCTGAGCGGATGGAGAGGAGCAAGGCTGGGCAGGGAACGCTGCAAGCTGGGAGAACCCCTAGTGAGATGCCAAGGAAAGGGCCTTGAAAAGTATGGTTTGGTGATTGTTGAAATGGGTTGGCATGAAAGAGAAGTAGCAGGACAGAAAGGCCAGAAGTACTGGCTTGTGTCGAGTTGCAGAAGACCGTGAGTGAAGGTATAACCAGAAATTATTTTCATTTATTTTATTTTATTACATAAGTGCTCATTTTAAGAAATCTGAATTATAATCAAGTACAAGAAGTAGGAAATGAAATTCTTTTCTTCTCGTTGTATAGAATTAAGAGTTTGTGCTACACATGCAGGATTATAACCTGTTTTAAATTTAACAACATAGCATCATTTGCACTGAGGCTATCTCTCCATGTCAGAACATAAGTATCCATTTTGTCACTTAATCTTCTTGGTGTGGTCTTTGTATGGGTGTACCATAATTTATTTAACCAATTTTCCTATTGATTGGGGTTTCTCCCTGATTTGGTGTTGCAAAATACACCTTTATTCAGATACTTTGGGACACCTCTTTTATGATATTTTTAGGGAAAATTTCTAAAACTGCTAGATCAAATATGATACTGCTATAGACAAAATATTTGTGTTCCTCCCAAATTTGTGTGTTGAAATCTGAGCCCCTCATGTAATGGTTTTATGAAGTGTGGGGCCTTTTGAAGGTTATTGGGTTTGAGTTAGGAGAGTAGAGCTCTCATAAAATAGGATTGGTGCCTTCATAAAACAGAACTGAGAGAGCTTCCTGACTCCTGCCATGAACCAGGAAGCAGGCTTTCAGCAGACAATGAGCCTTCTCAGCTGTGAAAAATGTTTGTCCTCCAGCCCCTTAGCCGTAAGAAATGTTTTAGTATTTTTGTTATAGCGGCATGAATGGACTAAACATGTCTGTCTATCTTCTCATACCTTCAGTTTCATTTTTGATCTCGTAATGACACCCTTTCTTGGTTTGGAGCACAGCTATAGTGGCGTTGCTATAAACAGTGACTGTTCCGTCCTTTCCTCTGGACACAGAGATAAGAGAGAGAAGGTGGGGGTGGGGAGAGAGGAATAAGCTTTTGTGTTGGTCTCTCTTCCTGTCTTGTCACCAGTGAAGGGCCACAGTAGGTTCTGGAACAATGAAGAAGATGATGGTAATGAAGACGATTATTCTGTGGGGAAGAAACTCATGAATACGAGGTAAAAGCCTGCCCTGAAGCTGTTACACTGGTTTAGTGGTAAGTGGATGGAAACTGCGATGAGAGCGGCTGCAGAAGAAATGGGAGAGACGGGCCGAATTAGAGAATGGAAAAAGGATATGTGTCGGTCTGCAAGAGGCGCCCTATTTCTCTTCACGGTTTGAGGAATCCTGACTCAGCCGTGGCAGTACGTGAAAACCTGCTTGGAGGCACTGATCCCGCAGGATCATCCAGGTACCCTGCAGCCAGACCACCTCTGGCCTGATTGAAAACACGTGAGTTTGGCCATCCAATAAGGGGCACGTGTGCAATCCCTGGTTGGGAACTAAGGTCTCACATGCTGCAGGGTGCATCCAGAGATTTTTAAAAAGTTAACATAGTTCAGTATTTCTTAGAGAGTACCTTGGCTTGTTTGGCTTTTGCTCTCACTGTGACTTCCCTTGTGTGTCCACCAGTGAGCACGCGGCGGTTAGCTCTGAGAGCCATGACATGCAAGGTGTTACTGGCCTGATGAGTCAACTTGATTTCCTGAGCTTCCTCTTGTGTCTCCTTCTTTCCTTCTCCTTGCCAGCCAGACCAGTTTTTACCTGCCTAACTCCACTTTCCATTTTGATATCCTTTCTATGAGTTTTGTTTTGTTTTGGTGAAAATGTCCCCTCTTTTTAGGAAATCAGTGGCTCCCTGCTGCTTCCCTCTTCCAGTCACAATAATTCAGGAAAGTCTGCCATGCTATCAAGTCTAAGCTCATCCTGCTTGCTACACAACAGGCCAATCATCAAGAGACAAGTTGTTGGAGAAATGAATAGAGACTTTATTCAGATATCCAACTAACTGAGAAGATGGTGGACTCATACCCCCAAAGAACCCTCTTGCTTGGGTTAGAATGCAGGCTCTTTTTATACTAAAAGGGGAGAGAGTGAAGTCACGCTTCCTAGTTCCCCATCAGCCTCCAGAGGGGAACGTGTTAATTCTTCCTCCCTGCAGCCATCCACAGGTGGGCAGGGTCAGGATATTTCCTGTGAGCCAGACAAAGGTGTTTTAGCTTAACACTGCTTACCTGGTAGGCAGTTTCCAGAGATGGGCCACTATGTTCAGCTCGGGTGCTCAGTCNGCTTCCTAGTTCCCCATCAGCCTCCAGAGGGGAACGTGTTAATTCTTCCTCCCTGCAGCCATCCACAGGTGGGCAGGGTCAGGATATTTCCTGTGAGCCAGACAAAGGTGTTTTAGCTTAACACTCCTTACCGGGTAGGCAGTTTCCAGAGATGGGCCACTATGTTCAGCTCGGGTGCTCAGTCGCGTCCGACTCTGCGACCCCATGAATCGCAGCACGCCAGGCCTCCCTGTCATCACCAACTCCCTGAGTTCACTCAGACTCACGTTCATTGAGTTAGTGATGCATTCCAGCCATCTCATCCTCTGTCGTCCCATTCTTCTCCTGCCCCCAGTCCCTCCCAGCGTCAGTCTTCCAATGAGGCAACTATTCGCATGAGGTGGCCAAAGTACTGGAGTTTCAGCTTCAGCATCATTCCTTCCAAAGAAATCCCAGGGCTGATCTCCTTTAGAATGGACTGGTTGGATCTCCTTGCAGTCCAAGGGACTCTCAAGAGTCTTCTCCAACACCACAGTTCAAAAGCATCAATTCTTCGGTGCTCAGCTTTCTTCACAGTCCAACTCTCATATGCATACATGACCACTGGAAAAACCATAGCCTTGACTAGACGGACCTTTGTTGGCAAAGTAATGTCTCTGCTTTTGAATATTCTATCTAGGTTGCTCAGAACTTTTCTTCCAAGGAGTAAGTGTATTTTAATTTCATGGCTGCAGTCACCATCTGCAGTGACTTTTGAGCCCCCCAAAATAAAGTCTGACACTGTTTCCCCATCTATTTCCCATGAAGTATATGGAATCTAGAAAAATGCACTGAGGAATGTATTTGCAGGGCAGGAATAAATGCAGACGTAGAGAACAGGCTTGTGGACACAGCGGGGGCAGGAGAGGGTGGAATGAACTGAGAGAGCAGCACTGACATGTATACTGCATGTGAGATATACAGCTGGTGGAAGTCTGTCTGCCGTGTAACACAGGAGCCCAGCCTCGTGCCCGGTGACGCCTGGAGGGCTGAATGTAGGGGTCGGTGGGAGGGAGGCTCAATAGAGAGGCGGTCTGTGTGCACTCTTAGGGCTGATTTGTATTGTTCTACGACAGAAACCAACACAACGTTGTAAAGCAGTTATCCTCCAGTTAAAAGAAAAGCTCGCTTATGACAGATGAACAGTGGGATTTTTCTCAGCCAACTGTATGCAGACATGAAGACTCATTCCACGCTCTATCCAAAGTGCTGGTTTTCTAACTACATTCTTTGAAGTTCCTGAATTCCCTTACCCCTTACTCTCAAAGTGAAATATTCAGTGAATGTTTACATTGTTGTATGTTCTTTACCCTGGCACCTTAATAAATTTCATTTTCCCTCCATTGGTAGTCTTTAACTCGCTATAAAAAATTCAGACATAAATCATCAGATGGAAAAGTTATTTTGCACGTTAGGTAAGGAGGTTCTTTAAAATTTTTTTTTTTTTTTACAATATAACAGATTTACAATGTTGTGTTAGTTTCAAATGTACAGTACAATGAATCAGTTATAAATATACATACATTCACTCTTTTTAAGATTCTTATACCATTTAGGTCATCAGAGAGTACAGAATAGAGCTCCCGTGTGATACACTAGGTCCTTATTCGTTTTATCTATTTTATATACAGCAGTNGTTGTGTTAGTTTCAAATGTACAGTACAATGAATCAGTTATAAATATACATACATTCACTCTTTTTAAGATTCTTATACTATTTAGGTCATCAGAGAGTACAGAATAGAGCTCCCGTGTGATACACTAGGTCCTTATTCGTTTTATCTATTTTATATACAGCGGTGTGTATATACCAATCCCAGGCTCCTCGTTTATCCCTCCCCACTTTATCCCCTGGTAACTGTAAGTTTGTTTTCTACAGACTATTTCTGTTTTGTAAATAAGTTCATTTGATACTGCTTTTAAGATCCCCATGCAAGTTTTATCTTATGATATTTGTCTTTCTCTGTCAGACTTATTTCACTTAGTGTGATAATCTCTAGGTCCATCCATGTTACAAGCACCATCATTTTGTTCTTAGGAAGCTCTTATGGTTTCTGAAATTATGTTTATAGAAAAAATAACATTTGGGAAACTTGGGAAAGATGGGAGTATATCGGATGAGGACATCTTGATTTTGTACAGAGTGATGGGATACTGTTAAGTCTTAAAAAAAAAAAATAAATAAACCAAAGACCTTGTTAGAAAAATTGTGCAAGTCCTTGAAACTGATGAGAGTGATTATGGGATATCCTGTAAATACATTGTAGAAAACTGTTACTAAAGTCCTTGAAATTGATGAGCGTGATTACGGGATGTCCTGTAAATACATTGTAGAAAATTGTTACTAAAGTCCTTGAAATTGATGAGTGATTATAGGATGTCCTGTAAGTAAGTTGTAGAAACTTGTCTCTAGTGCAGATGTTGCTTATTTGTAAAATTGCAAACAAACACGTGCAGTTGCTTATTACCTAGTGGCTACTGATGAATTTTGCATCTGTTTATCAATTCATTCAGGCATTCCCAGTTGCCCACACAGGTTCGCTCTCTGAGATCTCCTTGGGACCTCTTGTAATATCTTTCTGGTTCTCTCTTTCATTATTTAAGCAAAGTATTTGCCATGTGATTATTAATATGTGTGTGACATTCATGGAAATTGCCTTTAAGCAACCCTAACAGACCACAGTATTTTTACTAAGGCATACACATGTATATTGCTTGTGGTTTGCACACAAGTCATGTACACAGAGCACATCTGGTTTATCTTGTTCAGTGTATCTATAAGCAGTGAATTATGTGACTTAATTATTTGTATAATTTAAGTGAATAGAAATTGGGTTCTACTTGTCTGGGTATTTTATGTGCAAATTTGTCTTTCTGAAAAGATCTGATTGTAAGAAGCAACTCAGACTTCCTCGCACCCATGTTTCTTTGACTGTGATATAGCTATGAAATAGGCCATGTCCAAGCTGTGCTGACGTTATGGCTCATGACAGAATCTGTGGTAACTAATTTGATAAGACTTGTTACTAGGAGGAGAGCTTAGAATTTCAAATATGCCTAAGATTATGCTTTTTCCTTTTTGTCATCATTTTGACAAGACGAGTGAAGTTAATAGTATAACAGTGCTTATTAATATGATTTATTTTTCTCTATGTTACAGTTTTTTAATATAAATTTATTTATTTTAGTTGGAGGTTAATTACTTTACAATATTGTGTTGGTTTTGCCGTACATCAACATGAATCCACCACAGGTGTACACATGTTCCCCATCCTGAACCCCCTCCCTTCTCCCTGCCCGTACCATCCCTCTGGGTCATCTCAGTGCATCAGCCCAAGCATCCTCTATCCTGCATCAAACCTGTTACAGTTTTTAAAGCAGAAGAAAAGTTTCCTTTTAATCTGTAAATGTGTGTATTCTATTTATATAAAATTGAATATATATACATTCATAAAAATATGTCAAATAAAATCTTTGCTTAGCTATTCTCCACACAATCTCATTTTCTGGGTAGGAATCAGTTCAGATTATAAAGCAACCAGGAGGTTGGAACATTTAAAGATTTCTTTTTCCCTTGTAAGGTTGTTTGGATCTAGCATTGTTTGGTGTGTTACTTTCAAATTCAGCAGCCCTGTCCTTAAAGCTATGTTAGATTTTAATTCATACCTTTTTATAGAAACTTTTCCACTAATAGAATGGCATCATCCTCAGAGAGATGAAAACAAATTTTAGGGAAATCCAGAATTTGCCAGCTGTGAGAATCTTTTGTTTTTTAAGAGTGATGTTGTTCTTGAAAAGTGAAAGTAACATTCACTCAGTGGTGTCTGACTCTTTGCAAACACATGGACTATACAATCCATGGAATTCTCTAGACCAGAATACTGGAGTGGGTAGCCTTTCCCTTCTCCAGGGGATCTTCCCAACCCAGGGATAGAATCCAGGTCTTCCACATTGCAGGCAGATTCTTTACCAGCTGACCCACAAGACCAGGAGCTGACTGTGACTCAGATCATGTAATCATTATTGCCAAATTCAGACTTAAATTGAAGAAAGTAGGGAAAACCCCTAGACCATTCAGTTCAGTTCAGTTCAGTTGCATCAGACTCTTTGGACCGCATGGACTGCAGCATGCTAGGCCTCCCTGTCTATCACCAATTCCCGGAGTTTACTCAAACTCATGTCCATTGAGTCGATGATGCCATCCAACCATTTCATGCTTTGTCATCCCCTTCTCCTGCCTTCAATCTTTCCAGTATCAGTGTCTTTTTAAATGAGTCAGTTCTTTGCATCAGGTGGCCAAAGTATTGGATTATACTGTGGAAGTGAGAAATAGATTTAAAGAATTAGATATGATACATAGAGTGCCTCAAGAACTGTGGACACAGGTTCATGACATTGTTCAGGAGGCAGGGAGCAAGACCGTCCCCAAGAAAAAGAAATACAAAAAGGCCGAATGGTTGTCTGAGGAGGCCTTACAATAGCTGGGAAAAGAAGAGAAGTGAAAGGTAAAGAAGAAAAAGAAAGATATACCAATTTCAATGCAGAGTTCCAAAGAATAACAAGGGAGATAAGAAAGCCTTCCTCAGTGATCAATGCAAATAAATAGAGGAAAAAAATAGAATGGGAAAGACCAGAGATCTCTTTAAGAAAATTAGAGATACCAAGGGAATATTTCATGCAAAGATGGGATCGATAAAGGNGTCCCTCTGGGCTGTCACAGAGCATGAGGCTGAGCTCCGTGTGTTATGCAGCAGCTTCCCAGTCACTGTCTGTTTTACACATGGTCGTGTCTATATGTCAAGGCTACTCTCTCAACTTGTCCCTCCCTCTCCTTCCCCTACTGTGTCTACAAGTCTGTTCTCTGTTTCTGTGTCTCTCTTCTTGCCCTGCAGATAGGTTCCTCAGCCTACCATTTTGCTGGATTCCATATATACAAGTGTATACATCTTTATGAAAACTCTGTCTTTATACAAATACAAACAAATAAATAACAAATTGTGCCCTGCGAAGCTTGTGGTCTGTTAAAGAAAACAAAACAGTGAATGTGGAATTATAATGCATTTTGAAAGTGGTATAGTAAAGATTTAAATCAAACCCTGTAGGGGCATGAGAAGCAATGGTTAGGCCTGGGGAGATGAGGACAAGAGGTGGCTGCTGATGGAAGCTTGAGGATGTAGGGAGGAGGTAAGGAAGGCTGAGAGGGGCTTGGTACACATTCTCTGCTGAGACCAGTGCACTGTCAGCTGCGTTCAGGCATCCCCAGTGGCTCAGCGGGAGAACTTGCCTGCAGCGCATGAGGCATGGGAGACCCAGGTTCAATCCCTGGGTCAGGAAGATCCCCCGGAGGAGGGCATGGCAACCCACTCCAATATTCTTGCCTGAGGAAATTCCATGCACAACAGAGCCTGGTGGGCAACAGTCCACAGGTTGCAAAGAGTCAGACATGACTGGAGCAACTTAACATGCACACACAAGGCCTGAGTGCAAGCCATAAGGGGGTGCCATGACATTCAATGCTGGGCAGGTAAGTAGAGGGTCATAACGTCAGGGCCCTGTGTGCTCCTTTATGTACAGTTACATACATGTATATATATGTACATGTATGTTGCATCCTGGAATCTTTGAAGTATTTAAATGCGAAGAGTGTAATCAAATTTGCCTTCATAAAACATCACTCTAACCGCACTGTGAATAGAATTAGAGCAAAAGAAGACAGAAGCAGAGCCTCCACGTCGAGTCTCCTGTAGGAACCTGGGCGGGAAGGGAAGGTGGGCTCCACACCAGCAGAGCTGCTGAGCGCAAAGACAGGGGTAGAGTCAAGAGGCGTTCAGGAAGGAGGATCAGACTGGGCGAGGTGAGAGCCCCTCAGGAGGAGATGTGCAGGACTTCGTCCAGGTTTCTGCCTGTGGTTGGTGGTAGGGTTCCTAAATGGAGATGGTGCAGGGATGGCAGAGGAGGGATGGGGGCAGCTCAGCGGGAAAGGCTGGCTTAGTTTGGGACATGTTGCATTGAAGATGCTTGTGTGATCTGAATAAATGCGTTAAACAGGGCCGCTGGAAAATTTGACTTCAAGGCTGAGCACCAATATGAGCCTGAAACACATCTGGGGAGACCCTTTGGTACGGAGTTATAGTCTGAAAACTGAAGTCACTCTGGGGAAAGTGAATAAAACTGGACTGGAAATGGATCCCACAAATCTAAATAACAGAGGATGAGAGGAAGGGGTGGGGAAGAAGGTGGCCAGAGACCACATTAAGAGCGAGTCGCCTGGGGACTTCCCTGGTGGCCCAATGGCTCAACTCTGCACTCTCAATGTGGGGGGGGGGGGGGGCGCTAGGCTTCAGTCTCAGCAGGGAGGTAGATCCCACATGCTGCAGCTGAGCGTTCCCAGGCCACAGCTGGAAAATCCTGCTGGCTGCAACTAAGACCCAGGGTGGCTAAATGCATAAGGAAATGTAAAAAATTTTAAAAGAAAGAACGAGTAGCCTTGAGGCTGGAGGAAAACCAGGGGAAGATGGTATCACAGAAGTCAAGTAGAGGTTCCCAATAATGGAATGGCCAAAATAGCAAATGCTGCAGAGAGGCCAAGGGGAAGAAAAAGGGAAAAACAACAGCAACAACATACTCCCAACTGCAATAGCTCCTGGACTGAAACAAAACCGTCCCGACAGAAACACACACGAGGCTTAGAGTCAGAATGCACTGGCTACGGAGCGAAGAAGAAACGAGGCTGGGTCTGTGCGTTGTTTGTACGAAACAAGTATTCTTTGCATTTTGTCTTTTAATACTTCTTAACTCTTTATTCAATTTTTAAAGTTACACCCATTTACAGTTGCTACAAAATATAGGCTATATTTGCTGTGTTGTATAACGCGTTCTTGAGCCCATCTCACACCCTACAATTTGTACTTCCCACTNTATTCTTTGCATTTTGTCTTTTAATACTTCTTAAATCTTTATTCAATTTTTAAAGTTACACCCATTTACAGTTGCTACAAAATATAGGCTATATTTGCTGTGTTGTATAACGCGTTCTTGAGCCCATCTCACACCCTACAATTTGTACTTCCCACACCCCTACCCCCATATTGCCCCTCACCTCTTCCCCACTGGTAACCACTAGTTTGTTCCCTGTATCTGTGAGTCTGCTTCTTTTTTTTGTTATATGCACTAACACATTGTATTTTTTTATATTCCACATATAAGAGATAACATACAGTATTTGTCTTTCTCTGTCTGACTTATTTCATTTAGTATAATGCTTTTCAGATCTTTTCATTCTTGCTACAAATAGCAAAATTCTGCTCCTTTTAGTGGCGGGTAGTGTGCCGCTGCACATATACACCCCATCTTCACCACCCACTCATTTGTTGATGGACACGCAGGTTGCTTCCATGCTAAGAGGTGTATCTCTAGGGGAAGGACAGAGAATTGGAGCAGTGAAAAGATGCAAAGTCCTCGAGACCGGAGACACCATCAGATTTGCTAACTGCTATAAACTTCTTGAACAGTCCTGGCACATAATAGTCACTCACTGAATTCATTCGTTGGATGAGTGCATAAACAAGATAGGAAAGACTTGAGGATATCTACGTATCGATGAGGAAAGAAGATCCAGTGTAGACGGTGGCTTCTAGCAAGGAAGAGCAGACTCAGAGCCAGCTGGCAGGAGGCAAGGGCTCTGAGGCTGAGCATGGAGCACACCCCTTGAAAGTGAGGCCTCTTCTCTCCCAGACCGGTGTGCAAAGGATGGTCAGTAACATCAAGAGAATCTCAGTGCAGTTCCTCCAGGAAGCTGAGGGGAGTGGTGTGCGTGTGTACTAAGTTGCTTCAGTAGTGTCTGGAGTGGACACCTCTTCAAAAATTCCTAGATTTTGTGGTTACAAAAGCAGCATGTCCTAAACCAGAATACTGAAAAGTGACATAAATAATTCAGCTAATTAAGTGTGTAATTGAGGTGAAAGGGCTGAGCTATTTGAAATAATAGCCTCAATTCTGTATTTGAGATGCTGAGCAGAACTGTTTTTTTTCACTGACAAAATACTTTGCCAGTCTCAGAGTTAATCTTGCTGACTGCTTCTTTCAATACCCTGTTTGAGGTAAGTTAGCTCTCTGTTAACCTTAATTGAAAGAGCCTGTCTCAGCAGGAAGGACACTCAATGAGAAAGAGAGACTCCAATTCAGATCTCGTAGCTGTCCCCCCCAAGTCCTTTTCCAAAAGCTGCCCGTTCTTTTCGGTATATGAAGAAATACCAAGATGGACTTAGCACAGAACTTGTGGCTAAAGATTGGGCCTCCAGAGCAGCTCTAAATTACATGGCTATTTTGTAATTTATAGCACCATATTTTCTAGAACACTTGAATTACTCTAGCTTCCTTGAAAAGTTTTTTTTTTTTTTAATGAGTTGTTTTAAAACCACTAGAAGGTAAAGAAAGCTGTCCCCGCCTAGCTCCTGTTACTCCTCTAAGAGTGTGTGTGAAATGTGAAGCAGAATCTGTTTCTCATGCTGAAACAGGATTTTGTACATGAATGTGTGTCTAGTCTACGTCTCTCCAAGACTAATCTTGGACACACAAGGCAGCTCCCAAGAAAGCTGCTGTTCCTGATTACACATCAGTATTTGAGGGGAGGGGGTGCTTGCAAGAGGCTGAAATCCCTGTGCTGCCTCGTTTGGGGAACAGGTGGTAGGGTCTGAACATCTGTGTGGGCGCATTCTCACCCGCGTGGGGCTGGGAGAAGGCGGCCTGCTATGCTTGCTGTTGTTGCTGTTGTTTGGTCCCTAAGTCGTGTCTGACTCTTGTGACTCCATGGACGGTAGCCTGCCAGGCGCATCTGTTTGTGGGATTTCCTAGTCAAGATTACTGGAGTGGGTTGCCATTTCCTTTTCCAAGGAGTCTTTCCAACCCAGGGATGAAACCCACAGCTCCCGCAATGCAGGCAAATTCTTTAGTACTGAGCCACCAGGGAAGGCCCTGTACTCATGACACTTGGCCCTTTTCCATAAGATATGATGACAGGTAATCAGATGTGTTTTTTATCCATACCCTAAAAGCTTCCCTTGAGTTTTATTGAGATATAATTGACATATAGCATTGTATAAATTTAAGATATAAATCATGCTTTTATCTATTAGTTCAGTTCAGTTGCTCAGTTGTGTCCAACGCTTTGTGATCCCGTGGACTGCGGCACACCAGGCCTCCATGTCCATCACCAGCTCCTGGAGTTTACTCAAACTCATGTCCGTTGAGTCGGTGATGCCATCCAACCATCCAAGTGTCATCTGCTTCTCCTCCCGCCTTCAATCTTTCCCAGCATCAGGCTCTTTTCCAATGAGTCAGTTCTTCACATCAGGTGGCCAAAGTATTGGAGCTTCAGCTTCAGCATCAGTCCTTCCAGTGAATGTTCAGGGTTGATCTCCTTTCGGATGGACTGGTTGGATCCCCATGCAGTCCAAGGGACTCTCGAGGAATATATGTGTGTGTATATATATATATGTATATAAAACCACCAAAAGTTTCATTCATGTTCATCGCCTCACTTAGTCACAACTTTTTTCTTGTGATAACTTTCAAGATCTTCCAAATATACAATATTTTGAAAAACTGCTTTCAAATATGCAGTACCATATTGTTAACTCTAGTTTCCATACTGCACATTACCTCTCCAGGAATCACTTACCTTATAACTGGAATCTGATACCTTTGACCACTCTCACCATTTCCCCCACCCTGGAGCCCCCGCCTCTGCAACCACCCGTCTGCCCTGTCTCTGTGAGGTGGATTTTCTAGCCCCATGTGTAGTGAGGTCAGAGAGTATTTGTCTTGCTCTAACTTCTTTCACTTAGCATAATGCCCTCAACATTTCCTCTGCTTTCTTTTTCTGTTCACTGGTAGCTCCCGGGGTTTAGGTTGTTCCCATGTCCTGGCTATTGTGAGTGGTGCCACAGCGACGTCTTTCTAGGACGGTGATCTTGTCTCCTTCAGATGTGCACTCAGAGGTGGGGCTGCTGGAGCGCATGGCACTTCTGTTCCTAATTTGCTGGGGAGACTCCCTATTGCTCTCCATAGCGGCTTCACCAGTCGGCATTCCCGCCAGCAGCGCAGGAGAGTTTCCTTTCCCCCACATTCTTGTCAGCACTGAAAATCTTTTTTGATGATAGCCTTTCTAAAGAGCGTGAGGCACTATCTCTTTGTGGGTTTGATTTGCAGTTCCCTGATCAATAGTAATGTTGACTGTCTGTATACCTGTTGGCCTTTTGAAGATTTTCCTTGGAAAAATGTCTGTTGAGGTATTTCGTACATTTTTAATGGTATTTTTTCTTTGCTGTCGAGTTGTGTGAGTTCTTGGTATATTTGGCTGTTAACTCCTCAACAGATGTGTGCTTCGCACGTATTTTCTCCCTTTCCCTAAGTTTCTTTTTCATTTGTTGGTAATTTCTTTGGCTGTTGCCCTGTAAGCCTTTGATTCCCCTGCCTTTTGCTTTCTTTCTTTTTAAACTGGTAGATAGACAGGTGAGGAGAGGCGAGTCATACAAGTGCAGGGTTAGATTGTGTTGTGTTTATTTAAAACTTGATATTTTGTCCACCATGGACTTTCTGCATTGATTTTGATTTTAAAACATTGCATTATCATGTTTAATTTGATATATGTATGTTTGGGGCATTCCTTTTCTTGAACTTTATGCTCTGTGGAAGTGCCATACTACTCTCAGTCTATTCTTTGTCTGATAACCCAGAATGTATTTATTAAAGCTTTGCTTTCCCCTCTACAGTAGGGTTTGTTTTTTGTTTTTTTTTTTCCTCCTGGTGATACAAACTTAAAACTACTGTGCGGCCAGGCCACTTTGAGACAAGAGCAAGATAGCAAATGGCTGTGATCCAAGATAGCTTTTACTTCTGGAAATTTTCAGACTACTTGAAACTAAGTCTGATGACTTGATGTGAGTTGATTAAGCTGGAAATTTTTTGGTAAATATTAAAGTAAAAATTATAAAGATTGCACTTTCATGTGGGTTTTAAAGAAGCCCTGAGGTTAAATTCCAAAGAAAAAATGTTTTGAGCACAGGAAACCACTTAACAATAGATCATCTCTAAAGCTTGTTCCCTGAAGACCCATTTGGGTGATTAATGTTGAAGTGTGTGCGTGCTAGGTCACTTCAGTCATACTCTTTGTTACCCTGTTGACCATAGCCCCCCAGCTTCTTCTTTCCATGGATTCTCCAGGCAAGAATACTGGAGAATGCTTCTCTAAGAGAAGCAAGTTCAACCCCTGGGTTGAGAAGATCCCTGAAGGAAGGCATGGCAACCTACTCTAGTATTCAAGCCTGGAGAATCCCATGTGTTCGCAAAGAGTTGGACATGACTGAAGCAACTTAGCATGCACAATGTTGAGGTATGTTTGTTCAGAAGATCTCATTATTTAGTTTTATGCTGTATGCTTTTGAGGAAGTAAATTCAAATTTGTGTAGTTCACATTATTCTGATGAGAAAAGTTATTTATCCATTAAATAGATTTGTTCATCATGTTGAAACTTATATCAGAAATGTGTATTTCTCAGAGGATAATGTCTGGCATGTAGATTTTCTCCTGTTTTATTNCAGAAGATCTCATTATTTAGTTTTATGCTGTATGCTTTTGAGGAAGTAAATTCAAATTTGTGTAGTTCACATTATTCTGATGAGAAAAGTTATTTATCCATTAAATAGATATGTTCATCATGTTGAAACTTATATCAGAAATGTGTATTTCTCAGAGGATAATGTCTGGCATGTAGATTTTCTCCTGTTTTATTAGTCTTGCTATTTAAAAAGCAATACCCTGTGAAGATTGTCTGAGATCATTGTATTGACATGGCCACATGTCTGCATGCTCTTGACATGTCTGATTTGTACAAGTTTTTGTTCATTTTCTGTTGTGACAAGTTTTGACTGAATTCAGTTGAGAATCGCTGTCATTTATTTCTAGAAAGGTAACCACTGCAGGTCTTCTTGATCTGCTACAAACTACAGTTTTTACCCAGTCATAACCGTACACAATAGTAATCAGTCTAACGTATGTTCTCATTTCTCTTGGGAAAATTACCTGGGTGTGGGATTACTGGGTGACATAGTAACTGATTCTTTATTAAAAACTCTGCCCAATGCTTTTCAAAATGACTGTACCATTTTTCATTCTTTCCAGGAGTGTTCTAGTGGCCTGGTGCTTTCCAGGCTGTTTCTTTTGGTTGTTTCAGTCGGAGTAAAAGGTTACTGGGTACATCATTATTTTAATTTTTTACTTTCCTAGCCACAGAGATACAAATTTTGTTATTCAAAAAAACTGAGCTGAATATTGAACTAGGTGATAATGTAAACTTTTCAATATGATTCTTCTAAGATTATTAAACACACCATACATAACGTAATGTACATTAGCTATTATCAGAAAAATACCTTTAGCATGTACTTCATAGCTAGAGGTACTACTTATTTTTCTTAAATTCTTGAAGTCAGTTCTTTAAACTTTCAGACAGTAATAGGTATTTATTTGGATGGTGATTTTGTTTCTTAAAATAGTAAGTCAAACTAATAGAAATCTACTCACTATATTTCATTATGAGTGGTAATTTATATGCAATATTATAGACTACAAATATTACTTTTGTACTAGTGTACATAAAAAGTAACTGTATAATTAGTTTTCTTTTGGTTATCAAAACTTTTTCTTTGTAATTCTAAGTGGGCTTGGCCTCAAGTGCATTCTGACTACCTGGAAATTTAGCTCATCTCATGCTTCAAAACACTGAGTAAATGGTAAGTGCTTTTGCAAACACTCTTCTGTGCGTGTTCTGACGGCTTGAGACCAGTCGTAAGATGCGTGGCTGTGTCAGGGCAGGTCTGGTGCAGCATCAGCAACTATTTTCATAAGTGATGCAGTTTATTGAGGTCTGCTGGTTTTCTGAATAGCACTGTGCTGCCATGGTGAGTGCTTCAGCTACTTTTTTTCATGATGGAAGAATTGACACTTTAGAGTGGATATGCATAAAATAGAAGAAGCTTTGATATATAATTCTTGATATATTATTGATGTATAATTTTCAATAAGTCTGACTCCCTAAATTCTTTTGCTTCAATTCTAGAAATAGATAAGGTTACATACATACTTACATACATACATATTTTTTGCTAAAATAGGTACATGTTAGCGTCATTTATCCATTTCATTTTGCTTACTTAGACAATAGCCCCACCTACTCCAAGTAGGTAATTTTAAAGNTATATTATTGATGTATAATTTTCAATAAGTCTGACTCCCTAAATTCTTTTGCTTCAATTCTAGAAATAGATAAGGTTACATACATACTTACATACATACATATTTTTTGCTAAAATAGGTACATGTTAGCGTCATTTATCCCTTTCATTTTGCTTACTTAGACAATAGCCCCACCTACTCCAAGTAGGTAATTTTAAAGAATTCCATTGAAATGGAATGGTGGCGATAAATTCATTATTTTGTCTTTTAATCTTTTGATATAGTGATGGTGTTCTACTAAAAAGTGTTATTAAAAGTGTGGCTCATAGATGAATATTAGTCCATACATTTGCCTGTCTATGATGAAACATGTACAGAAGTTGAGAGCATACATTTTGAAACTTTAAAAGCAGTTTGATATCATCGTGATGTTTAAGGACAACAGTGCAGAAATACAGTCCCTGGTGGCTTGGTTGAGCACTTGAGCAGGCGGGAATCTAAGCCTTCATTACAGACACTTTGGAAAGCACTGATCTATAACATAATAACACTTCTCTATATTTTTGACTTTGAAATATAGCTATTATTGATGATTAATATGTACTGGATACTGAGCTAAGTACTTTACAGTGTATCTTATTTGCCCCTTTTAATATCCCTACTGCATGCCCTTGTTAGATCCATTTCACAGAGGAGACAAAGCACAAAGAAGCATTTTGCTTAAGGTCACACAGAAGTTACACATCAAGATATCTTTAGTCCACTGATGATAACTAATGCTGTTATATTGCGTATTGTTAAGCATGCTTAATGCTCTGTGGTTGATGTCTCTTCTGAAGTGTGTCCTTCAGATGTGAGCGTTTCTCGCCCTCTTTCCCCCCTCCCTCCCACCTCTGGCCCCCTCCTTCCTCTCTTCTCTCTCCTTCCACCTCTCACCTCTCTCTGTCCGTCTTCTCATCCCCTCCTCCTTCCCCTCCACTCCCCAGGCCTCAGAAGTGTTAATACGTCTTCTAGGAGAAGCAGAGCTCAGTGTCTAGAC
>SJYA01002980.1:181851-196487 GCA_006410615.1 Neotragus moschatus
CGGGGAAGTCTAATCAAAATTTTAAATTATTTCTATTATAATTATGATTTATTTTTAAAAAGTGTTAGACACATATAATTTTACCAGATGCATAAACATGATATAAATATGCATAAATATGGTATTGAAATATTTAAGTTCAGGACAAACCTCTGCTTCCCTCCTTTTATGCTTGCCTCACTTTATTCCCTCACCCACATGCACGCCGTTTCTACCAATTTCTTTTCCTATCCAACCTCACAACTCATGTAAACGACTTTTCATTATTTCACTTTTTCTCCATATGCATGTAATCACAAACATATCATCAGAAAATTGTGGTCTTTCTTTTTATAGAAACAAGTTTATATTACTGCACATTTTAAAAATCTCTTCTCGTAAAACAGTACACTGTGGAACTCACCCCAAGTCAGTTGCTGGACACCCAGCTCATTCTTTTAAGGGGCATGTGGGCGCTTGTGATATAGACGTGAAGTAACCGAGCTCTTCCCGTGTTGCAGTCACTCTCTGTTTCTATTCCTCTGCTTGGTGCTGCGCTATAATAGACATCATCTCACGCTTATCTTAGGTGCTTCTGCCTTTACTTCTGTAAGACAGATTATGGAGGGGGCTCTCTGGGCAAATGAGAATATGTATTTTTAGTCTGAACTGATGTCAAGTACCCTTACAGAGGCCTGTTATGATACACATTTCCTCTGGCAAAGGATGAAAGCAAATCCATGTTACTCCATCTCTGCTAGTAACAGTTGTTATGGAGAGTTTAGAGAAAACACATCTGGTGTCCTATCTCCATCTTCTGGGCTTTATCTTGGATTTTATCCATGCTTTGAATGGATATTACTTGCAGTCTTCAAATAACTTTGTTCCTGTCTTCTAACTACAAGTGCCTGCTGTGTCTTGTTTTCTGCCCTGGTCTTCAGTGTCTTGGATGATGGTAAGAGTCTTCTTGCTTTGCAGCTGTGTGTATGAGCAAGTCACAAATGCTGGGGCGCCTCCACTGGTGAGTGCTCCTGCCTCCTATCTTCGAATGGGACAATTCTGGGGACCTTCTCTTCTCTTTCCAGGAGGCTCTGGTGGTGCGGAGACGCTCCAGGATTGAGAGCACACGCCATGCCTCCTCCCACTCCCCATAACTTACATGCATCTTAATTCTAGATATTTTTGTATGATTTTGGTACTCTTTATATTTCAAGTGTTTAACCCATCTGGAATTTATTTTTGTCTTTAAGTATTTGATTTTCTTTCCAGAATAGTCTGGTATGCAGCGTCATTTACTGATCCATTGCTTTCCCCATTAAACGGAAACACTGTCCTTGACATGCGTTAATCTTTGTGTTGTGATGCTTTCCACCTGCATTCTTTGTTCCTTTGAACTGTCTTTTTCAGCACATATGTGGGTTTGATTACAATGGCTTCATATATTTTTTATTTTCATTTCTTATCACTCACTTCTCACTATTCATCATTTTAAAAATTAAGGTAATTTAATCCAACTTATGAAAAAAATTAGATATGAGTTCTAATTGGAAGTGCATTACATTTATATATTAATTTTCAGAAAATGAGTTTTTATGCTATTAAAACTTCCCATGCTATGAAGTGACACACCTATTGATTTAGGTCACTTTTATATGCTTCAGTAAGACTTTATAATCAGCTTCATAGGGAGCCCAGGTGGCACAGTGATAAAGAATCTACCTGCCTCTGCCGGAGAAGCAGGAGATGTGGATTTGATCCCGGGGTCAGTAAGATCCCCTAGAGTCTGAAATGGCAGCCCACTCCCGAATTCTTGCCTGGGAGATCCCGTGGACGGAGGAGCCTGGTTGGCTACACACAGTTCATGGGGTCACAAAGAGTCGGACAGGGCTGAGCAACTGCACACACACAGTCGTCTTCATATGGGTTGGGTTCTTTTATGGTAAACATGTTTCCAGTTCCTTAAGTGATATCCAGTCCTTACCAAAGGACTTTTTGCTGTTGTCCCTTGTTTGCTGGAGCCTTAAGCGTGTGCTTAGCTTGTCTTTTGGTTAACACGAATTTGTCACCTTTTGGATTAGCATTTACTGGACACAAGCTTCTTCCACTCTGCAGTGACCCTGCCCAGCGCCTTTCCTTTCGAGGTTTATCACTAATATCAACATATGTCGTCCTTAGGGCACAAAGCAAAGACAGCACTTAGGCAGTACAGAGCGCAGACAGCTTCCAGGGATGATCAGTCCGCAGGCCTGAACCATTCCCCCATCGGCGGATCTGGGATGCGTTCTCTTGCCTTCCTTTTGGGTCTGTGGATGCTCTCCTGTCTGCAACTCCCCAGTTCGGCTGTACTTTCTGGCCAGACTCCCTTTTGAACACTGGTATCCGTTTCCTTCATGACTGTCTTGGTGGACCTTGCCTGCTTCGACCCCACGATTCCCATTTACCGTGGTTTTGTCTCCACTCGTGGTTTTGTGGTATCCGAGGAAACTGGTAAGGATAATAGCCTGATTTTTCCAGAAAGCCTGAGGGCTGACAGCTCCTCCCCTCTCTGCCCACATGTGCTCCGCTTCCGGTGCGGAGCAAGTGTCTTTCTCAGCCGTTCGGTCTCAGCTGGCCCTATGACTCACTTCGACCAATGGGACACGACCGAGCTGCCCCTGCGTGACTCCTGGCCCGGACTGAAGGGGCCTTGCAGGGTCTGCTTTCGCCTTCTTGGGCTCCATCCGCTACGTAATGAGACTCGGGCTCTACCGCTTCCCGAGTGAAGTGAAACACCCGGAGAAGGAGGCCCGGCCGCCCGGCACCCCGCCCCTCCAGAGGCGGCGGCAGGTGTGCTCCAGGGCCCTGAGCCCCCGTGCTGGGTGGGCTCAGCTGAGCCCCGTGACATAGAGCCCCCCCGATGACAAGGTGCGGCTGATGGTTCGGTGACGAGGCTGTTAAAGCAAAAGCCTTTACTAAGTGAGGGACTGCCTTCCGGGGGGTGCGGAGCAGTCAAACAATGGTGTATAAAGAAGTGCCATTCAGGCTGTAAACAGAAGCTCTTGTTCCTTTTTAAGGTCCATGTTGTCTCAATACTTTTCTCTGTTCAACGTGCATACATATCAGAATAGCACGGCAATAATTTTAGAATTTTTATATGATAAAAATATAACTGAGGGCTGTTAGAGATAGATCTTTATTGTTACACGATTCCTCAGTGCTTTTGTATTTCTGTCTATGGAAGCCCCTCTCCGGGTTGATTCTATACGACTCTGAGGTTGAAAAATCTAATGACTGACTATGTTATGAGCTGAATGAAAGCCTAAGCAACTCCTGTTTAGTAAGTGAATCAAATNCAATACTTTTCTCTGTTCAACATGCATACATATCAGAATAGCACGGCAATAATTTTAGAATTTTTATATGATAAAAATATAACTGAGGGCTGTTAGAGATAGATCTTTATTGTTACACGATTCCTCAGTGCTTTTGTATTTCTGTCTATGGAAGCCCCTCTCCGGGTTGATTCTATACGACTCTGAGGTTGAAAAATCTAATGACTGACTATGTTATGAGCTGAATGAAAGCCTAAGCAACTCCTGTTTAGTAAGTGAATCAAATAGACACACAGAGGTGTCTTTCTGTACGTGTGGCTTTCTATACGTGTTTGGTTCTTGGGTCTTGGCAGGCCCTGGACAGGTCATGTTGTCAGATGAGAGTTTCCAGAGTTGAGCTATTGCTGTACTTACCTCCATCGTTAGTAAACGCAGTAACATTGTCACATGTCTGCAAACTCTCTGTCTTCTGTGGGCCATCTTCTCTGTGTAGTCGCTCAGTCATGTCTGACTCTCTGTGACCCCCTGGACTGTAGCCCACCAGGCTCCTCTGTCCGTGGGATTCTCCAGGCGAGAGGACTAGAGTGGGCTGCCATTTCCTTCTCCAGGGGATCTTCCTGATCAGGAATTGAGCCAGAGTCTCCTGCATTGCAGGCAGATTCTTTACCACTAGTGCCACCTGGGAAGCGTGAGCATCAGATCGAATATGGGCAGTGGTGTTTTCAGTATTATTAAGATAATTGCCAAACATGCTATGTGCATATCTTTATGGAAAACAGTGAACAGCAAGATGCTTGTTTCAAGGTGAAAGACATTACCAAGTCCTGCATCTGACTCGGCTTCTCCTTGCTCTGCATAACTGCATTGCAAACGTAGACCTGAGCAGGCGCAGCGGTTGCTTCCTGAATTATCACAATCACTACTAATTCCTCCTGACAAATCTAGCCCTTGGATATGAGGTGTTAGGAAGGGAAGATCTTATCTGAAACACTGGAGGTGGTGGAAGGAATATTTCTTAGAGGAAAAAAAAAGGTCGCTTTTCTGATTTTTCACTATAGTTTTAAAGCTGAACTTTGTGGTTTGCCAACAGTCTTGAGGGTCCAGATGCCTTGGGACTAGTCTGGTTAGAGAAAGATTTCATTTTGTATAGCTGTACTGGGTGTCTTCTGACATTTGGGGAAGCGTCAGTTGACAAAGGTGATTATGATATCAGTAGAGCATGAGAAGAGCTCAAGGTTGCAATTAACATGTTATTGTACAAATCAAAGGAACAGTAAAAGTCAATTTATACAACTTGCCAGAAGGCCTGGTCCGGTCACTGTGCTGACAATAAGGGGTACAGAGAATCAGAGACGAGAAGCAAGTGAATCAGAACCCTTGGCGTTTGTTCTCTTTCTTTCCAATTCAGAATCAGTCAGTGTGCCTCTCTGATAGCTTTCAAGTGTGTGACAGGGATCAATAATATATTGCTTCTTGTTTTTGTGAGTGACTTTCCAAATAAGACTTTCAAAACAACTTTTCAAATAACTTTGGAAATAACCTACTAAATTGTTGAGATTTTAGTTTTATAAGATTGATATCATGTTACATCTTCAGTATGCTAGGATTTAGGGCACTATTACGTTAGGCTTTAAAACAATTCAGATAACACTTCTATTTAGATAGAATTTCACTTTCCACCTTCTAACAAAGCTCCAGGCACAAAACCAAGGTTCATTCGTTGGCATTTATAAAACTCATTGCAGGTTAAAGTTCACAGACAAGACTGGAATGTTGCAGAACAAAATCAATAGTGATCACACTATGAATATTGGCATAATTTAGTTACGTTTGATGAAAGAAAAAGTAGTCTTTGATAAAATCCTTGTTTNCATTCGTTGGCATTTATAAAACTCATTGCAGGTTAAAGTTCACAGACAAGACTGGAATGTTGCAGAACAAAATCAATAGTGATCACACTATGAATATTGGCATAATTTAGTTACGTTTGATGAAAGAAAAAGTAGTCTATGATAAAATCCTTGTTTACTTCATTGGCTAGGAGTTTAGGAAATAATTTGAAATCTCCTTCTGTTCTTAAACTACTTGAAGAGAGCATCACCATCTGACACTTAGGCCTTATAAAGTATGTTGCAGGCAGGCCATTCATCTGTCACCATATGATATTGAGCAGGTGAGTAAATACCGCTGTGAATTCTGTACCCTCATCCCTGAAACAGAAGCAATGCTTCCCAAATGGCTTAATCTACAACCATGAGCAAAGAAATAAATATGTATATTTATAATATATGTGCCATGAAATTAAAAGATACTTACTCCCTGGAGGGAAAGTTATGACCAACCTAGATAGCATATTAAAAAGCAGAGACATCACTTTGCCAACAAAGGTCCATTAGTCAAGGCTATGGATTTTTCAGTAGTTATATATGGATGCGAGATATGGACAATAAAGACAGCTGAGCTCCAAAGAATTGATGCTTTTGAACTGTGGTGTTGGAGAATACTCTTCTCAAGAGAGAGAGAAGAGACTTGAAGACTCTTCTCAAGTCTCTTTTGCAAGGAGATCCAACCAGTCCATTCTAAAGGAGATCAGTCCTGGGTGTTCATTGGAGGGCCTGATGTTGAAGCTGAAACTCCAATACTTTGGCCACTTGATGCAAAGAGCTGAGTCATTGGAAAAGACCCTGATGCTCAGAAAAATTGAGGGCAGGAGGAGAAGGGGACGACAGAGGATGAGATGGTTGGATGGCATCGCTGACACAATGGACATGGGTCGGGTGGACTCTGGGAGTTGGTGATGGACAGGGAGGCCTGGCATGCTGCAGTTCATGGGGTCGCAAAGAGTCAGACACGACTGAGCAACTGAACTGATGTATGTGGTATTATGAATTTATACTTTATTAGATTATTATAAATTTCATAAATGTTATTCATAATTTACTCAATGAATATTTATTGAATAATTATACTGTGACAGGCGTTGGGTTATATACCACTTTTTTAAGCAAAATAAAAACATTTTCATAATGTTTTATAGTCTAGCATGGTGGTAAGAAGGGGGTTTCAAGCCAGACTTTCTGGTTTCAAAACTTGCTCCTGTCATTTTCTAGCTCAGTAACCCTGGGCACATTAGTTAACTTCATTGGTAAAATAGAGATAACATTTCTCTCGTGAGGCTTGTAGGGATTAGATTAGTCAGCATAAGGCAATGGGAGCAGTGTCTGCGATGGAGCTCACATCCATGATTGGACTGTGTCATCTTATCTCATTCGTTGTGGTTCTGACCTTAAGAGCTTGTCATTGAACGGACGAGACAGATGCCGTCTGTATTAGTTAGGCTTCTCCAGAAAACCAGGACCAGGAAGATCTGGGTATGTGTACACACTATAATATAATTATAGACATATAGAGGGGCGGGCCTAAGGTGGCGGAGGAATAGGGCAGGGAGACCACGTTCTCCCCCACCAATTCATCCAAAGATCATCTGAACGCTGAGCAAATTCCACAAAACAACTTTCGGACGCTGGCAGAGGACACGGGCACCCAGAAAGGCAGCCCCTTCTCTTCGAAAGGAGGTAGGATGGAATACAAAAGATAGGAAGACAGACACAGAGTCAGGGACAGAGACCCATCCCCGGGAGGCGGTCGTGAGGAGGAGAAGGTTCCAAACACCAGGAAACCCTCTCCTGGGGGTCTGTGGGGAGTTCTGGAATCTCAGAGGGCAACATAACTGGGAGGACAAAACAAGAAACAAAAACCGACAGATTACACGCCTAACTTCAACTCCCAGCAGAGAAACAGCCCGGACACTCACATCTGCCAGCAGCGAGCGGGGGCTGAACAGGGAGCTGCGGGCTGCAGGCTTAGGGTGAGGACAGCCTGAGTGCCCTGAGGATAATCTGAGGCGCTACCATGAGACGGCAACCCCAGATGTGGGACAGTCAGAGAGAGGGAAAAAGAGAGAGAGAGCTTGCCCGTGAAAAGCTCTAAGGCACAGCCGGGCCAGCTCACAGAACAAAGGACTGAGCGAACACCAGAGGAGAGCTAGCGGCTGCGGACGGCCAGCCCTCGCTGGAGACAAGCAGCGACAACAGCCAGAGCTGGAAGGCAAGGGGCAATCTCTGCTGCAGAGATGGCATCCTCCACCAAACTGTGAGCAGGCTCCCAGGTGCTAACCAGGTCTTCCTGGGATCCTGGACGGTTGACATCCACCAGGAGGGTTGCAGTCAGAGATCAGCTCCCCAGAGGAGACACGCTGCACACCTGAGACGGCACTCCCCCCGCTGCACACCCAGGAAACTGAGGGGCTGGGACCGAGGAGGTGATAAGAAGCACCACTCAGCTGGGGAGAGTGCGCTCACCAAGCACCTGGTTGCCTGCGCTGCTCGGACCTGGGAAGGGCACAAAACGCAGGCCCAACCAAGTCTGCGCCTTTGTGGAGTACCCGAGAACCTGAACCTGAGCGGCTCAGACTTGGAAGTGCACACAACCCAGGGCCCACTGGGTGGTTCATCTGCAGAGCAACATGGAGCCTGAGCAGTGTAGATCCGGAAAGCACACATGTGAGTGGGGACAAACCCAGGGTGGCCCAGACACTGCGAGCACTGCCCACACACGCCAGTGGTATTTTTTGCAGTGTTCCTCCCTCCCCACAGCACAACTGAACAAGTAAGAGAAAATAAGTGGCCACCTTCGCCCCCTTGTGTCAGGGTGGAAGTTAGATGCTAAAGAGACTTGCAAACAGAGGAAGCCAAAATAAACAAAGGGAACTGCCTTGGAAGAGACAAGCACAACAGATTAAAACCATGTAGTTAGCACTGACTACTTCGGAAGGGGCCTATAGACCTTGAGAAGTATGAACTGAAACAGCAAACTGTCTGAAACTGAACTGACCTCATACTGCCCTCAACAGCTCCAGATAAATTCCTAGGGATATTTTACTATCATAATTTTTTTTATTTTGAAGTTATTTATTTCTGCTTCATTTTCACTTTTTATAACCTACTGTTTACCTTGCAAAAAAGATCCTATTTTTAAAGTAAATTTATATATATATATATATTTTTTATAATCTTTGTGATTTTTTTTAATATTATGTTTTTGAGAGTCTAACCTCTAACTCTAGATTTTTAATCTTTGCTTTTTGATATTTGTTATCAATTTTGCACCTTTAAGAATCCAATCTTCAGCACCCATTTTTACTTAGGAGTGTGTTGCTGGCTAGACTGCTCTCTCCCCTTTTGATTCCCCCTCTTCTCCTCCTGGTCCCCTCTGTCTCCCTCCTCCCTCTTCTCTTCTCCATGTAATTCTGCGAACCTCTCTGGGTGTCCCTCACAGTGGAGAATTTTTTCACCATTAACCTAGATGTTTTATCATTGGTGCAGTATGGATGGAGAAGTCTTGAGGCTACTGTAAGAATAAGACTGAAAGCCAGAGGCAGGAGGCTTAAATCCAAAATTTGAGAATGCTAGAGAACTCCTGACTCCAGGGAACATTAATTGACAAGAGCTCATCCAAAAGCCTCCATACTTACACTGAAACCAAGCTCCACCCAAGAGCCAACAAGTTTCAGAGCAAGACATACCAAGCTAATTCTCCAACAACACAAGAACATAACACTGAACGTTAAAATATAGGTGGCCAAAAGTCACACCAAACCCATAGGCAAGAAATAAGAAAGCTGTGGTGAGTGAAAGCGAAGTTGCTCAGTCGTGTCTGACTCTTTGTGACCCCATGGACGGTAGCCTATCAGGCTCTTCTGTCCATGGGATTTTCCAGGCAAGAGAGCTGGAGCGGATTGCCATTTCCTTCTCCAGGGGCTCTTCCCAGCCCAGGAGTCAAACCTGGGTCTCCCGCATTGCAGGCAGACGCTTTCCTGTCTGAGCCGCCAGGGTACATGTACACAATGGAATATTACTCAGCTATTAAAAAGAATGCATTTTAATCAGTTCTAATGAGTTGGATGAGACTGGAGCCTATTATAGAGAGTGAAGTAAGTCAGAAAGAACAGCACCAATACAGTATATTAATTTATATATATGGAATTTAGAAAGATGGTAATGATGACCTTATATGCAAGACAGCAAAAGAGACACAGATGTAAAGAACAGTCTTTTGGACTCTGTGGGAGAAGGCGAGGGTGGGTGACTTGAGAGAATAACATTGAAACATGTATATTATCATATGTGAAACAGATTGCCAGTCCAGGTTCGATGCATGAGACAGGGTGCTCAGGGCTGGTGCACTGAGATGACCCTGAGGGATGGCATAGGGAGGGAGGTGGAAGGGGGTTCAGGATAGGGAGCACGTGTACACCCATGGCTGATTCGTGTCAATGTATGGCAAAAACCACTACAATATTATAAAATAATTAGCCTCCAATTAGAATAAATTAATTAATTAAAAATAAAATTAAATTTAAAAAAAGAAAAAAATTTCTGCAAGGAAGTTTAATATTCTTCTTGTGAAGTTAGCTTTTGTAAAGTTTAAAAAATATATNATATTATAAAATAATTAGCCTCCAATTAGAATAAATTAATTAATTAAAAATAAAATTAAATTTAAAAAAAGAAAAAAATTTCTGCAAGGAAGTTTAATATTCTTCTTGTGAAGTTAGCTTTTGTAAAGTTTAAAAAATATATATATATATATATATATATAGAGAGAGAGAGAGAGATACAAACATCTACAGGTATATATATATACACACCACACACACATATGTCCTAACAGGTACATGCATACATTCTTATTTATGTCTGTACATAGGTGAATTATGTTTATGCATATATGCACATGAGGATTCCCCGGTGGCTCAGTGGTGAACAATCTGCCTGCCAGTGCAGGAGATGTGGGGTCAATCCCTGGGTCAGGAAGATCCTCTGGAGGAGGGCACGGCAACCCATTCCAGTATTCTTGCCTCGAGAATCCCATGGAGAGANTATGTCTGTACATAGGTGAATTATGTTTATGCATATATGCACATGAGGATTCCCCGGTGGCTCAGTGGTGAACAATCTGCCTGCCAGTGCAGGAGATGTGGGGTCAATCCCTGGGTCGGGAAGATCCTCTGGAGGAGGGCACGGCAACCCATTCCAGTATTCTTGCCTCGAGAATCCCATGGAGAGAGGAGCCTGGCGGGCTGTTGTCCATGGGGTTGCAAAAGGGTTGGGCATGGCTTAGCAATTAAACAGCACGAGTATGTGCATATGTAGGTGTATGTGAGCAGATATAGCCTATGTATGTATTTGTATTTATATTTAACTTTGCACCAAGTACAGTTCACTGCCTGATGCCAACTAGGGGGTAAGTGAAATCCATTTTGACACACTGTATGTCCAGTTCTGGTTACATGAAGTCTTTTTTTTTTTTCAGCTGTTGGTGTTCAAAAATTTCATACACACACACAGACAGATATTGCGATGTTTGCTTTGTGGTGTGGAGCTGAACCTGTAACATCTCTGAGGTTTGTGTGCATATGTGTACACATACATTCATGGCTGTGCTCAGTCACTCAGTCGTGTCTGACTCTTTGCGACCCCATGGACTGTAGCCCGCCAGGCTCCTCGGCCCGTTGTCTCTGGCTTTATTTCTGCTTTTCAATGTAAGATCATTGGCATCATTTTTAATTTTTAGGTTCAATATTCGAGTGACATCATATGATACTCTCTCTCTCTCTGACTTCACCTAGTGCAGCTGCCAGTGGCAGCATTTCATCCCTCTGTGGCTGAGAAGTGTCCTGCTGTGTACACACTCCACCTCTCTGTGTCGGTTCACCTCTCGATGGACACGTAGGCTGCTCCCACATCTTGCACACAGTTCTTAGGAAACACAGAGGAGGATGCTTTTTCCTGGGCAGTGATGGTGCCTGTGTTGATGATAGTTGAAGGCCATTTAAAGCAGAATATAAGGGGAAAACATTCACTGGAGTGCAGGGAAAGGAAACCTTGTAAGTGGAGCATGCAGCATGAACGCAGGCACTGATGTGCAAAAGTGCCCAGTGCCTGGGTTCAGCAGCTGCTTCAGAGGACTGCGGGGGCAGTGAAAGGACAGGAACCTCAAGGGACAGCATCCAGAAGATGTTTAAAGCTCTCCTTAGAGTTTAAAGGGCTTCCCTCATAGCTCAGTTGGTAAACAATCTGCCTGCAATTGAATCCTGATTCAATTCCTGGGTCAGGAAGACCTGCTACAGAAGGGCTAGGCTGCCCACTCTAGTGTTCTTGGGCTTCTCTGGTGGCTCAGCTGGTAAAGAATTCACCTGCAATGTGGGNTGGAACCAGTCTGTTGTTCCATGTCCAGTTCTAACTGTTGCTTCCTGACCTGCACCTTAGTTTGTATTTATTCATTATTGTTGTTTTTCTATTAACTCAATGTAGAAAATATCCTCCTCACTAGGCAGCAGGATAAGAACATATGAGAATAGTCATTCAAAATTAGACTTCCTGCATTTTTAAAATTAAAAAAAATTTTTTTAATTGGTAGATGATTGTTTTACAGTGTTGTCTTGGTTTCTGCTGTACAACAGTGTGAATCAGCCAAAAATGTATATATATATAATGGACTTTCCAGGTGGTGCTAGTGGTAAAGAACCCACCTGCCAACACAGGAGACGTAATAGACATGGGGTATGATCTCAAGGTCAGGAAGATTAGCTGGAGAAGGGCTTGGCAACCCACTCAGCATCCTTGCTCAGTGAAGCCCATGGACAGAGGAGCCCAGGCTATAGTCTATAGGGTGACAAAGAATTGGATGACTGAACCAGCGTAACCACTTTCCCTCCCAGCCATCTAGGTCACTGTAGAGCACAGGCTGAGCTCCCTGCCAGCTGCCATTCACAATGGTGATATGAAGATGTCAGTGCTCCTCTCAATCCCTCTCACCCTTTCCTTCTCCCATTGTGTCCACAAGTCTGTTCCCTATGTCTGCATCTCTATTCCTGCCCTGCAAATGCATTCATAAGTATCATTTTTTTGGAACCTTCATTATTTTTCATTAAAGGTTTTCTTTTCCCATTTTTGAATTGGGCTGGGGGAGTATTTATTTCACATATTTAGAAAAAGGACTTCTAGTCAGAAATATGTAAGAAACTCAAAAAGTCTGGTCAATTTTCCTTTATGTAACACAGTATTATCTTGATAATTGATTGACTAACATATATCACATTTATGCAGGTAGCATGGTTATTAATAAATTTTGCTCCCTTACAATTGCTTTACACTCAGTATACGAACCTATTTGGACTTCCATGATGCCCCAGTGGTTTAGAATCCATCTTGCATGCAGGGATGTGGAGTCAATCCCTAGTTGTGGAACTAAGACCCCACATGCCGTGGAGCAACTACTGNATTAATAAATTTTGCTCCCTTACAATTGCTTTACACTCAGTATACGAACCTATTTGGACTTCCATGATGTCCCAGTGGTTTAGAATCCATCTTGCATGCAGGGATGTGGAGTCAATCCCTAGTTGGGGAACTAAGACCCCACATGCCGTGGAGCAACTACTGAACCCACGTGCCAGAACTAGAGAATCTGCATTGCAACGAAAGATCCTCATGCAGCAACCAAGATCCAGCGCTGCAAAAAAAAAAGAGAAAGAAAAAAGAAAAGAAAAGAGAAAGAGCCTATGTATATGTTATGGCTGGGCTTCCCTGGTGGCTCAGTTGGTAAAGAATCGGCCTGCAGTGCAGGAGGCCCAGCTTCGTTCCCTGGGTCAGGAAGATTCCCCTGGAGAAGGAAATGGCAAACCACTGCAGTGTTATTGCCTGAAAAGCNAAAAAAAAAAAAAAAGAAGAAGAAAAGAAAAGAGAAAGAGCCTATCTATATGTTATGGCTGGGCTTTCCTGGTGGCTCAGTTGGTAAAGAATCGGCCTGCAGTGCAGGAGGCCCAGCTTCGTTCCCTCGGTCAGGAAGATTCCCCTGGAGAAGGAAATGGCAAACCACTGCAGTGTTATTGCCTGAAAAACCATGGACAAAGGAGCCTTGCTGTAATTAACAATGTTTGTTTCCAGTGGTGTATCAGTCAACTATGGCCACAATAACCTTGGGTAACAAGCCACCTTGAATGCACTGGCTTAAAACAAAGCATTTACTTTACCTACACATTTACTTTTAGCCTTTACTTTCGCAGACGTTCGCTGTAGGTCAGTTGATCTAGACTAAGCTCAGCTGGGCTTGACTCCAAGTCACAGGCTGAGTCCACGTCAGGCTGGTGTGTCTCTTACCAGCTCTGTATCGGTGGACTGTCCAAGAATGTTCTTTTCATGGTGTCTTAGTCTGTTCATGATGCTTAAAAAAAAAAAACTGACTGCATGGCTTATAAACAGTAAAAATGTGCTACTTACAGTTCTGGAGACTGGATGGTCGACATCAGGGTACCAGCTTGGCCAAGTGAGGGCTCTCTTCAAGGTTGCAGACTTCTCACTGCATCCTCTTATGACAGAAGGCTCTAGGGATTTCTCTGGGGCCACTTTTATAAGGCGTTAATCTCATCCATGAGAGTCTGGAACACNCCAGCTTGGCCAAGTGAGGGCTCTCTTCAAGGTTGCAGACTTCTCACTGCATCCTCTTATGACAGAAGGCTCTAGGGATTTCTCTGGGGCCACTTTTATAAGGCGTTAATCTCATCCATGAGAGTCTGGAACACCCTCATAACTTAGGTACTTCTTGAAAGCCCCACCAGGTAATGCCATCACCTTTGGGGGTTAGGATTTTAACATACAGATTTTAGAGGGATACAAACATTCGGACCATAGCACACCGCAGTGTCGAAAGCCTGGTTAGGCAAGTCCCACTATGTGATCATATCTCAAGCCTTTGTTTATATCATGATATTATGTATCTATCTGTCTATCTATCTATAATGTATATATCAACAACTCAGATATGCAGATACCACTCCAATGGCAGAAAATGAAGAGGAGCTAAAGAGCCACTTAATGGGGGTAAAAGAGAAAAGTGAAAAAGCTGGCTCGAAGTTTAGCATGTAAAAAACTGAGACCTTGGCATCCAGTCCCATCACCTCATGGCAAATAGCAGGGAAAAGTGGAAGGAGTGGCATTTCATTTCCATGGGCTACAAAACCACTGGGGACAGTGCCTGCAGCCATGCCATTAAAACACGCTTGCTCCTTGGAAGCAAAGCTATGATGAACCTGAAAGTGAAAGTGAAGTCACTCAGCTGTGTCCAACTCTGCGACCCCGTGGACTGGGGCCTACCAGGCTTCTCTGTCCATGGGGTTCTCCAGGCAAGAATACTGCAGTGGGTTACCATTGCCTTCTCCAGGGGACCTCCCCAACCCGGGGACCAAACCCCAGTCTCCCGCATTAGAGGCAGACGCTTCAACCT
>SJYA01002980.1:206958-232980 GCA_006410615.1 Neotragus moschatus
TTTTTTTTTTAACTTTAACTGAAGTAATAAAAAAAACTGCACACATCATAAATTAAAAGCTTGGTGTGTATAATGCAGAGGATACAGTCATGTGTCTGCCTTCCAGCTCAAGAAATAGAACATTCCAGTATCCCAGAAGTGTGAGGTATGATTCCACTTTTAAACGGCTAACTTCACCTGAATCTTTTTCGGATCCCAGACTCTGGTTACTGCTCATATGCATGGTACAGAAGACAGCATTTTGTCAGAAGAAATTTCGGCAGCAGGAGTCACTATGCATTTCACATCAGGATTTGAGGGCTAGTTAAACACTAGGATGATAGGACCCTTTCCACAGAAAAGAGCAGTCTTCTCTAAAGTCAACTTTTTGTTTCCTTCTTCAGCAGCTTTATTGCCTTCATCTTAATGCCTTGATATTTGAAATTTAAAAACGAAAGAGGCTGACCTCCTCATCGCAGGTGCCTTTCCAGTGCCCTGCATTTGCTCGCCCCCCTCTCATGACTGCTATTTTTGATGTCATGTTTATATGTGGACGACCTCCTACCTTTGTTGAATATTTGCCTTTACTGGTGAGCTTTTTCATTTTATAATTTTGTTNCCTTGATATTTGAAATTTAAAAACGAAAGAGGCTGACCTCCTCATCGCAGGTGCCTTTCCAGTGCCCTGCATTTGCTCGCCCCCCTCTCATGACTGCTATTTTTGATGTCATGTTTATATGTGGACGACCTCCTACCTTTGTTGAATATTTGCCTTTACTGGTGAGCTTTTTCATTTTATAATTTTGTTCTTAGTCGTGGCCTTGATTTTCTACTGAAAGAAGTTCTCACAAAATGCAAACACTTAATTTGACCAAAGAAGACTGCAGTATTGAAAAAAGGTGGAGTTCAAGTTGGTAAATGTGAGACCATGCATTGGCATTTTGAGATTTAAAGAAAAAAGTTCTTGAATTTTTAATTCAGAAAGTTCAGTGGGCTTGAAAGTTTGAGGAAAATTACCAAGTCCCTTCATTTCATTTTGTAGACTCCTATGACTCAGCCAAGTAATAGAAAGAGGAAACAAGACCAGAGAAACAGCTTGCATGAAGTCATACTTTTAGATTCCGTGGTCCAAATGAAATTCCAAGTCCTTTATCTTTTAAGTGAGCAGCGTTTACAGGGTAGGGTCTGGGTGACTCTACAGCAAGTTCTGTGTTTTTAATATACAGGACAATGTCTCTTACAAACTTGGTAAGAAGATGCTGAAGTCCTGGTGAAAGGATGGAGGGGGCGAATGAGACAAGCTCAGGGAGCCGACCTTCCGTACTGTTGCCTCTCACTGCAGTTTTCACGCACAGAAAATCTTGGAAGAGGGTCAGGATTTGGGGAATCGGTCAGTGTGTCTCAGGGGACTAGAGTAAGCCCAGTAGAGTCTGCCTGAGTCCTGCCATAGCATGTGAACTTCCAACATCTGAAATAATGGGTATTCCTGTTATTGGGAAAACAAGCCAAGAATTCCATCATTACTAGTAATAACAGGTACAAGTTTCACAGGCCCCTAGGTTCATGTGTACAAGAAAATGTAACATTTTTTTCCTAAATGTGTCTAATTTCCTGACAGCTTAAATACCATCTCAGCAGAGCAAAGGCCATGTGGTGTCCCATTATTTGCTTTTCTGCTGAAACAGGCCTCCCTAGATGGAGGGATTCCTCTGATGCAAGGTGCAGCCAGATGGGCCATGTGTGGGGAATAGGACTGTAGGTATGGGAGCAAGGAGTTTTGGATGAAAAGAAACTCTGGTCATTACCAAAAATTATTGTCTTGGCCAAAAAGATGTTTGAGTTTTTCTATATGCCCTTACAGAAAAATCCAAACAAATTTCTTGGCCAACATAATATTCCATCACACAGGCCTAACTGCTCCTCACAGGACTGTAAGAGAGAAGTTCTGCACTGAACTGGTGAAAGGAAAATGTTATTCGCTTCATCTTCTCTGTTCGTCAGTCCCCACCCACTAACAGATGAATAATTAGGCTCATTTCCATTTAATAAAGCACTGCACGGGAATAGATATGCGTTTGCAGAGTGATTAAAGAGAAGCTTGACACTTTTGCTTCTAGAAAAATAATGGCTGAGTATTTAGCAGACACACAGAAAATGACAGATATGCCAGATTTAGTCTGGGGGCTTAAAATCCTCCTCTGCTGCTGCTGCTATTGCCTCAGTCGTGTCCGACTCTTAGAGAGCCCGTGGACTGAAGCCCACCAGGCTCCTCCGTCCATGGGATCTGCCAGGCAAGAGCCCTGGAGTGGGGCGCCATTGCCTTCTCACTCTTCCAGTGAGTCAGTTCTTTGCATCAGGTGGCCAAAGTATTGGAGTTTCAGCTTCAGCATCAGTCCTTCCAATGAATATTAAGGACTGATTTCCTTTAGGATGGACTGGTTGGATCTCTTTACAGTCCAAGGGACTCTCAAGAGTCTTCTCTAACACCACAGTTCAAAAGCATCAATTCTTCAGCACTCAGCTTTCTTTGTAGTCCACAACTCTCACATCCATACATGACTACCAGAAAAACCAGCTTTGTCTAGACAGACGTTTGTTGGCAAAGTAATGTCTCTGCTTTTTGATATGCTGCCTAGATTGGTCATAACTTTTCTTCCAAGGAGCAAGCGCCTTTTAATTTCATTGCTGTAGTCACTATCTGCAGTGATTTTGGAGCCCCTCAAAATAGTCTGCCACTGTTTCCCATCTATTTGCCATGAAGTGATGGGACTGGATGCCATGATCTTAGTTTTCTGAATGTTGAGCTTTGAGCCAACTTTTTCACTCTCCTCTTTTACTTTCATTAAGAGGCTCTTTAGTTCCTCACTTTCTGCCATAAGGGTGGTGTCATCTGCATATCTGAGGTTATTGATATTTCTCCTGGCAATCTTGATTCCAGCTTGTGCTTCATCCAGTCTAGCATTTCTCTATCCTGGAGGATTTAAAGGAATTTTCTCTGCATGATACATGGTCAGAAGTAACAGGCAGAGTGGTGGATTTCAACATAGCCATTATTTCAGATTCTGGGCAACTGAATGTAAAAATTCAGCAAGTTTAAGACTAGTTAAACTGAAGATTTGGTAGTTGAATTATAGTTGTGTGGGATTTGAAAATATTAAGACCTTTGATTGTTTAAAATTGCTCCCCATTACCAGAGTAATTCTCATACTGCTGTATGAAATCACATTTTTTTCCCTTACAAGTTAGTCCAATTATTACATATCTGTGTAACCTTTGACTTTGAAATTTTCTTTCCTTTTTTTTTTAGAAACAACTTTTTTTTTAAAGTAGGATTCATGTTGGTGTATGGCGAAACCAATATAATATTGTAAAGTGAACTTTTCTTTCTAAACCCCTTTGATAATTTACTTTGTAAAAAGGCAGATGAGAAAGAAGAGGACAAAAATTTGAGTAAAGTTGCATTGACTTTCCTTGGGATGGCATTTCCATTGGGACGTATGAATGATTGTGGAAGAATCATTTTAGAGCTGGAAAGGAGTTTGCAGAGATCATCAGATACAAGTTCGTTATTTTATAAAAGTTCACACTGTATGTCAGTCAGACTGAAATTCAAAGCACAATGTCTCGTATAGACATTACCTGCAGAGGAGAGTGAGAGACACACGGTTTTCTGTTTTAAGAATCATTTGGTCTGCAGTTTAAAGGATATATCAAGAGACGAGTCGCTGTCCTTTGATCGTTGATGTTGAAGGTAAATGTCTTTAAGGTCATTTTCTCCAGGTATATCTGAGGTTGTCCTTGCCTGGCTTGCTGGTGTGTGCATGCCCCCTTGGTTTCTTGTCCCAAGTTGTTCTCAAGTATTTATATTTGCAACAGTTATTGAAGACTGGGTTTTAAGCTCTAAGACTAACTTAATTCGATCAGGAGTTGCCTATGATTTCTTTGGAGTCCTGTTAAAATTTCTCTGTCTACTTGTTTTTACAAAGTGAGTTTTGCTAAATCAGTACTCAGAGTATTTAAAAATTCCAGCAGACTGAGTGGACTTCAATGCAACTGCCTACTTGCATTTATGACTCTGAAAGAAACATAACTTTGGCCTTGAGACATTTTGTAACGAGTGTACAGGTCGAGCGACTCTCCATAATGGAGTTGCTTTCTATTGATAAAAAAAAAAAAAAAAAAAAGTTTATGTTCAAAGACCTTGACCTATTGCCCTGGAAAGGGTTAATGTGGCTCTGTAAGAATTCTGTGATTAAGTGGCTGCTATCTGTTATGTCCATGGGTTCTGTCTTCTAGTTATAAGCCAGTTTATTCCACAGATACCCACTCAGGAAGAAAATCTGTATTCAGCTCCCTTCTCTCTTTCCCTAGCATGACTCTCCAAATAGTCACTTACTCATTCAACCATTCAATAAGTCAATCACTTATTCACAAGTGTACAATAAGTGCTTTTTATGTTTCAAGCACTATATAAGCTGCTATTGAGAAAAAAGTGTATGAAACATAATTTTTTCTGTCAAGAATTCACAGTCTTTGAGCAGCAGTAAGATGCATGCAGATGACTGTGGCGTGAGCTGTCGTAATGGGAAGTGTTAAGAGGCACTTTGGACTTGAAAAGACAGTTGTTGTTCAGTCACTAAATCGTGTCCAACTCTTTGTCACCCATGGACTGGAGCACACCAGGCTTCCCTGTCCTTCACCATCTCCCAGAGTTTGCTCAGACTCATGTCCATTGAGTCAGTGATGCTATCCAACCATCTCATCCTCTGCCATCCCCTTCTCCCACCTTCAATCTTTCCCAGCATCAGGGTCTTTTCCAGTGAGTCAGCTCTTCACATCAGGTGGCCAAAGCATTAGAGCTTCAGCTTCAGCATCACTCCTTCCAATGAATATTCAGGATTTATTTCCTTTAGGATTGACTGGTTTGATCTCCTTGCAGTCCAAGGACTCTCAAGAGTCTTCTCCAGCACCGTAGTTCGAAAGTATCAATTTGATGCTCAGCCTTCTTTATGGTCCAGCTCTCACTTCTGTACATGACTACTCCTTTCTAGACTGTCTAGATTTGTTACAGCTTTTCTTCCAAGAAGCAAGCATCTTTTAATTTCATGGCTGCAGACTCTTACTGTGATTTTGGAGCCCAAGAAAATAAAGTGTGTCACTGTTTCCATTTTCCCCCCATCTATTTGCCATGAAGTGATGGGACCAGATGCCATGATCTTCATTTTCTGAATGTTGAGTTTTAAGCCAACTTTTTCACTCTCCTCTTCCACTTTCATCAAGAGGCTCTTTAGTTCCTTTTCACTTTCTTCCATTCGAGTGGTATCATCTGCATATCTGAGGTTATTGATATTTCTCCCAGCAATCTTGATTCTAGCTTGTGCTTAATCCAGCCCAGTATTTCACATGATGTACTCTGGATATATGTTAAATAAGCAGGGTGACAGTATACAGACTTGATGTACCCCTTTCCCCATTTTGAACCAGTCCATTGTTCCATGTCCAGTTCTAACTGTTACTTCTTGACCTGCCATACAGGTTTCTCAGGAGGTAGGTAAGCTGGTTTGGTATTCCTATCTCTTGAAGAATTTTCCACAATTTATTGTGATCCACACAGTCAAAGGCTTTAGCATAAGGAAGTAGATGTCTTTCTGGAATTCTTTTGCTTTTTCTATGATGTTTACAGATGTTGGCAATTTGATCTCAGGTTCCTCTGCCTTTTCTAAATCCAGCTTGTATACCTGGAAGTTCTTGGCTCACATACTGTTGAGGTTAAAGGATTTTGAGCATTACCTTGCTAGCACCTGGTAGTTCAGCTGGTAAAGAATCTGCCTGCAATGAAAGAGACTTCAGTTTTATTCCTGGGTGGGGAAGATCCACTGGAGAAGGAATAGGCTACCCATTCCAGTATTCTTGGGCTTCTCTGGTAGCTCAATTGGTAAAGAATCCACCTGCACTGTGGGCGATCTTTGTACAATCCCTGGGTTGGGAAGATCCCCTGGAGAAAGGAAAGGCTACCCACTCCAGTACTCTGGCCTGGAGAATTCCATGGACTGTATAGTCCATAAGGTCACAAAGAGTTGGACATGACTGAGCAACTTTTTCTTCACTTCGCTATCACGTAAAATAAACATAATTGTGCAGTAGTTTGAACATTCTTAGGCATTGCCCTTCTTTGGGATTGAAATGAAAACTGACCTTTTCCACTCGTTTGGTCACTTTTGTGTTTTCCAGTTTGCTGGCATATTCTGTGGTGGGCACTTTTAACAGCCTCATCATTCAGCATTTTAAATAGCACAGCTGGATTTCCATCACCCCTGCTAGCTTTGTTTGTACTAACTCTTCCTAAGGCCCATTTGACTTCGTACTCCAGGAACTCTGGCTCTGGGTCAGTGGCCGCATTCGTGGTCATCTGGGTTACTGAGACCTTTTCTGTACAGTTCTTCTGTGTTTTGTTGCCACCTTTTCTTAATCTCTTTGCTTCTGTTGGGTCCATACCAATTCTGTGTTTTATTGAGCCCATCTTTGCATGGAATGTTCCCTTGGTATCTCTAATTTTCTTGACGAGATCTCTAGTCTTTCTTATTCTATTGTTTTCCTCTATTTGCGTTCTTTACTTAAAAAGGTTTTCTTATCTCTCGTTGCTATTCTTTGGAACTCTGCATTCAGGTGGGTATATCTTTCCCTTTCTCCTTTGCTTTTTGCTTCTCTTCTCAGATACTTGTAACTCTTTGAGACCCCTTGGACTGCAGCCCACCAGGCTTCTCCATCCATAGAATTCTCCAGGCAAAAATACTGGACTGTTAGCCGTTTCCTTCTCCAGAGGATCTTCCCAGCTCAGCAACTGAACCCCAGTCTCCTGTATTTCAGGTAGATTCTTCACCATTCGATCCACCAGGGAAGCCGTGAAGCGAAGAGGCAAGATGTTAACCCAGTTTATTTGTAGAGGCTGCCCATGTCTGTGCGTGTGTATTACACAGACGTACGTGAAGTGCACATGTGTGCTTGTGTACACGCTGTTTATAGATGCGTGCAGAGTGTTACACACCTGCATATAAGGCGCAGATCTACATCCACACGTGCATATACACACACATATACATGTATGTACACACAGATGTATTTAAAATGTGCGTGTGTGCTTGTGTACACGCTGTTTATAGATGTGTGCAGAGTGTTACACACCTGCATATAAGGCGCAGATCTACATTCACACGTGCATATATACACATGCATACATGTATGTACACACACATGTATTTAAAATGTGCGTGTGTGCTTGGGTACACGCTGTTTATAGATGCATGCAGAGTGTTACACACCTGCATATAAGGCGCAGATCTACATCCACACGTGCATATGTACACACACACACATGTATTTAAAATGTGCATGTGTGCTTGTGTACACTCTGTTTATAGATGTGTGCAGTGTTACCTGCACATAGGCGCAGATCTACATCCACATGTGCATATATACACACACATACATGTATTTAAAATGTGTATGTATGTGTAAAATATATGTGTGTGGGTATAATACATATTGTATATATATATATAGTGTGTGTGTGTGCACATGTTCAGAGATAATACTTTTGTGTTTTATTTGTTATTATGTTAAAAGAGTCCTTTCAAGTGTTGATAGGAAAAGTGATTATCTTAAAAGAGTTACCAGACCCATCAATATCATTTGTTCAAAATTCCATTGCTTAGGCCTACATGTGAAATTGACAACTTTCTACTTTGTTCTCTTTGTATGTGAGCATAAACATTTGGGTGGTGCTCTGGGATGGTAAGTATTCCTTCTTAATCTATAAGCTATAAACTTTTTATCTCTAGAACCTCAAACCTAACACAGAATTAAAAAATATTTTTTGAATGAAATACCTTGGTCAGCCCAGGTAGTAGCATCCATACATCAGTCAGGGGTTGCTTTAAACACTGTAATAAATATGCAAAATAATATTGATATAAGCAAAATGGAAATTTTTCTTTCATGTGACGTTCTGATATTAATAGTGTAGGTCTGTTTTTGTCATTTCATGATGTCAGGACCCAAGGTTCCTTTCTTGTATTCTGTCACTATCCATAGGGTATTATTTTCTTTAGCTAAAGCAATTAAATTTACCATATTATCTGAAATCCTGCCTGCAGTAAGAGGGAAGTGGACAATGTGGGCTTGCTTGTTTGCTTTAAGATGATAACGTGAAGTTGCACAAATCACATGCTGCAACTAGTTGAAAGCATGGCCAAGAATGTAGGTACTGATTGGGCAACTGTAAGCCCTAGGTTGGAGAAGGCAGGGCACCCCACTCCAGTGCTCTTGCCTGGAAAATCCCATGGATGGAGACGCCTGGTAGGCTGCAGTCCATGGGGTCACTAAGAGTCGGGCACAACTGAGCGACTTCACTTTCACTTTTCACTTTCTTGCATTGGAGAAGGAAGTGGCAACCCACTCCAGTGTTCTTGCCTGGAGAATCCCAGGGAGAGGGGAGCCTGGTGGGCTGCCGTCTATGGGGTTGCACAGAGTCGGACACGACTGAAACGACTTAGAAGCAGCAGCAGCAGCAGCAGCAGCAAGCCCTAGGTAATCAGGTCTGATCAGCAGTTTCTGTCACAGCCGCGCACCCGTGCTGTGAGCGTGATGTTTACTTCGGTATTGCCCTGCCGCGTGTCATGCTTTCACTGTAGAATTTGGCAGCTGCAGTTTTGGAGGGTGTGAGATGAAGACCTCACCTCATTCTCCGATGCTTTTTCTAGCTGAAGAAATTGCTCTCCGATATTCACTGGATTATTAAACTTGTGTGTGGTTATTAAGAAACTCACATCATTCTAGAATTTCCATGTGTCTTTACCAAGAAAACAGTTCCCTTTCACAATGCCTGCCCCTCGCCCCTCCCATTCAGGGCGAGTATCCAAGCAGAACAGATCAGTTATTTTCTCCAGTCGGTGTTCCAGACTGCACGTTGACTCATTGTCTAGTAGGGACTGTGCCAGGCAGCTGAGGTCTGATGAAGGCAAGGTTACACATTTTTGGTTGAAAACGACCATCGAAATCTCTTTTGGAACCATTTCTCCTTCATCTTAGTATAATCCTCATAACACCTGACAGATTAAAAAAAATAGAATCGTTAGCTTCGTTTCATGAGGAGAAACATCCACAGACCGTCCAGATTGCCCGACAGCACAGAGCAGATTAGCAGAACTAAGTTGTCGGGCGCCTGCACTAAACTGCGCTTCTTTCTCTATTCGCCGTATTTATTTAAATGCCCGAGAGCTGACGGAGACTTCACACACAGCTGGACACGGTCAGGCCCGTGACGTGGTTGGGCTGATGTGGGGCTCTTGTGCAGTCACTTCACGCAGCAGAGAGCAAAGTTGAATGTGCTTCCTGTGGTTGTTTTGAGCTCCAACCGTTCAATGCAACGAGTTCTCTTCGCAGGTGATTCAGCAGGAGATGGACTTTGACTGGACCACCACGCATCTTCTGTAGATGACGGATTTACTCTCAGAGGTGAAAACGGATGCTGATATCGAATGTGAGACGGCAGTGGGAATGCTTCTCCCCGCCCCACATAAGGTAGTAAGCACCACATTCTTAATGATGACATGTGCTGTATGCCCTGAAGGATAAACATGGGACTGTAGACTGAACTTCTACCACAGCTCAGATGGAAGGAAAAATGGAACATCTTTCTCCAGTCTATAATAAGTTTCATCTTTCATTTTCATAATTAAGTCTTTACGTGATAATCCTATGCAGTTTAGTTCAATCTTATAATGGATGGCGCAGTCTTTCTGTGAAGAAATTGCTCGTGTCCAGCCATCTGTTCCCTGTGCTTGCTTCTTCTTCCTAAAATAGCATCTAGTGGTCTGAGGACTTACACACCTTTGGTAGGAAGGCTACTTCTTGATCGGCTGGACCTTCAGTGGACACTGGCTCACATCTGCTGTCTATGGCCTTCCAGATTTGCCTTGGTTTCCTTTAGAATCAGGTCTCTAAGCTCCCCACCCACCAGGGCCTCCTTCCAGCCATGCTGAGTGTGCCATGGACGCTACCTTTACACCTCCATGGAACCCGACTGTGGACCCCAGAAGGGAGAAGAACTTAAGAGGGCTGGCTCTCAGACCTTTCTCCTCCTGGACGCTGTCAGGAGCCTTGCCTTCTCTTTGCCATGGGCATTAGAGACTTCAGTGNCCCACCAGGGCCTCCTTCCAGCCATGCTGAGTGTGCCATGGACGCTACCTTTACACCTCCATGGAACCCGACTGTGGACCCCAGAAGGGAGAAGAACTTAAGAGGGCTGGCTCTCAGACCTTCCTCCTCCTGGACGCTGTCAGGAGCCTTGCCTTCTCTTTGCCATGGGCATTAGAGACTTCAGTGGGGGCAGGATGTCTCACTCACACTGTGGGAGGATCCCATGACCTGAACTGTTGACCTTGTGAGGGGGAGACGCGTTTGGGAAATTCTTTCTCAAGATGCTGAATTTTATTTGAGCCGTTCACTAACATTCTTTCTGTAACAAATTCTAATGGCTGTATATTGAGGACTCTGAAAAATGTAGTGGCATCAGAAAAACATAAAAGAAATGCAGATAAAATCATACATACACCTCCTAATGATGCATTATTTGCAGTGGGTCACTGGATCCCAGTGCCTGGTCCATCCAGTCAGTGCACAGATCCTAGAGTCCCGGTCTTATTTCTCCATATGACAAATGAGCTATTACCCTGCCAGTACTACAATGATTGTAAATTAAAAATATATTTGGTTCACCTTTATCCAACTATTGTCCTGTCTTCTCTTTCACTAACGTTGCTTGAGAAAAAGGCAAGTGGTACATATATATATATATATTTTGCTACTGTTTTCATGTGTCCAGTAACAGATGTAGAGAGAAGGCTAAGAGATTCTTTTTATTTTTATTTTTTCCTGTGTAGATTTTGAGGCAGCTCCCTAGGATAGGCATATTGTAAACCAATAACAAAAGCCAGATTCACCTCTTTTGGAAAAATGGTGGGCTTATATATGATTTACTTTTACAAAGTGAGTGCTCTAAATCAGGGTCAGCCCACAGAAAACAGGCCACATAATCTATTGATAATTTTGGAAAGCTCTTCACGTTACTTTCCTCTCTTGGAAACAGTACAATTTAGCATCTTATAGGGTCCTGCAGTTAAGAACCCTAGTTTTTGCTCAACATACTGGTTTAATAACCCAGTGGTATCAGACCAGAGAAACACTGTACCTTAATATTTCTGTGGGCCACCTCTTAGCATCATGTGAAGAATGCTGAACTCTGGAACACACTTCAGGAAATGCTCATTTAGGGATCAGTGCCTTCAAGGAATCATTATGAAAACAGAAAATATTGTAATGATTGGCAAATACCCATTTTATGTCAGGAATGTTCTTTGATTGAGTGCATAGCATCAAGTGGATATGCATATCATATCTCACAAATAATGCCACTTTTCCTACCAAACATGTTTATTCAGACATTTTTTTTATTCTGATGTTATGTTACTCTAAGGAGTTCCACAGCCAACAGCTATGCCATTCGTATTTCTTGTCCAGTAATAAATCCTGCAGCCTCCCAACCTTCCTAGTCAGACCTGCCCAGCTCCTCACACATGAAGAAAATAGCATGTCTTTCAGCTGCCCGATAACCCGCTGCTGGAAGTCTCTCTCTTTTTCCGTCTAACCATTTTCAATAGTTTGCTTTAAAGGTCAGTCACAGAGCGCACCTCATATTTTTCCCCAGCACAAACACCGTGCAGAGTTCTGCTGTTGTTACTAAAGCTGACCTGCGCAGGCTCCTTAGGAAGCTTCAAAAATTCATCTCCTTAAAAAATTCAAATCATATGGAAATTTGTTCAATTTTTTCTCCACTAAGTGTTGCTCATGATTCTGATTTTTTTTCCTCCCTGGGAGACTGATGCTTGTGTATTTCACCAGCCCTTAACTTGACTGCACGCCTGGCTGTTGAAAGTGAGTGAATTCTGAGGCGGGGACCTTCTGAGGCTTTACCAGACTGTTGGGCTTGGCCTTTGGCAAATCTGTGTAGACCTTTGTCAGCACACGTCTCCTCGTCGTAGGTAGCAGATGGGAGGCTGCACTGCAGCTTGAGTGCCAGTCATTTTCACTAAAACCAGCAAATAATGGGTGTTAAATGCTTAATTAGACAGGGAACATTCCAGATTGGAAGGGATTCAGCCACAGCTTTGATGCAGCGAGTGTTCAGTTTGCATCTCCAAGGGAAAAACACTACCAAGTGATCCTTCTGTGAATCAGGCAGAAAAGCTGTTTTAATCCACAAAATATCTTCCAAGCCCCAAATACATAAATGGGTATGCTAGAGAAGTTAATGCTCTTACCTTCAAATAAAAACATGACTGATTTTGACAGAATTTCCTCTTAGTTACATGCAGATGAACCAAGTTTGGGGGCAGCAAAAGTCAGTGGAAAAGCAGAAGTGAAATTGCTTTTGAAAGACGAAAAGCCCTGTTCCTGGACCAGCTCTAACTTCAGTTCAGACAAACAGTGCTGTCTGGGCCTTAGCTCTCTCGTCTTTAAATCGAAGAGGATAGAAAAAATCATCTTAAGCAAATGGCTTTCCTAATATTTTTGGATCACAACATTTTACAGAATTCACCCTATTTCTCTGGCCTCCATGTTCATTTCTAATGCCCCCGGAGGGTTGGCCCAGAGTGTGTGAGGCCACCTGGATTTACCACTCCCTGATGTAGGATATATACCAATTTAAAGCAGCATCCACAAAAGAAATAACAGAGAAGCACTGAATTCAGAAACTTTTTCGAGTACAAGTTTCAAATTAACCCTTTTTCATATGATTCAAAATATTTCTCTTATCACTTATGGCATGGCTATATCTTAGCGTTTCCACAGACTCTTTCCCAAAGGGGAATGTGGTTCTATTTTTAATTACTTCTCAGTGGTAACATGATGTTATTTTATCATTTTTATCATGTTGATGCTTAAGGTCAGCCCTCAAGGGCAGAGCAACTGGCAAGAGTCCATGCAGGATTTCAGCCCTTGGATCTTAACGCCTGGATCTAACTCGGCTGGTGGAATGCCCAGAGTCCTTGGCTCGCTTCTCCTGCAGTCAGAGCACAGGAGGTGTGTTGGGAATCCACTTAAAGTACAGGATGTCCACAAACCCTGGAAACACAAGTGAAATACGTTAAGTCATCAAGGACGCTTTCAATCTGTAGGAAAAATTAGTATTATCCATATTACCAGCTTTAATGGACATCTTGTAACAGGAGAGTCTGTTCTGAAAGCTTTGGCTGGCTTGTTAATGGAACGTTTTCCTAAATTGATCATCTAGGTTTAGCTGCCTGTAGGAGGAAAAACAATAATATCTTCAACTATATAGAGACACATGTCTAACATAAGGTAAATCCAAAGAGGTGCGTTCCGGGGATGAGCTTGTGTCTGTACAGCACATTCAGCAGGGAAATGTCCGTTTTTCTGCACCATTTGAATACATGGCTTTAGTCCTCCAAATCACTTCATGATTTAAAAAAAGAGAGAAAGACAAAATGAAAGCCACTTGCCAGTTGATTCTGCCTGCCTGGGGGTCCCAGGCAACACTTCTGCCTGCCTGTAATTTAGTAGATCTGGGGTCAGGCAAGAGAGGCTGGCAAAGGCAATGTGTTACTACTATAGGTAATGTACCCAGTTGGAAATGGGTTTCTTTTATTGAGTAGGAGGGGAAGATAGAAACAAGCACTGCCTGCACACAGATAAAACCTCACATTTTATGAAGAAACTGAGTCCCGATGATAGTAAATGATTTAGCAAAAAATCGCACAACAACTGGACTTGCCCGATGGCTCGGCAGGTGAAGAATCTGCCTGCAGCACAGGAGACACAGGGTCTCAAGAGTCGGACGAGACTGAGCTACTGGGCATCGTGCATGATGCTGACACACGTGACAGTTGTGTGTGTTAGTCCCTCAGTCATGCCTGACTCTGAGACCCCATGGGCTGTAGCCTGCCAGGCTCCTCTGTCCATGGATTCTCCAGGTAAGAATACTGCAGTGGGTAGCCTTTCCCTTCTCCAGAGGATCTTCCCAACCCAGGGATGGAACCCAGATCTTCCTCATTGCAGGCGAATTCCTTACCGTCTGAGCCACCAGGGAAGCCCAACATGATAATTGGCGAGATAGAAATTGAAATAATATATACCATGGAAGTGTCAACATCTAGGGAAGGCTGACTGACCTTAGTCCCTCCTAAAAATGACTTTTACTTTGATCAATAATTCTTAACTTATGATGACTGGACCAGAATCACCTAAATATTTTGTAAGAAATACACGTTCTTAGGTCCCACCCCAGACCGACTGAATAGAATTTCTGAGGATGGGGCCTCAGAATCTGTGTTTCAACAAGCCCTTCAGGTAATTTAATGCACGTTAAAGCTTGAGAGTCTCGGTTCTTGACTTTACTGTGGCCCATGGTCTTGATGTGAGCCCAAACAAGCCCAGAAGATTTATCTCGTGTTTGCAGTTAATTCAGAGATGCTGACTCATGGTAGCAAATCTTACAAAGTACTGACCACAATCAATTTCATTGATTGATGATCAAAACCAGGAGTGCTCAGCCAAGCAAAAAACTCATGTCTTCCTAACGAGCACATTATTTTCCTGTGGACAACTTTACGGGAAACCAAATTCTCAGAATGTGACTTGGGGAGCACTTTCTCAGTTCAGTTCAGTCACTCAGTTGTGTCTGACCCTTTGTGACCCCATGGATTGCAGCATGCTAGGCCTCCCTGTCCATCATCAACTCCCAGAGCTTGCTCAAACTCATGTCCATCGAGTCACTGATGCCATCCAACCAGTTCATCTTCTGTCGTCCCCTTCTCCTTCTGCCTTCAGTCTTTCCCAGCATCAGGGTCTTTTCAAATGAGTCAGTCCTTCGCATCAGGTGGCCAAAGTATCGGAGTTTCAGCTTCCACATCAGTCCTTCCAGTGAACACTCAGGGCTGATCTCCTTTAGGATGGACTGGTTGGATCTCCTTGCAGTCCAAGGGACTTTCAAGAGTCTTCTCCAACACCACAGTTCAAAAGCATTGCTTTCCTTATAGTCCAGCTCTCACATCCGTACATGACTACTGGAAAAACCATAGCTTTGACTAGATGGACCTTTGTTGGCAAAAGAATGTCTCTGCTCTTTAAAATGCTGTTGCTCTTATTTTAGGCATTTGTGTTAATCTGTACATGATCACAAAGGACCATATGAAGGAGGGTTGCGTATATCCTCGTGTGCAATCTTGAAGGAAATCTCCCACTTTCCTTCCCCCGTATTTCCCTCCCTGCCAACAATCATTTCCAACTCATTTGCCTGTTTATTTTGGTATTTAGCTTCCTAGACTTTGAAGGTAACTCCTTGAACAGGGACCTGGTGTATAGCGCATGAACTTGGCTCAGATTTATGTGGCAGCCTGGGATGGGAGGGGAGTTTGGGGGAGAGTGGATATAAATGTATGTATGACTGAGTCTCTTCACTGTTCACCTGAAACTATCCCGTTACTTGTTAATTGGCTATATCCCAGTACAAACTAAATAGTTTAAAAGAATACTTAATCGCGACTGTATAAACACACACACAAAAAAATACCAGGTTTGAATTACCCTCTTACAGAAGTGAGGATTCCGTTCTCCTTTCCCTCAGCTATACTCCCACATCACACTTAATTCTTCATATTTCTCATTCTCCCAATAGAGTAACATTACGCAGATCAGCACTCAGCGCGCGCACTTCCTGCAGCTGTGAAGGCCCTGCTTAATAAGGGTGCATTGTGTGACCTCATGGAAACTCCTTTGCCATGCCCTTTCCTGTGCTGCGTAAAAGTAAGCATTGGCTTCTTTTTTCACTGATTTAAAGTCTCTGTACTTATCATCAATTCAACTTACACTCTGCAGAAATTAACAAGACTTTTGGCCACATCAGGGACTTTGTCAAATTTGTTTTCTGAGAAATCTTTCCTGGAGACATCTGACTGACTCTGACATTAAGCGGCTCTCCTCTGTGTCAGGCAATTAGTCGCATCCTGGGGGATTTCTTCTGCTTTGCTACTCTGGTAATTTTCTTTTCCTGTTTCCTTCCCCCTCCCCCCATTTTTTTCTGAAACTTTACGGCAGACATGTATTTATTTATTGACCACAGCGCACCACGTGGAATCCTGTTCCCTGACAAGGGATCCAACCCACACTCCCTGCGGTAGAAGGGTAGAGTCTCAACCACTAGACTGCTGGGGAAGCCTCTCTTGCTTATCTTTAAATTTTAATTAAGCACACTGGCTTCTTAAGAAATGGTGAATGGAAAGGAACAGTTTAGAAAACTTGAGGACTGAAAATATTTCATTTATATTGACATTTGGTAATTCTGTGGAGTACAGAATTCCTTCTGGAAAACTAGTTTTCTTCAGTAATTGGATGGTGTTTCCTCACTGTCTTTGAGCTTTCACTGTGGCTTCTGATTCTGATCTGAATCCAGGGCATTTGGATCCCTGACTGTGATTTACGTTTACTTCCCATTTGGTTTTCCATGTTCTCGACTTCCAGAACTGTTTCTGACTGGATACTTACCAGTTGCTTGTTTCTCCACTATGTTCCATCTCTACTTTTCACCTTCCCTTCTTGACAGTTTCTCATTTTATTTTCCAAACTTTCTTTGAGTTGATTTTATTATATTTTAACATCCGACAGATCTTTGTCCTCCATTTTTTAAACATACGGCAACTTGTCTCTGTTTCATGGTTAAAATGCCTCCCTCGATACATAGAATGGCACGCACACATGCACACGCAAACTGTTAAATCTTTCTTAACGTGAACAGTCTCTGGCTCTTTGCTTGCCTGTGTCTTTTGTGTTAAAGAAATTTCTCAGGAATCTTGTGTATTTGAGAATGTGTCAATGCAAAAGGCTATTGTAAACTCTGAGTTTGCTGAGCATAGGGGCTTGCCAACCATGAGCTCATTCTGGTTCTTTTGTGATTCAACCTCCAAGAGCAGCATCTTTTGATCTTTCCTCTTGAGTTGCTCAGCCTCTGCAGAAAAGAAAATTCCTGGCTCTTGCCCAGGGTATCATAAGGCCTGGGCTCTAGTGCTCCAGGAACTGTGTGAGGGAAGACTCCAGGAAGCTCCATGTTGCTTACAGATGCATTGACTAACGCCTCTGTTTTCAACATGACAGTCACCTAGAAGTGCACGATGTCTTCTAGCCCAGACACCCTCCTACTTCATCTTCTCCTGAGGCCGCGCTTCCATTTCTGAGTATGGGACCACACTCTGTGGTTTGACTGTGAACAAGAGTCCATGTGGGGGACAGATTGTCTCGTGAAGAATGTTCAGCCCTAGTGAGGACCTGCTGGATGGCACAGGGAGCTCTCCTGAAGCTCTTTGGTGACCTGACTGGGAAAGGACTCTAACAAAAGGGGTGACATGTGTGTGTATATAGCTGATTCAAAAGCTGTCCAGACAAGCAAAAGTAAGAGAATTCAGCACCGCCAACCCAGCTTTACAACAGATACTAAAAAGACTTCTCTAGGCAGGAACCATAAAAGAAGGAACAGACTCACAAAAAATAAACACCAAACAATTCAGAAAATGGTAATAGGATCACATGTGAGTGTGTGCTAAGTTGCTTCATTTGAGTCTGATTCTTTGTGACACTATGGACTGTAGACTGCCAGGCTTCTCTGTCCCTGGGATTCTCCACCAAGAATGCTGAAATGTGTTGCCATGCCCTCCTCCAGGGAATCTTTCCAACCCAAGGACTGAACCCATATCTCTTATGCCTCCTGCTTTGCCAGGTGAGTTCTTTACCACTGGCACCACCTGGGAAGTCCCAATAGGATCATACATGTCAGTAATTACCTTAAATGTGAATGAATTAAGTGCACCAACCAAAAGGCAAAGACTGTCTAGATTGATGAAAATGTCTGTCTGTAAGCACTTTCACTTCCCTCATCACTCTGCTTAACCCTTCGAATTGTAGGCAATTATTTTATATCATTAGGTTAATCATGTTTGCATTATGGCTTGCAGTTGTAATTTTTGTCTGGCTATTTTTCGTGAAAACTGATAAATGTCCTTTACTATTGTGACTATGTAACTGTTACTCATTTTAATACCATTGTATCATGATTGGTCAACAGAAAACTACAGAATTCCATATCATTGAAACTACCTCTAAATGAAAAACCTGTAATCACTTTTAAAATCCAGATTCAAATTAGAATTACTGTGGAAATTTTTTGAAAAATACAAATGCCCAGATATGGATTTTTCTCAAAAGTTCCAGATGTGATTCTAATGATGTTTAAAAATAATTGAACTATATGACGATCTTTTACTTTTATTTGTTTCAGCTTTTCTATTTCATATTCAGTGCTCCCATTTCATTTATTTTATGTTTTCCAAATTCTTTGTCCCATTTTTTGGTAGTTCTTTCTCAAGCTTTTATCAAGTATATAAAAAAATGTGTGTGTGTGTGTGTGTGTGTGTGTGTGTGTATTTATTTACTGAACTAAAAGTGAATGAAAAAATATATATAATATTATGTGTGATACAATATATATTTTAGAAAACTTATGAATTTTTGCCTAGCTAAAAAATCTATGATATTTTGGTTCCACCTACTTGAATTACATGAATAGAACACTAGATTTCTAATTTATATTCACCAAAAATTTGATATCATTCCATTTATTTTGGCATCTTGTATTACTGCTAAAAGTCCAGAAAGCCTTTTATCTAAGGGATTTTTTAAAATAAATTGAATAAAACTTGAAACTTCTAATCTAGTTCTGAGAATACAAAGAAATTCTACATTGTAATAAAAAAAAAGAAAACAAGAACTTAACCTGTGACACAATGTTGCTGACTCAAGTACAGACTTTGTTCAAATTTCACAAACTGTGTGCTCGTGTCCATTACCTGTTCTCATACCTTACTCAGGATTCCACACTGAATTTAGTTGCACTGAGCAGCTTCATCTGCCTGCAGCAAGTTCTGATAAATTCCCTTTTCATTTTTATCCTGTTACAAATATTTTCTAATTTTCCTTGTTATGGCCTCTTAGATCCACCCATCATTTAAAAGTGGACATTTAATTTCCAAATCAGTTCAGTTCAGTTGCTCAGTTATGTCCAACTCTTTGCAACCCATATACTGCAGCATGCCAGGCCTCCGTGTCTATCACCAACTCCCAGAGCTTATTCAAAATCAAGTCTATCGAGTCAGCATCTCACCCTCTGTCATCACCTTCTCCTCCTGCCTCCAATCTTCCCCAACATCGGGGTCTCTTCCAATGAGTCGGTTCTTCGCATCAGTTAGCCAAAGTATTGGAGCTTCAGCTTCAGCATCAGTCCTTCCAATGAATACTCAGGACTGATTTCCTTTAGGACGGACTGGTTCGATCTTGCAGTCCAGGGGACTCTCAAGAGTCTTTTCCAACTTCACAGTTCAAAACCATCAATTCTTTGGTGCTCAGCTTTCTTTATAACTCTCTATTTCCAACTCTCACATCCATATATGGGTTTTTTAAAGTATATTTGATACCAATTTATCATTTTGATATTAATTCTCATTTAAACACTTTCTTCTCTTCTATCACCTGTGTTTTCTCAGTCTTCTTTTTTGTACTTTTATTGAGGCTTTCAGTAGCTAGCTCAGAGAGCTAGCTTAGTAAATATCACATTGCACTTGAAAATTTGTGTTATTTTCAAATATCTTTTGATATTCATTTTAGCATAATTACAAGTGATAAGATAACAGACTCTGTATGATTTCAGTATCTTTAGACCATGAAAATTTCCACCTTGTTTTATAACCCTGGATATATTCCAGTGTCTCCTGCTTTATAGTCTGTGGCAACTTGAGTAGAATTTTATCCTGCTGTTGTGTGAAAACTGTATAAACCCTAATTATGTTGTCTTGGTTTGTAGCAGTTTTTAGGTCTACTATATCTTTCTACTTTTCTGTCTATTCATTCTGTTAATTTTTGAGAGTTTGATATTGAAGCTCCAACTAACTTACCTACTGAAGAAAATGGGAGAGGGCGAGGGTGGGATGATTTGGGAGAATGGCATTGAAACATGTATAATATATATGAACCGAATCACCAGTCCAGTTTCGATGCATGATACTGGATGTTTGGGGCTGGTGCACTGGGACGACCCAGAGGGAAGGTACAGGGAGGGAGAAGGGAGGGGGTTCAGGATGGGGAACACGTGTAAACCTGTGGTGGATTCATGTTGATGTATGGCAAAACCAATACAANAGGAAAGATTGGAATCAGGAGGAGAAGGGGTCACAGGAGGAGGATGGCATCACCGGCTCAGTGGACGTGAGTTGAGCAAACTCAGGAAGGCAGTGAAGGGCAGGAAGCCTGGCTGCTGCAGTCCATAGGGTCACAGAAAATTGGAAACAATTTAGCGACTAAACGGCAATGGCACCGGAGGGCATAGAATGACGCTGTTCTCTGGCCTGCCCAGCCAAAAGCAGATGGCACGTTCAGCAAGGGAGGTCAACCTGATGAAGAGACTGTTCGTGAACAGACTGTTTGGAAGCAGTGGGCAGAGTGAAGGGAAACCCACAAGTCAGAATGGCAGAACCCAGTGTGGGTAATAGTGGGAGGCTGTTACCACACTAAGGATGAGGACCAAAGAAGGATCCGTTAGTACGAAGAGCCAAAGCTGTAGCAGCAGGGTAGTTTGTCTCGTTGGAGCTGAGGCCTTTAAAGGAAGACACGGCAACTGCCAAGAAGGAAATAAACAACATTTTCCTTAGTTCTGCTCTGATCTCGTTGTCTTCTTCCGCCAGCCTCACCCAGACATTAGAGGACAGGGAACATCACTGGTTCTGTCCATAGACGTCAGCTTCTCAGGATACAGCGCATCGGGGAGAAGGGCAGGCGGTGATCCAGAGATGGTTCGCCATGCATCCGAGCAAAACCGTCGGCAAAAGCATTTTGTCCCTCATCAGAAGCTGCCTATTGAATCTGTATCTTGAGGTTCACTTATAAGAGAGACATTTTGCTTCGGTTTCGAGTTGTATGTGATGAGCTGAACAGTCCTCTGCCTACTCTGGCGCGTAAGAATATGTTCTTATGTTTTCATGTTAACGTGAAAAAAAGTTTCCAATATGAACCAATACAGGAGGGCGTGAATATTAGGTTAGGGGAGAAATCAGCAATTTCAGGATCCTGTCAAGATGATGGATTAGAGCTGGCTACTTTCTTCTCCTCTGTTAGCCTAGGGAGGGCTGTTGAAGAAAGAGAACCATGGACACAGATCCAGCAGAGCCCTCACAAGGCTGCAGGCTGCACTGAGCTGGTAAACTGTGTGTGTGTGTGTGTGTGTGTGTGCTGGCGCTGTGGGCAGGTGAAGTCTGGGGCCCGAATGGCCGGGGACAGCAGGGAGAAGGCAGAGTGAAGGAGAGCTTTGAGTTTTCTGCCTTTGACATCTTCCCTGAATTGCCCTGAACAACTCTTCTCATCCAGTTACTGATGAAAGTGCTGGTGAGGACGTGATAGGAGTAGGTGTGGATTGACAAGCCACCCTCAGACACTTGCTTCTCAATTTCTTTTTTTCCGTTTTAGCTTTAGAATGAGAATCTAACTTCTCCTCTCAAAGCTACTTCTTGATAAGCATTTAAGAGGTAAAATTTAAGGATCGCGAGTGTAAGGGACCAGCAATGTTTCTATGCTGTCCAACTCTCCACTTCCGTCCTTAGATACACGAGGCTGGTTTAGACAGGGGCTTCTCTCACCCCGTGTCATGATACATCTCTAACCCAAGTGCCTGGCAGCCCCCATGATCAGGAGCCCACAGGCATTAGACATCTGGGATGGATAACTCTACAGAGAAAGACAACATATTGAACAACACATTCATCAGAAGCAGAGTTGTTTGAACAGAGTGGCACAGGATTTAAAATAATGTATGTAAAGAGGTAAATACTATAAGAATATCCAGGAAAAACACTGAAGTCAATACATTTTGAGTGAAAAGTCTGAGAGGTGAAATAACAGTGTAATTATGATAAATATTAAATTAAAATGGATATAACTAAAGAATGAGTTAATGAATTGGAAGATACTGTTGAAAGTGTCTCAGAAAACACCAAAAAGAAGGAAATCATATAAACCACAAGAGAAATGCTAAAAATATGAGGGTTTCAGTAATTATTCAGCATCTATGTAGTAGTTTGGGAAAAAAAATTAAAACATGAGAAGTGAACAATATTTTCAGAAACAGAGATAATGAAGATCGTAAGTGAGGAGGAGTCAGTGGATACAGTGGGCGTCAGATAAAAATCGACACCTGGACACACTGTATTGAAATGCAAGGCCATCAGTGACAGGGAATTCTAAAACATTTCCAGAGAAGAATAATATTTCTAAGAAAGCAAGAACTCTGTGTCTATCAAACGTTTCTGCAAAAGCTCTGGATGCAGGAAAAAAAAATTATAGAAGGAAAGAACTTTGATTTAGATCTATGAAAAGTCAAATTTTCACTTAAATCTGTGGGCGTAATAAACTCTTAAATGTACCATGACTCAGGATGTTTGCTACTCTGAATACCACATTCTGGAAAGAAAAGACTTAAGGACAAATAGTGATTCTGCAAGAGATGTGGGCGGTAGAGATGATCAAATCACAGGCGGACACGCATAAGCAGTGATACGGTGGCAAGGAGGGGAGGACAGAAACAGACACAGAATTGGATCTGGACATGACCAGCGTGAACGTGGTGGCCAAAGGTCCCTGAGACCATATCCGCATTTGTCTTACTGAAAGATACATGCTGATAAGTTTAAAACTCTGTCACGGTCCATGAGTGTAAGTATGAGCATTTAAGTACAACCACCAGAACAAAGGGACAGTGTTTAGCTTTTTAGTAAGCAAGATAAAAAGTCTATCCACTGAAAGAATTAATAAAAGGGCAAGTACAGTAAACGAAAAATATGAAATGAGATGTTAAAATTACTTACATGTCTTAATATAACAGTAATTCTGATAAACAGAAATGGATTGAATTCATCAACTCAGTGACGGAAATTGTTTTAAATCAGATTAAAAGAACAGGACTCCAAAAATATGCTGTCAATGTGAGACAAACAAAAAAATAATAGGAAACTTAAAAATAAAAGGAGAGAAAGATTATCAGGAAGTAAGGAGTAAAAAGAGAGCCAGTGATAAGTCACTAGCAGAGGATGAAGAAATGAATCCTTTTGGTGGCAGAATATTTATAACTTTAGATGCTTTAGAAAAGAGCCATCCCTGATCCAGAGCAGAAGCCCTCCATACTTCTTGTCACCTCCACTCCTGAGACTCAGTTCTTCAAAGGCTTCAGTGTCTTAATAAAATGCGTTTTGCCCAGTCTTCTCTCAATACATGTCACATTTGATCTATAGACCAAAATTTGTCCTTACAGCAGGGTCCATTTAATTTTGATAATTTGTGTTGTTTCTCTGCAAAATACTTTCAAAAATGACATCCAAATGAGGCATATTAACTTGGCAGGACAGTTTGAGCTTTTGTATCACCGCTGCATTTCTTTCCGATTCTTCCGGCACCCCCTCTCATATTCAGGCCCTGGCTCTTGGGATGTGCTGTGCTCCGCACTAACAGGATGCTGTCTAACATCTAATAACCCAGCTACTCGGCAAGTAGCCAGTTTTATTGACTTGTTCATGGGTCAACCCATTCAAGCACTATCTGCTGAATATCTAAAGTGTGTTAGGAAAGATGGTGAGTGTAGAGATCACAGTTGTGAGGAAGTCGCTGTTCTCAAAGAGCTTGCAGTTTAAAAAGGGAGAAAAAATCGCAAAATCAACATAAAATTACACATTAAGATGAGGCAGAAGGAAATGATGGGCGTGGTGTGTGTCACGGCCAGGGAGCTTTGTGGAGTGTGTGGGGCTGCGGGTCATAGGATTCCTCCTTGAAGAACAGGTGCTTAGGTTGGCGTGAGACGGCTGGGTCGAGTCTCCCGGTGAAGAAATACAGGAATAATACACTTTGCACAGATGGGCCAGCATGCACACAGGCTCCGATGCGGGAAAGCATTTACTTCAAGAAACAGAAAGAAGGTCAGAACCCAGGAAGTAAGAGTGATGCTAAGCTAGTGGAAAATGTAGACTAAAGACAACTTAGAGGCTTATAACCCGTGGCAAGTACTTTGATTTCCATCATAAATAAAATGAAAATGATGGCCTGATTTTATAAATGCATGGATACAGAATTGGATGTATATTTTAAGGAGAACATTCTGGCTGTTATGGGAGGTAAGAATAGAAACAAAAAATTGTGTTAGAAAGATATATGCGCTGCTATGCTTAAAGTGGGTGCTTACAGTCTAGCACAGGAAACTCTTCTCAATATTATATAATAATCTTTATAGGAACATAAATTGAAAAAGGAAAGATACATGCATATATATAACTGACTCTGTTTGCTGTACACTTGCAACTAACACAACATTATTAATCAACCAGCCCTAAATATTAAATAAAAAGTTTGAAAATTAAGAAAGCTTTTAAAGGCATCCAGTCAAAAGTTTATGATGGGTTGGATTAAGAGCAGTGGAGAGGGACAAAAGTTTATGGGTTGGGCCATAGTTTGGAGGAAGAGTTTATAAACATTGGTGACAGACTGGTTGTGGGAGATGAGGATTGGGAGGGGGTGGGAATGATTCTGGGGATTCTAACACGGGCAACCAAGTGGCGGAGATGGGTCCCACTACCAGGCACAGTTTGCGGAAGAAGACCAAAAATGCAGTTTAGTTCATGCTCAGTTTCAAATAGCTTTAAGATTGCCACGCAGAAATGTCTGCTGGATAGCTGGAATGTGTAAGACTGGAGGTCTGGCAATTAGGCTTGACTGGAAGCATCACTTGAAATACACCAATGGAATACATATGATTCATAGAAACATAACCATGGATGAGATACTCAAGGGAGTTTAAAGTAACGACAGAAGTAGTTTGCTCATAGCATTTGGAAAAAGAAGGAAAACTAGGAAGGAGAACTCAAGAAGGTGCTAGAGAGAAGAGAACTTGGAGAATTGATTTTTCCTCAAGTTGAAAGAAGGGAATGTTCTATAAAGGAAAGGAGTTAGACTTGTGGGATGTTGCTGAAAGACCAAGATGGAGACTGAAAAAATGTTCTTGGAATTTACAGACTTTCCATTCATTTCAGTTCAGTTCAGTCACTCAGTTGTGTCCTCCTCTTTGCAACCCCATGGACTGCAGCACACCAGGCTTCCCTATCCATAACCAACTCCTGGAATTTACTCAGACTCATCTCCATTGACTCGGTGATACCATCCAACCATCTCATCCTCTGTTGCCCCCTTCTCCTCCTGCCTTCAGTTTTTCCCAGGATCAGGGTCTTTTCAAAAGAGTCAGCTCTTTGCATCAGATGGTCAAAGTATTGGGAGTTTCAGCTTCAGCATCAGTCTTTCAAATGAACATTCAGGACTGATCTTAGGATGGACTGGTTGGATCTCCTTGCAGTCCAAGGGACTCTCAAGAGTCTTCTCCAACACCACAGTTCAAAAGCATCAGCACTCAGCTTTCTTTATAGTCCAACTCTCACATCCACACAGGACTACTGGAAAACCATAGCTTTGACTAGACGGACCTTTGTTGGCAAAGTAATATCTCTGCTTTTGAATATGCTGTCTAGGTTGGTCATAGCTTTTCTTCCAAGGAGCAAACATCTTTTAATTCCATGGTTGTAGTCACCATTTGTGGTGATTTTTGAGCCCCCCAAAATAAAGTCTGCCACTGTTTCCACTGTTTCTCCATCTATTTGCCATGAAGTGATGAGACCGGATGCCATAATCTTTCTTTTCTGAATATTGAGCTTTAAGCCAAATTTTTCACTCTCCTCTTTCACTTTCATCAAGAGGCTCTTTAGTTCTTCTTCACTTTCTGCCATAAGGGTGGTGTCATCTGCATATCTGAGGTTATTGATATTTTTCCCAGCAATCTTGATTCCA
>SJYA01002980.1:237365-305958 GCA_006410615.1 Neotragus moschatus
TCTGCTGTTCCACGTCCAGTTGTAACTGTTGCTTCCTGACCTGCATATAGGTTTCTCAAGAGGCAGATCAGGTGGCCTGGTATGCTCATCTTTCAGAATTTTCCACAGTTTAATGTGATCCACACAGTCAAAGGCTTTGGCATAGTCAATAAAGCAGAAGTAGATGTTTTTCTGGAACTCTCTTGCTTTTTTGATGATCCAGCAGATATTGGCAATTTGATCTCTGATTCCTCTGACTTTTCCCAATCCAGCTTGAACATCTGGAAGTTCACAGTTCATGTATTATTGAAGCCTGGCTTGGAGAATTACAGACTTGGTGACTGTTAACAATGCATAAACTCACCATTTTATCATGATGCTGGACTCTGAGGGCTAGGAGTTTGGATGAGCCACGGGGGGGTCTGCTTGTCTGGGGCAGTGGTGATGACTTGAGGCTAGAGCTGTCTGCCGGTTCAGGCACTAGCATCTGTTGTTGGAGCAGGGCCATGGAGACCTTGGAACAGCTAACCCCGCTGACCACACATGGCCTCTCCTGGCGGCTTGGCTTGCTTTTCTCATGGGAGGGCTTCAAGGCAGAGACGTCTTACATGGTGACTCCAGGCTTCAGGTTCTCTGTCTGTAGAGAGGGGCAGAAGCTGCACCTCCTCTGGTGAAGTCTTGGAAATCACCATGTTCTGTTGGTGACAAGTGAGTCCCAGCCTTGCTCAGATTCCAGGGTCAATAGCATGGGCCTTACCCCATTGCTAGAGAGGCATTGGTGTCAGAACATGTGTGAATTTGTTTCAAGACCACATTGGTTAGTTAGTGTTAGTCACTCAGTCTTGTCCAACTCTGTGTCCCGATGGACTGCAGGACGCCAGACTCCTCTGTCCGTGGGATTCTTGTTTCTGGGCAAGAACACTAGGGTGGTCTGCCATTTCCTCCTCCAGGGGATCTTCCTCTCCAAGGATCAAACCTGTGTCTCCAACGTTGGCAGGCAGATTCTTTACCAGTGAGCCACCAGGAAAGCCCGAGACCACATTATTGGGACATTAATAATGGTCATAGGGGAAAGAAGGATCCAGACTAATGGGGGGCGAGGATGACCAAAGTGAGTAGGAACTGAGAATTGCCACCTTAGCAAAGATTAGTTTTATAATTGGAATAAAGAGAAACTTAACATTTACTGGAACTTGACATGAAGGGGATGCAGAGAATTGTAAAGGATTTCAATATCCTTCAAAACCGGAACAACTGGCTTGAGCCTACATTTGGATACTGCAACTGCAAACTCTGGCTTTGAATCAAAGTATCTTAAANGTTTTATAATTGGAATAAAGAGAAACTTAACATTTACTGGAACTTGACATGAAGGGGATGCAGAGAATTGTAAAGGATTTCAATATCCTTCAAAACCGGAACAACTGGCTTGAGCCTACATTTGGATACTGCAACTGCAAACTCTGGCTTTGAATCAAAGTATCTTAAAATATCTCCAAAATGGTTTTAAAAAATTAAACTACACACTCTTAGGAAAGCAAGTGGAAGTGACTACTACATCCGGTTAGCAGAGGAAGATGGGAAGGGTAGGAAGGACTCTGGCCTCTCTGCAGGCTCTGGCAGGTCACACGTGAGAGCAGCGCTTGTCCTGGGTCTGTGTGGCCCTTACATGTGAGCCGACGTGCACAGGAAAGGCAGCCAGATCCTTCTCTCGGAAAGAGCACTATGCTAGCTTCGGCAACAATGTTGAATTCTTTTTCTCACTTTAAATTCTGTTTCACTTTTATAATAACCTTCGAATTTTGCATATACAAAATATACATTACACACGCACTTATATATCATTGAAACTCCCTGTTGACATAGCTAAAAATACCCAGCCAATATCACATCTTAAAAGAATAAGCATAAATCTGCAACATAATAACTCCAGCATCTCTAAACCTCAGGAATTATTTTTTCCTACATTGTTTAACTAAAGCTCCCAAAATGCAGTCAAATAAGCAAACATTTTTCTTTTTATTTGCCACAAAATTGATCACAAAATGATTTTAAGCTGCTGGTGACACCAGCTAAAATTTGCTTTTGGCCATTATTTACTAATTTGTCCTTTTATTCATTTATTCATTGGTTCATTTACTCAACAGTTATAAATTGCTCATTTACTTTTTTGTGTGTCTTTTACTTTGAACTTTTTAAAAAGAAACTTTTAAATTTTAGAATAGCTTTAGATTTATAGGAAAGTTAAGAATTTCCCACAACTAAGACATAAAGAGGAACCACAATGAGATTGATGGGAAGGCTGGAGGTGTGTCAATACCCACAGATGGACCAACGCTTTTAGACACCTCCCCAAAGAAGATACACGGATGGCAAACAAGTATATGCAAAGATGCTTCCCATCGTCTCAGGGAGATGCAAGTGAAAACAATGAGCCAGCACCCCACCCCACGCCTAACAGACTGGCCCAAAGCCAGAACGCTGATGCCCTCAGTGGGGCAACGGGCCTCTGCCTCCTCACTGCTGGGGATGCAAAATGGAGCAGCCACTTTGGAAGACGGTTTGGCAGTTTCCTATAGAACTCTTACTATCCAATCCAGCAAATATGCACTTTGGTATTTACCCCCAAGAACTGAAAACTCATGTCTGTACAAACTGCTCAAGAATGTTTAAAGACTAGAAGAAATTGATCGAGAAGTCCTAATCTCCCTCTTTCTCAGTGAATAAATGGAACACTATTTCTGGGCAAAAAAAAGAATGTTTAAAACAGCTCTATTCATAATTACCCAAACTTGGAAGCAACCAAGATATCCTTCAGTCAGTGACCGTGTGCATTATTTACAGTAAGATTGTGGGACATAAGATAGTGAAAAGAAAGGGGTTGTGGAGATGGAGGGATGAGTAGGTGCAGCCCAAAGAATTTTAGGGCAATGAAAACTCTCTGTATGATGCTAGAATGATGAATACGTGCCATCATACATTTAAAAACCTACAGCCAAGAGCTTGAGAGCTGACTGGTTGCTTGTGGGGACTGGAAGGCAACCGTGAGAAAAGAAATGGAATCCACTGACCTTGCACCTGGGCGGGTGCTAGCTCACCAAAGGGAAGCACTCTCTATTCTGTGAGTTTTAAAACGCTCTGTGATTGGGAAGCATCACATGACTGCAGAACGTGAGAGAACAAAACCCACTGCTATTGTTGTCAACTGAAATCCCATAAGAGTAATAATTTCTCCTTCATAATTTGTTTCAGGGGAATTTCTGAGTCTCTTAGGGTGGAAACAGTATAGATGAAACAGATTCGATGATATAGATGAAACAAACAAGAGGAACTGAATTATAATTTTACAGCTCAGCTGGTAAAGAATCCACCTGCAATGCAGGAGACCCCCCAGTTCGATTCCCTGGTGGGGACGATCCCCTGGAGAAGGGATAGGCTACCCACTCCAGTATTCTTGGGCTTTCCTGGTGCTCAAATGGTAAAGAACCTGCCTGCAGTGCGGGAGACCTGGGTTGGAAAGATCCCTTGGAGGAGGGAATGGCAACCCACTGGAGTGTTCTTGCCTAGAAAATCCCATGGACAGAGGAGCCTGGAGGGATGCACTTTGTGGGGCCACGATGTGACTGGGAGACTAGGCACAGTGCAGCCCGTGTATATATCAGCTTCCCAGGTGGCTCAGTGGCAAGGAATCTACTTGCAATCCAGGAGACACCAGTTCGATCCCTGGGTACATTAAGGGATCCCTGAACATACTCCAATGTTCCTGCCTGGAAAATCCCACGGACAGAGGACCCTGGTGGGCTATAGTCCATGGGATCTCAGAGTCGGATGCAACTGAACACACATGAACGTGTTACATATATTGTTGTTGTTTGGTCACTATGAATATATAACTTTCAATTCACATGTTGAGGTATGACCCGCTGCTGTTGCTGCTGCTGCTGCTGCTGCTGTGGCTAAGTCGCTTCAGTCCTGTCTGACTCTGTGCGACCCCATAGATGGCAGCCCACCAGGCTCCCCCGTCCCTGGGATTCTCCAGGCAAGAACACTGCAGTGGGTTGCCCCTTCCTTCTCTAGAGGCATGACCTACATCACTTTATTAACCATTTGCCAAAACCAGACTTTACGTCTTCTTATGACACTAAANATAGATGGCAGCCCACCAGGCTCCCCCGTCCCTGGGATTCTCCAGGCAAGAACACTGCAGTGGGTTGCCCCTTCCTTCTCTAGAGGCATGACCTACATCACTTTATTAACCATTTGCCAAAACCAGACTTTACGTCTTCTTATGACACTAAATACACATTTGTTTTTCAAATAAATGGATGATTTAGAACTTAAGGGAGAAGAAAAGAGAGAAAAAGTGTGTCTGTATCAGGGATTATATTTATATTCATTTAGCTCTTAGTAGGTAAGAGTTTTAAAGTTCGCCCTATAGAAGGAAAGTTAAGGAAACAGAGGGCTTGTTGTCGCCAGGAAGTTTAAGAAGGCAATTAATTTTTCACAGATAAAATAGCAAAGTAAACTCCAGTTTTCATCGTTAAATATTAATTCCTCATTTTGTTCCCCCAGATTTAAGAGCAAAGCTATTCAGAGTGTTGGAGAACCTTATAAACTCCCTTCTACCAGTTACACAAGATCTGGTTAGAGTGCCATCGACATCAGCAAGAATGCCTAACTCTGTCAAATCACAGCTTTGAAATGCCAAGCGAGACCTCGTTTCTGTTTTTGTTCGGGCTTCAGCTGGGTTTCTAGGAGAAAGCCTGCTCTTTAAATTATAGTTGAACTTTTACTAGAGAAGGAATAAAATAGACTGTGTGCAGCGAAAGAACATGGACTGGCGTTAGCTACATGGCATAACCTTTTATAGACATCCATGCCCATCTCCAGTCTCCAAGAACTGCAGAATTGTTATGCAAGAGGGGGTGGTTTTATTCCTGAGCCCCAGGCATCTAGTTTTTCTCAGGAATTTACCTAAGAACTCTCTTTGTATTTTATACATAGATATAGTTTCAGATAGAATTGCTGTGAAGCAAAAGGCTATCAAACTTAATGCCTTAAAACCCCAACTATTCATTATTTCTCTAAGTTGGGGTTATTTCTCAAAGACCTGGGCAGTTCTGCTGATCCAAGCTGGGCTCAGCTGATACCAGCAGACCCTGCTCAGTCCTCTGCTTGTGGTCTCTTGGCTTGGAGCCGGCCGGTCTAGGAGGTGGGGTGACTCAACTCTGTTGTTTATCATCCAGCAGGCATCCTAAGGTCTTTCTGGTTCCAGTGGGGAGATTTCAAGAGCTACTGTGAACATGCGCCAGGTCTCTTGGGGCCTGGGCTTGGAACTGTCAGTCATTTCTCCTGCCTTTTTACACAGTTCATGGGGTTCTCACGGCTAGTTGACTGGAGTGGTTTTCCATTCCCTCTTTTGATAGAAAAAGCTGACTTAAAAACCCAATAAAACTACAATCTCTTAATAAAACTAAACCTTAAAATAACTAAGGTCATGGCATCCTGTCCTGTTCTCTCCCTTCACGGCAAATAGAAAGTGAAAAGGAGGAAGCAGCGACAGACCTCCTCTTTTGGGCTCAGAATGAATCGCCGTGGATGGTGACTGCAGCCGTGAAACTAAACGCTTGCTTCTTGACAGGAAAGCTATGACAAGCTTAGGCAGTGTGTTCAAAAGCAAAGACATCACTTTGCTGACAAAGGTCTGTATAGTCAAGGCTATGGTCTTTCCAGTAGTCATGTACGGATGTGAGAGCTGGACAATAAAGAAGGCGGAATACCGAAGAACCGATGTTTTCAAACTGTGCTGTTGGAGAAGACTCTGGAGAGTCCTTTGGACTGNTATATGCCATATAATTGAGTCACTGTACTATATACCTGAAATTAGTGTAACACTGTTAATCAACTAAGCTTCAGGATTACTGATTCGTGTTGATGCTTGGCAGAAACCAGCACAATACTGTATCACAATTATCTTTCAATTAAGAATAAATGTAATTATAAAAAGTTTAATTTGCCTTTTGTTCTTTTAGAACTTAAATGTTTGGCAATCATTTGTTGTATGCATATAAAAATCTCACAGTTTTAATTAGATCATCACGGTATGATTTAATTGATTATTGAGCTGGGATAAATTTTGTGTATAGAAAATACTCTTGTTCTAATAAATTTTACCATATACATGAAAAAAATGGGAAAAGACTTCTAAAATTAAAAATAAATACTCATGAAAGTTTGAGTCCTTATGTCCTTTCCGCTACAACTACTTGTGTATCATACATAATTTCCATGTATATACAAGCACATATGTATATATGTACATTTTTTATAAAACTATGAACATTTTAGAAATTATGTCTTTTTTTAAATCTGACTGTGCTGTGTGGTATTTGGTACCTTCATTTCCCAACCAGGGATTGAATCTAGCTCCTGCACTGGAAGGCACAGTCTTAGCCACTGGACCACCGAGGAAGTCCCAATGAAATTTTCTTTTAGTATACAGTTTATCCTGGAAATTGATACTGCATCAAATTTTTGTGCATATAAATCCTATAGATCTACCATAGCCTATTAGCTAGTTCCCTACTAAGGTTTAGCTTGTTTCTGCTTCACAAGTGGAACAGTGGTAAATATCCCTGCCAATGCAGGAGACGCAAAAGACGTGGGTTTGATCCCTGGGTTGGGAAGGTCCCCGAGAGGAAGGAACGGCAATCCACTCCAGTAATCTTTTTCGGAAAATTCCATGGGCAGAGGATCCTGGTGGTCGAAAGTCCATGGGGTCACGAAGAGTTGGGCATGACTGAGCATGCACGCAGGTGGTTTGTTTTTATTTTTTTCCAATCCTAAACTTATGTTGCAGTGGATACTTAAATATACTTACAGTAAAGTTCTGTGTTCTTATAATACATTTCTAGCAGTGGAAATGTTACATTAAGTGATACGTACATTTTAAGTGCCAATAGATACCACTGACATTCCTTGTAAAAAGTTGAACTCATCAGGAAGCTGTTAAAGCCTTTTTAATAGACTCATATAGATTTAACTTTAATAAGATGTGATTCTGCCTGGAGCCAATGAAGATGCGCTGGAGCAGATATTGAAGATAGTCACTGAGGATTAGTAAGAGCTCTGTAAGCGGAGGAAAGGAAGATGTTCCAGGGGGAGGGAATGGTAGGAAAAAGACAGAAAAACATATAAGACCCTCGGGGATGGCTTTGTGATTTTTGAAGAGCAAAATTCAGTGCTAATAAGAGATAATGCAGCTTTAACTGCGCTCAGCAAACATTTGGTGAACATACAAGCATATGCATCCATCCAGGTTTCCCAGGGCAGGCAGAGCTGCCTGCTATGACAAACATGCCCTCGCCTTAGCGGTTGGATCACCTAAGAGCTTAGTGGTTTCTGTCTCTTACAGTCGAGAAGGAAGAGCTTCACCACACTGAGCCTCTCAGGGGTTTAAGTCACTTTCACGCTGAGGCTCCATCATCTTTGACACCTGGTCTCAAGGCTGAAGTGGTGCCATGGCGCCAACCAGTCAGCAGACGGGTGAAGGGAGACGAGACCTCATAAAGCACATCTGATTCTTTTTCACTTCATGGCAAATAGATGGGGAAACAGTGAAAGACTTTATTCACTGCAGATGGTGACTGCAGCCATGAAATTAAAAGACACCTGCTCCTTGGAAGAAAGCTATGACCAACCTAGACAGTGTATTAAAAAGCAGAGAAATTACTTTGCCAGCAAAGGTCCATCTAGTCAAGGCTATGGTTTTCCGAGTGGTCATGTATAAGATGTGAGAGTTGGACCATAAAGAAAGCTGAGTGCCGAAGANTTAAAAGACACCTGCTCCTTGGAAGAAAGCTATGACCAACCTAGACAGTGTATTAAAAAGCAGAGAAATTACTTTGCCAGCAAAGGTCCATCTAGTCAAGGCTATGGTTTTCCGAGTGGTCATGTATAAGATGTGAGAGTTGGACCATAAAGAAAGCTGAGTGCCGAAGAACTGATGCACTTGAACTGTGGTGTTGGAAAAGACTCTTGAGAGTCCCTTGGACTGAAAGGAGATCCAAACAGTCCATCCTAAAGGAAATCAGTCCTGAATATTCATTGGAAGGACTGATGCTGAAGCTGAAAGTTTAGTACTTTGGCTACCTGATGCGAAGAGCTGACTCATTTGAAAAGAGCCTGATGCTGGGAAAGATTGAAGGCAGAAGGAGAAGGGGACGACAGAGGATGAGATGGCTGGATGGCATCACTGACTCAATGGACATGAAAGTGAAAGTGAAGTCGCTCAGTCGTGACCGACTCTTTGCGATCCCGTGGACTTTAGCACACCAGGCTCCTCCATCCATGGGATTCTCCAGGCGAGCATACTGGACTGGGTTGCCATTTCCTTCTTCAGGGGATCTTCCTGACCCAGGAATTGAACCCAGGTCTCCCACATTGTAGGCTGACGCTTTACCATCTGAGCCACCAGGGAGTAAACTCTGGGATTTGGTGATGGACAGGGAGGCCTGGTGTGCTGCAGTCCATGGGGTTGCAAAGAGTCAGAACGACTGAGCGACTAAACAACAGCTCTTTTTAAACAAACTTTATGTGTTTATTTTCAGCTGAGCTTGGTCTTCGTTGCCGTATGGGCCTTTCTCTANAACTCTGGGATTTGGTGATGGACAGGGAGGCCTGGTGTGCTGCAGTCCATGGGGTTGCAAAGAGTCAGAACGACTGAGCGACTAAACAACAGCTCTTTTTAAACAAACTTTATGTGTTTATTTTCAGCTGAGCTTGGTCTTCGTTGCCGTATGGGCCTTTCTCTAGCTATAATGATCGGGGACCACTCTCCAGTCGTGCTGCTTGGGTGTCTCCTTGTAGGGGCTTCTCCTGCTGTGGAACCCCGGCTCTGGGCCTATGGGCTTCCGTAGCTGTGACTCGTGGGCTGTGAAGCACAGGCTCAGGAGTTGTGGGTCACAGGCTTAGTTGCTCTGCAGACCATGGATCAAACCCACAGCTGCTGCGCTGGCAAACAGATTCTGTACCATGAGCCACCGAGGAAGCCAGCGTATATCTACTCTTAACTGGCTTCTTAGTGACCTATTGTTAGCTTCAGTTGCTCCATTGCACATGACTCTTCGCACCCCCATGGACTCTTTGTAGCCCCCCGGGCTCCTCTGTCCATGGAATCCTTCAGGCAAGAATACTGGAGTGGGTCGCCACACCTTCCCCTACTGTTTGTAACAGGCCAATAAAGAAGACAGGGCCATGATGTCTATGAAACAATAGGTCTCACTACTTCTATTATCAGTAGCATTTCTTTCAAATTCAAACAATAGACAGTTAATGTACCTACATTATAAGCTGATTTTGTTTTGCTCACTTTATAAATGAATCTGTATTTGGCAAATTTATTATCTGGGTATTTTGAGCTATATATTTTCATAGTATGTATATGTTGATAGAAGATCTTGAATTTGAGAAGATCTTTTCTTTACAGGTAAGTTTTAAAAGATGTTTTCTGTTTCACTCACAAGTGATTTCATCTTGTCTAAAGGAAATCTTAATCCAAGTGACAATAGAATAAGATATTCTTTACTTATCATACTGGTTACTTAGCTACACTTCTGTTCTAAAAATATGGAAAATAAGTTTGATTCTCGTCTTACAAACAAACCTGACTTCACTGCACACCACAAGCTTTGTTTTCTGAGTATAGATCTGCCATTACGTGGTATGTGAGATTTGGTGTTTCTTAATCTCCCTAGATCCTACTTTTCTCAATTGTTTAAATGAGATATTTAGTTCTTGATAATGATAATAAATTCCTCTCAGTTTTTGAACTCTGTAAGAGTAAAATCAGAATATCTAGTAAGTTTTGAATTCTGTGTTTCTATGAGTGAAATCCACACATCTAATGGATATATTTGTAGTGTTTCAGCATGGTGTTTAGCTGAAGGGCTAACGTGAGGTCAGCTTTGCTTGTCCCTTCTGTTGCTGTAGAAACTTCAGGGACTACAGCAAGAGCAGTGTTCCTGTGCTCACAGATCCTGCAGGTCAGGAACTGAAATGGGATCTCAGGGGAACAGCTCTCTGCTGTTACACAGCGTTTCAGGACATTGCCCTGGGCTTTGCACTTCTCGGGGCATGGTGGCCGAGTCCCACAGAGGGGCCCCAAGTGATGGGCAGAGATCAAGGTCCTGAGACAAAAAGGCAGATAGATCATGCCTTTTTGATACTTAGCCTTTGAAGACACATGGCATGACTATCACTGTGCTTGACTGGTTGAAGCAGAAATAGCCCAGCCTGGGGTTCAAGGGAGGATAACGCAGCTCCCATTTCAAAGGGGGGGGAATATCAAAGGATTTGAGGCCATGCTTTTAAATGCCACCATGTGCAGCTATTTGCCAGGAATTTAGTTTCTCTTTTAAAGGTACTTGCATTTTGAGAAGTTGGATATAAGGAGAATTGAATGAATTCGAGCATTTAATAACATTTTAGAGGAATAAAGCAGAGTCCTTAGCAAGAGTTTGCAGTAATAGAATTTTTTTTACAGTAGTTAAAAACAGTTGGTTAATAAATAGGATCTAGTCTTTCTCTGCTGTTTGGTATTACTGTCTTTTAAAAGGCAGGGTAATCAGGCGATTACGATGCTTGGTTAAAATACAAGAAGGTTCATACATACTGTCTTGAATGTTTCATTTATTTATGTTAGAGGATATTAAAATGTTCTTCCTGGGCTTTGTAGCATATGTGATGCTTCCATGTATAATATATCATTTCTTTTTGTAATCACACTGATAACATAAAATTATTAAAGCTTCTCTTTGGAGAGTGTGTCTCTTGGTCAAGGGTACCCTGAAGCTGAAATAAAGTCATCTTAATGATAAGTTTAGTATCAATATTTGTGTCAGTTAGGATTCCTTTCTTGTAAGAGAAAGAAAATAAAACTCTAAGTGAAAGTGAAGTCGCTCAGTTGTGTCCGACTCTTCGTGATCCAATCGACTGCAGCCTACCAGGCTCCTCCGTCCATGGGATTTTCCAGGCAAGAGTACTGGAGTGGGGTGCCATCGCCTTCTCCGAACCTCTCATTACTTTATACTAAAAATTTTCAGTTAATTATTTTTAACTTACTTCAGAGCAGAACAGTTTTCTCATATNAGGCTCCTCCGTCCATGGGATTTTCCAGGCAAGAGTACTGGAGTGGGGTGCCATCGCCTTCTCCGAACCTCTCATTACTTTATACTAAAAATTTTCAGTTAATTATTTTTAACTTACTTCAGAGCAGAACAGTTTTCTCATATTCAGATTTTTAAAGTTTGTTTCTTGAAACAAATTGAAACAAAAAAAGTAGAAAGCATGTGCTTTCTGCAGAACTACAACTCTAAGACCTGGGTGTACCTTGTGCTCCGTGTCTTAGGCAGGCAAGCTTGGAAGGAGCTTCTAGAGGAGACCAGCGGCTGAAGTCATGGAGCCGCTGCAACCACCGACCTGCACGCAGGCCAGGCAGCCGCCTTCCCTCCGCTGGCATCGCAAAGTAAGTAACAGAGAAAGGGGAAAAGTAAAATAAAGCCAAACATGGCCCCTCCCCGCTTGCCTTCCCCACGCCCGGTCTCGCCCACCTCCCAAGCCCTCTGTACCCTCAGTGAGCCCCTCACGGGCCAGATCGTCTCAGGCAGCCTGTGGGGGTCTGAGGGGACGGAAGCAAGCATGACTGTGGACTAAAGGCAGCTCAGTTCAGACTTTTTATGAATCTGGGTCTGGTGGACAACACATTCTGTTTCAAGTGCAAACACGGAGTCCTCTGGACACCGTGACAAAGGGGAATGGGAGTCCCCCGACGTCTAGACCTGGAACCTCCCTTCCCTCTCTGGAAAGCCACCCCTTCAACGCCCGCCCCCAGGCCTGTGACTGGGGGTTTCTTGTTTAAGTGTCTGGTTTCTGTTTAAGAGATGTAAACACCTCTGTCTATCATGCTGATTGATATCAGGGTTGCTGGAATCACAAGGCAACAGAAGATGTCACATATTACAGATCCACTGTCGACCCAGCAGCCAAAGTGTCCTTTATAAAAGTAACTCCTCTTGGGACCCCTCCACATAAAACACGCAAAGGCTGCCCGCTGCTTTCGGGAAAAAGAAAAAACTCTTTCACAAACCGAGGAAGACCCGGTGTGATCTAGTCCAGGCTCAGTCTGAGCCCCTCCACCCCAGACGCCTCAGAACCCTATATTGCTATCAGACATCACATTTTCCAGCAGTGGGTAAACTTCCTAAAGGACCCAGTTTCTTTCCATCCATTTTCTTACTATCCTCAGTATCTTAGCTTTGTCACTAGGGCTACCCAAGGTCATTCTGTCGTTTGTTGTTGCTTAATTGCTAAGTTGTGTCCAACTCTTTGCAGCCTCATGGACTGCAGCACACCAGGCTTCCCTGCCCTTCACTGTCTCCCGGAGTTTGCTCAAATTCATGTACGTTGAATTAATGATGCCATCTAACTCTCTCATACTCTGCAAGCCTCTTCTCCTTTCGCCTTCATTCTTTCCCAGCATTAGGGTCTTTTCCAATGAGTTAGTTCTTCATATCAGTTTGCCAAAGTGTTGCAGCTTCAACTTCAACATCAGTCTTTGTAATTAATATTCATGACTGATTTCCTTTAGGATGAACTGGTTGGATTTCCTTGCAGTCCAAGGGACTCTCAAGAGTCTTCTCCAGCACCACAGTGTGAAAATACTAGTTCTTCAGCACTCAGTCTTCTTTATGGTCCAACTNAAGTGTTGCAGCTTCAACTTCAACATCAGTCTTTGTAATTAATATTCATGACTGATTTCCTTTAGGATGAACTGGTTGGATTTCCTTGCAGTCCAAGGGACTCTCAAGAGTCTTCTCCAGCACCACAGTGTGAAAATACTAGTTCTTCAGCACTCAGTCTTCTTTATGGTCCAACTCTCACATCTGTACATGGCTACTGGAAAACACTGTATTTTTGACTAGATGGACCTTTGTTGGCAAAGTGATGGCTCTGTTTTTTAATACCCGTCTAGGTTGGTCACAGCTTTCCTCAGAGGAGAGGTCATTACACAGCTTCACAGTCAAACATGACAGCTCCAGCAGGGTTGCTTTCCCAGTGGTCACCTCATTTTCATATCAATAAGGCCTTTTTCAAGAGCCACACCATTATCCAAAGGTCTTATGCTGGAGGGTCTCTTATTTTCATTAATTACTTCCAAGAATATCACATATAAGCAAAATTAAGGCTTTTCCAACATAAAACAGCTTAGGGTACATTGTTACATGGACTGTATTTTTTCCATGGACTCTATGCTGAATCCCTAAGAAAATTCACTATAGAGTAAGCATATTGTTAAGAGCCAAGTTGGCAGCTTTAACATATACCAACCCCCTCAAATACAATGGCTTAACCTAATAGCATTTCAATTTTCACTAAATAACAGGTTAAGAAAGGGATTCCAGGTTTGTGATTGGTTTCCCACTGCATGGAGATTCAAAGACCATACTGATTCGTTCTTGTTGCTTCCTTATCCTGTTAAGGCTCCACAGTTCTTTGCTTTAGGTGCCAGATAAAGAAGAGAAAGTAGAAAAGACTCAGTGGCTTTCAGCTGCCTTGTTCTGAAGGTAACACGTCTGCTGTTTACATGCTCTTGGTGAGGACTAGTGACAGAGATCTCCCTAAATCTAAGCGCTGGGAATGTAACCCCTTGATCAAGCTGCCATTTTATGAAGTTTAATGCACACCTCACTTTCCCTGTTACTGTAGGCACTATACAAAGCCAAGAGTAAATGATGCCTTTGTTCTTTGTAAAGTGACTGAATTCTATTTACTCATTACTTCTTTCTGTAAGTGAAAACCAAGCACCGTGTAACATCAGACTATGACCTAGGCGTGGAGAACACTCTAAGGGTGGAAGGCACATCCGTGTGGGATGGAGCTGGAGAGGAGGGTAGAAACTGTTTGCACAAGAGTGTGAGCAACAGGTGGGGGCGTGAAAACGAGGAAATAAAGACAGTCAGAGGAAGTGGATTTGCCTCTGGTAAAGGTTGTCAAAATTCATTTAATTTTTTGGAGGAAGATAGGAAACTTAAAGGGCTTCCCTGGTGGTTCACTTGGTAAAGAATCTGCTTGCAATGCAGGAGACCCCAGTTCAATTCCTGGGTTGGGAAGATCCCCTGGAGAAAGGAAAGGCTGCCCACTCCAGTATTCTGGCCTGGAGAATGCCATGGGCTGTACAGTCCATGGGGTCGTGAAAAGTCAGACACGACTGAGCGACTTTCACTTCCACAGAAAACTGAAAAAAAAAAAAGAAAGATGCCCTGTGCCTTTTTCCCTTACAGACAGTCTTCGGAGACTTGAGAGGCGTGCTCGCAGGCAAGTCCTCTGGACGCCTTGACTGGAGAGCGTTCGTCTGCTTCCACTTCCGTGTTTCATGATGCACAAAATGAGCCAAGTGTTGAAGGTCCTTGCCCTTTACGAGCTTCTCGGTGTAAAACACGGACATAAACAGAAGGTTTATGGAAACAACTACAGGAGCACAGACGCAAGCATCTGTGTTTGCTTTGTTTCCTTTCGTGTTCCTGTCTCCCGTCCCGGGGTGAGTCCAGTGTGGGGTCCGCGGAGGCGCCCGGTTTCCGGGCGGACGCCTGAGGTCGCGCAGATGCGGCTCGGGAGGCAGCACTGATGGGGAGCGTGGTATTCCAGGGCCCGAGGGCGGAAGTCTTTCAAAGCGGCCAAAATAAAATTCAGATTAGTATATCTTCCTGTTTCAAGATATATACATCTGTTTGTTCCCATCAAAATATTAAAACCATTTTAAGTGATTAATGTGTCATAAACTGCAGGCAAGATAGGAAAAAAGTGACGTCATAAATTAAGCGGATGGCAGGCCACTAAGTGTGCCATCGTCTCACCAGCAAAAATGTATATCAGAAAGCTTCACAAGGTCCGAAGACACGGAATGGTAAAAGGAAAAGAGGAATGATTTTTTTTTTTTGGAGGTATAGGTTAGCTACTCTTGACTCATTTTTGTCATCTATCTTTTCCTTGTTGCAACTTCTTTCTAAATAAAAGGAGAAGACACAGGAAAAGTAATGGATTGCAAGCTCTCTCTTTGAATCAAATAAATAGTTCGATTACTTGAGTCTCTCTTTTTAAAGGACTTAATACAGATGTTCCGAAGACCTCTTTAAAAGTTGAAACCGAAACCCTCACTAGAAAAATAGCTATGGAGTATGTATGTGAATATGCAAGGCAAGCAGACTAAGACACCATTGTCGAGATTCTCTGAGGCTCTTCTCTATGCTTGCGCCCCGTCTCTGTCTGGAAACTTTACTTGGCGTGGTCACTCTCTAGTCTTGGCCCTTGTGTTTGCTGGACTGTGGCTCTCAGTGTCCACCTCTCATCTTCAGGTAGGGCTTAGGTTAGATGTGTGCTTTCCACCTGCAGTTGCTTCAGACTTGAGCCCTGAGAGAGATGGCAGGAGGATTTCCTGCCTGAGCTGGGCCTGGGGGCCGTGGCTGGCCTAGACCCAGGTCCAAACGGTGCTATTTCCTGCTGCTTGCTTAAGTTAGTGAGAGTGGTTTTTATGTTTGAGTTTTGGCTGCTTGCCCCTGGCTTTGTCCAAGAAGTTTAGATTTCTATTTTTGTTCAATTTGTGACCTACATTCTTGAGAGAGTTAAGAGCCACTTTGTTTTTAATGAATGGTTACAACATCCGTTTTGCAAATACTGTCTCCCTGTCCAATCACCATCAATGCTAAAATATTTTCCATATTTAAGTGACCTTGAATAAAATTAGTTGCAACACAACTTTAATCTCTGATCCCTCCACTCCACTTCTTCTCTCTTCTTTATGTGGGTGGCCAATTAAAGGATGCCTGCCATTTCAGTTTATTTCTGTTCAGCATCTCTGTAGCTCACCACACTCCTCTGTCCATGGGATTATCCAGGCAAGAATACTGGAATGGTTTGCTCTTCCCTTCTCCAAGGGATCTTCCTGACCCAGGGATTGAACCCAGGTCTCCTGCACTGCAGACAGACTCTTTACCATCTGAGCCACCAGGGAAGCCCCTGCTTTTGCTAGGGATCTACAAAAGCTGAAAAATAAATCTTGGGAACTTTTTATAAATTAATNGGATCTTCCTGACCCAGGGATTGAACCCAGGTCTCCTGCACTGCAGACAGACTCTTTACCATCTGAGCCACCAGGGAAGCCCCTGCTTTTGCTAGGGATCTACAAAAGCTGAAAAATAAATCTTGGGAACTTTTTATAAATTAATAGGCTTCCTTGGTGGCGCTAGTGGTAAAGAACCCGCCTTCAAAGGCAGGAAAGGCAAAAGAGATGGGTTCAACCCCTGGGTTGGGAAGATCCTCTGGAAGAGGGCATGGTAACCCACCCCAGTATTCTTGCTGGAGAATCCATGGACAGAGGAGCCTGGTGGGCTACAGACCATGGGGTCACAGGGAGTCAGACATGACTGAAAGGACTTAGCAAGTACATAGGTTAAATACACTTATTGACTGTTAATTACCACTCAGATCCTGCCCAGAGTACTTGAGCACTAACACACTCACTCAGTGAAGATTCACGGAGTGAACACTGCTGAGCTGGTACTGCAGGAGGCTTTGAAAATGGAAAGAGGAGAAGGAGTAGGTCTCATATGAGGGCCTCACAGTTTGGTGCACGGTGACAAGTACCGAAAAAGCACAGTGTCTCTGTACGCTGTCAAATGCCTTGAATAAGAGCGCCCTTTTCTTTGAGGAGCGAGGCTTGGTGTAGAGAGAAACAATGGTTCTGGAACATAGTAAGTAATCAGTATCTCCTTCTGAATTAGTAAGTAGGGTATAAGGTAGTAGTGTGTGCACGAGATTACGATTTCTTTCTGTCCTCCTCATCCATGTTCCCATTTGTAGGAGTTCCTTTGGGAAGTCAATTATTTTCCTTTTCTCCATCGCCTGGGTTAGTGTGGGACTGTCCCCACGCCAATCACACTCAGCTAATCATGTTTTCCGCAGCTCTGGCCACACCATGAGCACATGCCCTGGCTAAGCCAATGAGGGGATCCGGGACTTCTGTTGACGTTACAGAGAAGCATTTACTCTTCCACTGGAGCATCTGAGGGAGTCGGTTTTGTAGTTCCTGAAACCTATCTCTGCACATGAAAAAAGCTCCTGTCTAAGGATGGACGGGCACAGTGGACAGCAGAGGGGAGCGCTGCTGAGACTGAGTCTAGACAGCTTCACCTGAGCCTGGAATTAAAGGCTTGACTTAGGCATGCCTCTTCTTGGGCTGTCCAGTCCTGTGAGCCTCTGATTCCTCCTCTTACTTCAGCCAGTTTGAACACGTGTTCTCTTTCTTGCTACCAAAAGACAAGACCCGTTTGATGTATATAGCATCCCAAAGTTGACATCATGTAACTCCACTTCACAAAAGTGAATCTCCAGCCGAGAGTCAGAGGATGAGTGGACATGGAGCAGCTGGGTGAAGAAGGAATGGGTTTCCCAGAAGAGGAATCAGTGCTGGCAAGATACGGGAAGGGGGGAAAGAAAGTGCTATTATTTCTGATCCATGAAGCAGAAGCAGCTGTTACTTCTCCAGGGTCTTATGTCCCAGGGTCTTTCTTCCATTAACAAAATGTGAGATTTTCATAAGAGAAATGGAGATATGCTAAATTTATATAAAAAGCATGCCTAGAAGATCTCTAGAGGGCACAAGTAGAATTGGTGTGCTGGGCGTATTAATTAGGATACTNGGTAGTGTCATCTGCATATCTGAGGTTATTGATATTTTTCCCGGCAATCTTGATTCCAGCTTGTGCTTCCTGGATTTCTAAAAGATAAAAGATTTTTAGAATACCATTATCAGACTTAAAATAACAATATAATTCCTTAGCATTAAATACCTAAAATACCTAGTGTTCACATTTCCAATTGCCTCATAAATGTCACAAATTTTTAAAAATTTAGGATCTAAATGAAGTTTATACGTTGTAATTATTGCTGTATCTTTATCTTTAAATTTTTTACTTAAAAAATCTTTATTTGTTTGGCTGTGCCTGATCTTAGCTCTGGCACGTGGGATCTTTGATCTTCATGGCAGCATGTAGGATCTTTTAGTTTTGGGATGTGACCTCTCAGTTGTGGCTTATGGGATCTAGTTCCCTGATCAAGGATTGGACCTGGGCTCCTTGCATTGGGAGCAAGAAGGCTTAGCCACTGGGTCAGGGAAGTTCTTGCTGTGTCTTTAAATGTCTTTAAATCTGTTTCTTCTCCTTCTCTCTCTTTCTTTTCCTTGCGGTTTTTTTTTACTGGAATTAAGAGAAAAGAGACATATTATCTTGTCCTGTAGTGATTCCCACATTCTGGGTTTTGCACCCCATAGTATCATTTAACTAGATGCTCAGTCTTCTATATTTCCTATACATTGGCCATTGGACTTAGAAAAATCTTTTAGTCAGTTAGGGNCCTTGCGGTTTTTTTTTACTGGAATTAAGAGAAAAGAGACATATTATCTTGTCCTGTAGTGATTCCCACATTCTGGGTTTTGCACCCCATAGTATCATTTAACTAGATGCTCAGTCTTCTATATTTCCTATACATTGGCCATTGGACTTAGAAAAATCTTTTAGTCAGTTAGGGCCATCATAAATACTGTAGGCTGGTTGGCTTCAACAATAGAAATCTTTTTTTTTTTTTTTCCTGGGCCATCAAGGAAGTCCCTCAAGTTTTCAAATGCAGTGACTCTATCTTTAATTCCCTTTTTGGGAACGGTGGGCAAGCTTCTACTGCTGCTGCTGCTAAGTCACTTCAGTCATATCCGACTCTGTGTGACCCCTTAGATGGCAGCCCATCAGGCTCCCCCGTCCCTGGGATTCTCCAGGCAAGAAGACTGGAGTGGGTTGGCATTTCCTTCTCCAATGCATGAAAGTGAAAAGTGAAAGTGAAGTCGCTCAGTCGTGTCTGACTCTTTGCGAGCCCATGGACTGCAGCCTACCCAGGCTCCTCCATCCATGGGATTTTCCAGGCAGGAGTACTGGAGTGGGGTGCCATCGCCTTCTCCTCAGTGGGCAAGGGGGATAGCAAAAAGAGAAATTTAATCTTCCAGGGTAGAACTTCTACTGTTTGATGCCAGAAAACTTGCTACAAGTCACTCAGTTATTCTGGCCTATCATAAATCTCTGAGAATTCAAACTGAGAAGATATGCACAAAGAAATCTCACCCCTGGAAGGGGTCAGCACCCATTATACCTTATACCTCATGAAGCTGTCTGAAGTTTCCCTCAGTTTGACTAAACTTTATTTTTTTAATATAAATTTATTTATTTTAATTGGGGGCTAATTACTTTACAATATTGTCATACATCAACATGAATCTGCCACAAGTGTACACGTGTTTCCCATCCGGAACCCCCCTCCCACCTTCCTCCCCATACCATCCCTCTGGGTCATCCCAGTGCACCAGCCCCGAGCATCCTGTACCATGCATGGAACCTGGACTGGCAATTCGTTTCACATATGATATTATACATGTTTCAATGCCATTCTCACAAATCATCCCACTCTCTCCTTCTCCCACAGAGTCCAAAAGACTGTTGTATACATCTGTGTCTCTTTTGCTGTCTGAATCTCATACAGGGTTATCATTACCATCTTTCTAAATTCCATATATATGAGTTAGTATACTGTATTGGTGTTTTCCTTTCTGGCTTACCTCACTCTGTATAATAGGCTCCAGTTTCATCCATCTCATTAGAACTGATTCATATGTATTCTTTTTAATGGCTGAGTAATACTCCNTGAATTCATATCACAAAGCTGAGCATATTGCATTTGAAAGGAAACTAAGGGTCTGTTAGCCAGGGAATGGTTGCTACATCACGTAGCTATAAACGTAGTTGCTATAAAGGAAATCAAGAGGCTCTTGTGAGAGTTGCTCTGGGTGAGGTGTCAGTGTGTGTGTGTCTCCTTTACTGGTTATAGCCCGCTTCTCTCAGGGAACTGCTCTCTACAGTCAGTATTTCACAGGACAGTTTTAAAGCCAGCATCACTCTCAGCAAAGCCCATTTGAATCTGGCACAATATTTAAAGTTTAAAATGTATTTCTCCTTTTACCCGGAACGTGAGCACATATTTCAGGGAACACACCGCCCAGAGCCTAGCAGGAGACAACATGGGGAATAAAAGCAAACTTGCCCCGAGAACGATGCCGCCGCGTGTCTGCGTGCTGGCCGTTCTTCTCAAGGTGCCTCCGTATCGATTTGTGCCATTTCATCTGCGCAACCCCCGCTGAATGATGGCTACTTTCTTCAGTTCACCAGTGGAAAAGCTGAGATAAAGAAGGTTTGAACTGCTTTTTTTGAGTTGGCGCAGTCAGTCAGGAAAGAGCCGGACAGAGGAAGAGCGTCTTCCTCCGGCTCCTGACAGTGACCGTCGAGCCTCCCGGAGCTGAGCCCCTCTTCGTCCTCTTTGTCCAGCAGTCTTCCTTCGGCGGGCGTAAGGTGGCGCCCGTGAAGACGGAGCCGCGCGGTATTTCTCCTGCGGCGTCGCTGATAGTTCAGTCTCTTGGAGGCGAATAGGCCGTGTGGCGTCACTTAGGCGATGCTCTGGGATATGACTCATTCATGCTCTGGAGCCGCAGCCCTGAGCCTTTTTAGCTCCAGGGCAGTTTTTCCACAGAGGGAGCGTAGGTGGCTCGGGACGACTCAAGCACACTGCGCTCGCTGTGCACTGCGCTTCTGCGGATACCAACGCACTGTGGTGTCAGTGAGATGGCCACGCCCCTCGGCATCGCGCGGCCGGGGGCGGGGGGGGGGGGCCTCAGCTCGTCTTCCTGCAGCAGATGCCCCGTCGGAGGGGGGGATGGGGCCCTGGCCCTGCTGCGCTTGCTCCCGGGAGTCTGACACTGCCTGCGATCTGACCGTGGGAGCTGGGGGGAAACAGCGGTGACGGCTGCAGCTCACCCCTGCCCGGCGGCCGGGTTCCTACCGAGACTGGGACCAGAACCAGCTCCTGGCCGGGGGCTGGGGACCGCTGTTCTCGAGCATCTGCTTCCAGGGGCACCCGGCACACGCAGGTGCAGTCGAGTTTTAGGGAGTTTAGCGATTCTTGGGTCTTGCTGCAGAACGTGAAAGGGGCCAGGGACAGCAGCATGCGTTGCCATTTCTGAAACTCCCTATTTCACCACCGGTACTTTTTGGGACAACAGGCTTGAAGTGCCTCACACATTCTAGGTTTTGCCTTCTGTTTTTAATAAATAAGGAGTGTGGTAAAATTATACTTGCTATAGTGAGAAAATGCTAAAGCTGAAACTCCAGTGCTTTGGCCACCTCATGCTAAGAGTTGACTCATTGGAAAAGACTCTGATGCTGGGAGGGATTGGGGGCAGGAGGAGAAGGGGACGGCAGAGGATGAGATGGCTGGATGGCATCACTGACTCCATGGGCACGAGTCTGAGTGAACTCGGGGAGTTGGTGATGGACAGGGAGGCCTGGAGTGCTGCGATTCATGGGATCGCAAAGAGTCAGACACGACTGAGCGACTGGACTGAACTGAGCTGAACTGATGGTGAGAAAAGAGCTGGATTGAGAGTCAGAAAACTCAGGCGTGCGTCTTCACTCTGACTTTTCCGAGTGACCTGGGCAAGTCTGTTGGCTTCTGCCAGCTTAGTCCTGCCAACCGTCACCTGGACATGGGATTCTGGTGAGGCAGAAGGGCCTTTGTACAGTCAAGTTTATAATGACGTTGAACAGCTGATGTATAGGTTTGTCAAATAATTTTACTTTTTCTCATAGTTTTCATGGCATTACTTCATCTTTATGTCTCACTGCTGAGTTTGTGAACTTGCCATCAAATTCTAAGCTTGTGTATCCACAGACATCCATGCTACCTCTCTGAGAGCTGTCTGTTTAAGAGAAAAGGACCTCACTCCTCTCCTTCTTAGCTGACTTCTCCTGATGGGTATAGCTCAGGACTCCTCAACTTTGGTGCTAATGAGACTTTAGACCAGATAACTCTGAGCTGTGAGGAGCTGTCCTACGCATTTCAGACTGTTTATCAGTTTGGGGTATTTTAGGGTGCCCTATGCATTTTAGGGTATCTGGTGCATTTTGGAGAGTTTATTTTAGGATATTTATCCAGCCTGGACTCACTGGTTATCAGCAACAACATACCTGTTCTTATCACAGTTATGATGATCAAAAAAATCTCCTGCCCTTGGCAGTGTCCCCAGGGAGGATAGAGGGCAAAACTGCCTATAGCTAAAAAGCACTGGCATAAACTGTGTAATCCAGCCTGAGAAGACTTGTGTTTGTTTAATACTTCAGTAATTTAAAAATGTGTGGTATGTTTGAACAGCATTTGGTTCAGGAACAGTGAATGAGACTTTTATTTCATAATTCGGGGTACTCTGTGAAATCATGGACATTGTTCTTTGAAAGCACAATATAGCAAAATTGAGGTTTTAAATAACTAATCAAATTTTTTTTCCAATCAGATAAGCTCTGTTCATTTAAGTCAGACATGTTCTTTAAAGGAATCTGTACTTTGGTTATCACAGTACAAAGACCTAAATTTTTATACGGCAGAGGAAATTCTTTTTAGAGTTCACCACGTGACAGATGACATTAAACCTAAACCACTGCTGTTTGTTCTGCAGACGAGATGATGACAGGGAAGACATTTAAATGGCATACACATTTTATCTCAAAATTTTTGAAAATTAAAATGTGTGAGTTTAATTAGAAGATGTACTTGACAATCTAGATGTCCTGAAAAAAGGAACTATAAAATATTCATGAGAGGAAAAAGCGAAACTAAATTAATTTAGCAGTTATCTTGACTTCAGTAGAGAAAAGCATTTTTAGTATCCAGAGACTTAAAAGTAATAATATGTCACAGATGATAAATTCATTGTTTGACGTGGTAAATAGGCCCACTGAGTTGATATATTTGAGGCCCCTGTAGCTCTGACATTCACATTGTTAATGGAAATCTTTCCTCTCCCAACTCTAAATAAATAGGAAAAAAATCCTGCTTAAAAGCAGGGAGGCCACAACAGCCGAAGGAAGTAACCGGGAAGCCATTCGCTTTGCATTTGCTTCTGTAGCCTCACCACAAGGAGGGCTTGTGTTCAGAAGTCTCTGGGAAACACTTGTCAGGGGATCTCTTGAGTGAGTAGCCAGGGGAGCTGTGGGGGGCTCTGTGTGTGGGTGTCATTGGAGTGGCCAGGGGAGCTGTGGGGGGCTCTGTGTGTGGGTGTCATTGGAGTGGCCAGCGGAGCTGTGGGGGGCTCTGTGTGTGGGTGTCTTCATTGGCTGGCTCTGGTCCCATCTCCTCATGTGCTGCCCTGAGAAGGGATTTGCTTGTCCCCAGCTTGTGCCTCTGACTCTGGCCCAAGTCTGAATGAAGAGAAGTCGTTTCTGTTTTTCTTTCTAGAATCTTTTCTTCTTTCCCTCAGACTTGTAGAAATCAAACAATTGCTTTCTGATGGTCTCTGCATGCTGCATGGGCTGGTGGTGGTGGCTTAGTTGGGCTAAAATAGTGCAAATGGGTAAGAGTGGAAGGACGTGCGCAGACGAAAGCTTGAGTTGGGAAAGCGCCCACGAATCTCCCTGCTGAAGGTCTTCAGAAGTCTCTCCCTTGTTTATGTGAACATATAACTCAGCTGGTCGAAAGCTATGTGAACATGTGCCTTGCCATACTTTCTTTCTAAAAGTTAGTTTCTCCATCAGGAAATCATCCATACTTTCTTTCTCGACTTTCCCAGGAACTGGAGTTCAACAGAAAACACTGGTAGGTCTTTAGGGAGACTATTTGATTTTCTCAGAATTTGAGTCCTTTAGTCAGGACTTTGAGTCCTTAGTTTTCTTTTACTATCAGAAAAAAAAATTGATTGTGGATTACTGATTATCTGGAGGCAAGGGCTTAAGTGGAAGCAGTAACTGTAAGAGCGATGGGAGGCCACCTAAGGTTTCTGAAGCGATTCTGTAGCTCACAGTTTCAATAAAAAGGTCACTCCGGCTGCTCCCCTAGAGGATCAGAAAGTATGTCGGAAGCTCTGTTGAACTTTTCGGCTATCCAGGTGACAGACAATCATGGACAAAGACGGTGATCACAGAAATAATGGATGGGGAAAAAATGGGTGCATAATATTTCCGGACATGATAAATTTTATGTAGTGTATAAGTGAACGTGAAACCAAAGATGACGCCTGGGTGTTTTACTTAAGGAACAGGATGCGTCATGTGTGATTTTTTGATACAAGCAACCATGGGGGGAGGAACAACTTAAAAAGAGGAAATTAAAATTTGAGTTTGAGAAACAGAATATTTCCTGCCACATCGGTAGACGGGGTGTCACAGTCATCAGTGACTGCAGCTTTCTAAGGTGGGGTGGTGACTGCAGCCTTCTGATGTGAGGTGATGAGCCCTGAAGGGGCTCAGGAAGGAAAGAATCCCTGCCACCCAGCAGCCACCAGGCTGTGGCCACTCCCTGCTGCGAGCACTGAGGAAGCTCAGGATGTGAGAACATGGGACCTGGGCCACTGGTGGCCCAGGTACGTGTTGAGGAGAGATGTCAGTGGGTCCAGGCTCCCGCATCTTCCCACACACAGAAAAGGCCTGTGTTCCTTAACTTGGGGTGTATGGAAGTGACACTGTTAGTCGCTCAGCTGTGTCCAACACTTTGCAACCCCATGGACTGTGGCCTGCCAGGCTTCTCCGTCTGTGGAATTCTCTGGGCAAGCATACTGGAATGGGTTATCATTCTTTTCTCTGGGGGATCTTCTGAAACCAGTGATCAAACCTGGGTCTCCACCTTGCAGGCAGATTCTTTACTATCTGAGCCACCAGTGGTATATGGTTTTCTTTAATTTACAAAAACTTCCGGCACTTAGACTCCCTGCCCTTTAGATGCGAAGCATCTGTATGACCTGGTTTCTCCCCTCCCCTCCTCTGAGCAGTTCTCTCAGGGTTGCTTGAGATACTATCTCCCGGACTTGAAGTCCTAAAATAATTCTGCCAAATAAAACATAACTCTCAGCAGTTAGGGTTGCATGTATTTTTTCAGTCGACAAGTTTTGGATGTATTGCTTTTGACAAGCCTGTAAAACGTGGAAAGTTTGTAGTTACATATAGTCTGAGGTGGAAGGGAGAGAATTGTGCTGTGCTTGAGGGGGTGTGGTGCTCACTTTTGTGGAACTTCCCTTTAGTCTTTAGGGATATTTAGTTAGGAAAAGCTGGCTCTTTGATTCGGCCTTTTCTTACCCATGTGCTCACGTGAGCAGCGTCAGAAGCTGAAGCTCTTGCTGGACCGGCCTTGCTGTCCATGCCGCGCTGATGGTGGCAGTGTGTCTGTCCTCACGGTAAGTGAGGGGCCACCCTGGTTGTCTTGGGTGAGAAGACTGCTTTGTGGTTTACTCTTGGAGCTAAAAATTAATGGGTAATGTCATAGTGACACATGCCATCCTTAGAATCCAGTAATTTTCTTTTAATCAGCTGCACACTATTGGTAACACTGACTCATAACCAATCTTGCTTTTCAAAGAACCATGACCTTGTGCAACTGTACGGGGTGAATAGAAACATCTGCTTCTATTTAGAACAGTTTATTAGAGCTAGTGATGTTTCTCTCTCTCTCTTTCTTTCTCACTCTTTCTTTTTAACAGAGAATCTAGTGCTGAGAAATGGAATATTTTCTGCATATCAGTGAACAGGGATGTCACAGGCATCAGCAGTCACAGCCACCCCAGTGGTGAGCTGCTGAGCCCTGAGGGAATCCAGGGAGGAAAGAACACCCACCATCTAGCAGCCATCAGACTGCAGCCACTCCCTATGGTGAGCCCCAAGGAAGCTCAGGATTTGAGAACAGTTATTGGCCCCAGATTGCTGAGGTGCACATCAAAGGAATGATTTCAGTGCGTCCAGATTCCTCCATCTTCTCAAACATAGAAAAGCACTTAATTCCTAAACTTGCATTATCTGGTTTTCTTTAATTTCCAAAAAAATGTTGCTGTTAGATTATCTGTCCTTTGTTGCAAGCTTCTGTATAACCTGGCTTTTCCCCTCGTCTTCTCAGAGCAGTTCTGTCTGCTGTCTCCTGGGTTTTGAAGTCCTAAAAATTCCCACCATATAAAATTTAACTCTCAACTTTTAGGTGGTGAATATTTTTTAAGTTAGCAGTGCCTTTAAATTTTCCACAAACTGTCACAGTAAAATAAAATAACTTTACTTAAGGGATTGTCTAAGAATGAGTCAGTTTTGCACAATCTAGTGATTGTCTTCCAGAATGCTTTGTTAAACTGGAGGAGTATGAAAGAAATCAGACTTTTACCACTTTGTGTTGTTTTTCTTCTTAAAATCCAACATGTATTTGGGAGGAATAATTTTATGTTGACAGCTCAGTACGAAATCCTAATTCGTTTTGGACAATTTGGAAATGAGATGGGAGAATACCATGTGCTGAAAGGTGAATTACACTGCAGGACTTATTTTGCATAATGTATTTTTATGAGAATTTCAGAATTCACCAGGGGAGATGTCCAGCATCTTCTCCTGCATAATATGTCACCTCTGAGTACTTTCTTTAGCATGTTTTGAGTTCCTTAGGCTTGGGAGGATTATTACTGTAAAAGTAATTTTAACATTCTCTTTGATAAAATGTAAAAGGAAAAAAGAGCATCAGTATAGCATCAGAACAGATAATCGTACGGTTCAGGCTGGAGAAACGAAGCTTGACTTTCAGGCAGTTGCAAAGTATCTTAAAACTCAATTAGCCAAATATTTGCATTTTTCAAACAGCAACTTTTTGTTTGTCTTGAACAAGAGACACAGTCTCACTACAATTTTCCTATGTGCTCTTTGAAGCTCTGGTTCTTCCTGTCTGTATTAAGAAATAAATATAATTTATTTGGATAAAATGGTTTCACAGTTTGATGGAAAGTACATTAATAGAAAGGAGCTTGGCAGAATGTGAAAACTACAATTGATCTCTAACTTACCTCAAGACTTGAAATAAATCTGCTTTTCCTCAACTACTATAACTTGTCAATAGCATTCTGAAATACGTTTTAATATCAAAACACCTGTGCAGAACTAGTAAGTAACAATTTTCAGCTTTCTTGTGGTAGAAATGCCAGAAGACTGTTCTGTGTGTCTAAAATCTATGGCAGATTTCTGTATTTTGGCTAACTTTGGAGTTCTTGCTTTTTATTAACGTTACACTATCTGGATTGATGTTTGAATGTACTTTGAGTATTGGTAGAGACTGAAAGGAGAGGTGATGTGACTTGAACACAATCCAGTTTATTCCCTGAAAGGCAGTGCTTCAGAGATTCAGGTTCAGCATCAGGGCGAACTGTGTCAGAAACCTGTGTTTCCTACATATCAGCTGCAGGATATTGGGCAAGGTATCTCACACCTTTCTTATAATTTTTACAGTTGATTTACAGCATTGCATTAGTTTCACATACACAGCAAAGTGAATCAGTTATACAGATGTCCACGTTTTTCAGATTCTGCTCCCACGTAGGTCATACAGAGTGTTAAGTAGGGTTCACTGTGCTATTCAGTAGGTCAGTACTAACTATGTGCTCTCTATATAATAGGCTGTACATGTCAGTCCCAAACTCCCAGTGCATGCCTCCCCCTCTTTCCTCCTTAGCAATAACAGTTTCTTACAAATGAAGGTATTTAATACTTTGAGCCTCAGCTTCTTCATCTGTAAAACAATACCCATTTTTATAAGGTTGATTAAGTAAAACAGTGCCTGGAACTCTGCAAGCACCTAAGAATATTTAACTATATTTGCAATACTAATTATTATTATGTCTCTAGCCTGCACTACTTTCTTACTGATGTTTCTCTAACCCAAGCTAACTCATCACAAAGAGTTTGTAGTCAGGAAAGAAAGCCCACATTTTGTTGATCTGAAGGTGGTACACTTCAGCCAGGCTAATGGACACTTTACTGCAAAAGATTGTTGTAAGTATTTATTTTAAAGTATTTTAAAAATGAGCTCATAAGATTATAGAGTGGGAAGCGTTCTTTGACTATATGGTCTAAATTCTGATGCACAACTGAAGAATTTAGGTTGACACTTCCTCAGGGGTCACATAGCTACTGAAGAGCAGAGTCATTGTTACTAAACAAGCCTTCCGATTCCCAGTCCACTGTTGACTTGTTAACACGTGCCCCTTCGTCGAGTCTAAGAAGACTTGAGAGGTCGGTCAGCACAAAGACCGTGACTGTCTAGGACTGACCACGTGCAGGCTGCAAGTAGCGTCGTTCAGAGGCAGGACAGCTCCTGCACGCGAGGAGCAGAGCTCCAGATCCCTTCTCGGGACTTCCTTTTCCCTCCTGTCTTGTCCAGGGACCCCAGGGGCACGTGCAGTATGAGAGAAAGGAGTAGCTGCCTGCTTGCCCACCCGAGTAGGTTGCAGAGCTCCTCCAGTTTCACCCTCTAACTTGCCCTGGCTTCTCAATGCCAGACACAGCCTGTGTGGATGGTGGATTGTGATAGGGGCCCCATGGGCTCAGTATCCCCAAGGCGGGATGCTCCAAGCCCATCATTCTCTCTGAGAGCTCCATCCCTTTCTCCTGGTTCCAGCTTTGCCTCTGAAGGATGCTGGCTTGTGTTCAAAAGAAGACCATTCTTCACACACAGCTCCCTGTGGTCCTCAAGCTTCGTTCCCCAGGATGCCAGCTCCTCCAAAGGCGATCTCTGTTTTTCCTTTACCTCCCTGAAATGCTCAAGGTACAAATCCACCACCTTCTCTTTTCATTCCAGAAACAAAAGAGTTCACAATACGCCTCTGAGACAATGAAGCTGCTTAGTCACTCATGCCTCAGACGCCAGCTCCTCATTCGTGTTTAAGTGGCCCTGCAGGATTTCATCTTTGGGGAGAGGGCCAAATCCAGAAACACCCTCCTCTGGAGAAGAAGGGGGTTTCTGGCACCACGCCTCGAAGTAGGGAGAGGATGAGTGACGTGAACTTGGCACACAGACCCTTTATCACTATTTTGAATAATTGCTTAAAAACACTAAACATAAAGTCTGCACCAAGGTACCCAAGTGATGTAGCTATAAAATCTGAACTTTTATTATATTGATTATATATTCACAATTTCAAGGTTTTCTTTTTTTGTCTCAAGTCTTGGTTTTTCTGCTATTAATCTCCAACTGTGAGGGAAACTTGCCAATGAATTTGCAGAATGAGGTCCTTTTCTAAACTGAATTTCTAGCCATATACTCTCTATTCTAAGTGTGTGTCTGAATATATAGGTGTGTGTGGCTTTATAAATGCACTTAACACTCTTTGGATTTAATAATGTTTTAGAGGATTTGGTTCCTGTAACATTTTTATTTTGGCCACATTCATAAAAACATAAATACAAATGTAAAATAAATCCATGAGTCTACCCATTATCCAGCTGCAGCTTTAAAACACGCCATAGTTGATAAGCTTCCAAATTTGTTTTAATGGCAGAGTTTCATCTCTGCAGCCAATTTGGATCACAAAGCAATTCCTGTTTCAAGTGTTTAGCCCATAAAGGGAACAAAGAAGATAACTGTGGGTCACTCCTATCCCCATCATTTCAGAGTCGCCTGGAGAAGCTGTTACATTTCCTCTGGACCTGCATTCCTTAGAAAAGAATGTGGCTATTGTGAGAGATTTATTCCAAGCAAGAGTCTGCATAAATGGAGACTGATTGTGGGGGTTATTATTATGACCATTATTATTATTACTTTTTATTTAGTTTGTGTCTGGAGTTGGTGTCAGAGGTGACATACAGGTGTTAATTGTCTCTGAATATTTTCACAGATCTTCCTTGATCAAAGGTGCCTTGATAAAGTCTGCAAATATTCAGTGCCAATTTGAAGCTGAGAAGCTCATGATGAATGTGATTCTCTAAAAGGCAGAAGCAAAGTTTCTCTGAAAGCGGGCCAAAATTCCAAACTTGTATCATCCCCTTTTAGTGTGAGGGTCTGATTTGTCAACTAAAAAATACAGTCACAGCCTGAAAGTAGACAGCTATTTTACTTGGTGAGAATGTTTACAACTCCAAGGCTGGGAGACTGCATCTCAGTAGCCCTGAGAAAACTGCTCCAGGGAGGCAAGAGAGGAGTCAGGCTACATACACGTTTGCAACAAAGGGGGCAGGCAGTCTGAGCATGGAAGACCCGGCATCGAGTCAAGGAGTCTGGGACTCTCCGTGTGGGAGAGGCAGGCCTCTGGGCTTGCTGCACTGTTTCCTGTGCACCTCAGCTGTCTGGGGCCGACCCTGCTTCCTTGTTCGCCTTGCTTCGTGCATTTCCCCAGCTCCTCAGCAGTCACCGTAGGGGAGGCAGCATCTGCTGGATCTCAGCCTGGGGAGCCCTCATCACGTTGGGAGGCCAGAAATCGCTGGTGGCTGTGACATGTCCTGTCTATTAATATGGCAGGGGATATTTTCATTTCATAGATTCTAGACCTTTGAGTTCTCTTCAGTTAAACTTCAGTTATCTTTTGAGCACTCACGGAAGTTTCCTGGAGTATGTTCCACAAATGTTGTTTTTAATATGCATTTTTAACAAAAATACCTCTAGAAATTTCAGGAATAGCCTAATTTTGAAAAAAAAATCTGTTAACGGGGGTACAACAGAATAGTGATTGAGACAGTCACTGGGGATTATAAATGCAATTACAAAGTATTATTTTAAAAAACAGAAGCAATTAAGGCAGCAAAGTCCATCTTACCTTCTGAGATTTGGGCTGCGACACTAAGTGCAACCCCAGTTGCCACTCTTTCCCTGGTTACCTGCGGCACGTCTTTGTGTACTGGTTTCAAGACTCTTGGTCGTTACATGAAGAGTCGTAGAAGAGGCAGCTTCCCGCAGGTCTCCAGGGCAGCGTGTGGCCCGAGTCCTCCAGTGATTGAATCCATGGTGCGGTCATTACCAAGGCTGCATTCCAGTTCTCTTTCTGCTTTCATGTCCCTAATTCCTTCAGGAATAATCTTCTTGAAAAGGTATGCTTTAGTTTTAGGACAGAATTCATGAATTTATGGGTCTCTCACTTTTTAAAAAAATAATTTTTATTGGAATATAGTTGATGATATGTACACACTGTGTGTCATGTCCAACTCTTTGCCACCCCATGGACCATAGCCTGCCAGGCTCCTCTGACCATGGCATTTTCCCAGCAACAATCCTGGAGTAGGTTGCCATGCCCTCCTCCAGGGGCTCTCCCTGACCCGGGGACTGAAGTGCTCTTCACCACTGAGCCGCCAGAGAAGCCCACATATACGCTACTACGTATAAAGTAGGTGACTAATAAGAACCTCCTGCAAAGCACAGAGAACTCTACTCTGCACTCTCCAATGACCCGCATGGGCAAAGATTCTAAACAGACGGGATATGTGTGTGTAACTGATCCACTGTGTACACCTGAAACTCACCCAAAGTCTCACTCTGAAATCATTAATAGTGATCAGTTTCTTTCTGTTCATTCTTTCTCATCACTTTCATATTTGACTTCTCCTAAGATCTCAGTCTTTTATCATAGCTTTAGTATCTCCTTTACAAACTGTAATTTCTTCTGCATCTTCCAAAATTTTTCTTGAAAAGGCAGCAACATCCAATGATCTTCATTTAACCTTGATGCCCTTCTGGTAACATGGCCAGTCTCACTTCCTTGTGTCTTAACTGCACTCCTTAGAGAGGATTCTCTTCTCCTTCCTCACCACTGAATTTATCTTTATTAAGTACCTTGGCCTGGTTATTACTCAACTGAAATCTAACAAAACCTGATTCTGATTTGATTTTTCTGATGTAATACAGAGAGGGGTGTAACAGAAACAGAAATGGAAGATGCCTTCATGAGTTAGCTCAAAGTCGCATGGCTGATGAAAGAAAACTTTGCATCCTCTGAAAGTGGCGCTGTCCAGTACGGTAGCCACACGCCCTACGTGGGTCCTGAGCAATTAAAGTATGATTAATATGGGTGAGAGGAATACATCAGGAGTATGAGGTAACAGACTTGTGTACTTTGTACAAAATAGATAAGCAACGAGGAGTACTGTATAGCACAGGGAACAGTATTTATCATCTTTTAATAACCTGAAATGGAAAATAATCTGAAAAATGTTGTACATATATAACCAAATGACTTTTGCTGTACACCTGAAACTAACACAATATTATGTTGATTATACTTCAATAAAAATGAATAATTACATCATAACTGAAAATAATTCACAAAAATGACGTGTGACTGAGAGGCTAAATTTTAAATTTTATTTCAATTCCTTTAACTTTAAACACTGATAGTTAATTCAGCTACTGGAAAAACGGACATGTGTTTGGAACGATTTGAATGCTGTTCAGTCTATTTTTCTCTATTGTGCACTATAGACTGTACATATAGACCAACTACTTCTGATGAATACTTAGCATCCGCACTGGGATGTGCCGGAAGTGTAAAATGCATACCGGGTTTCAAAAACTCCAGACAGAAAGAGTGGATGTAAAACATCCTGTTAATGATATTTTTCAAAAATTTTATGAAAGGTTGAATTCATATTTGGGATTATATTGGTTTAAGTAAAATATATTGGAGAAGGCAGTGGCACCCCACTCCAGTACTCTTGCCTGGAAAATCCCATGGATGGAGGAGCCTGGTGGGCTGCAGTCCATGGGGTCGGGAAGAGTCGGGCATGACTGAGTGACCTCCCTTTCACTTTTCACTTTCATGCAGTGGAGAAGGAAATGGCAGACCACTCCAGTATTCTTGCCTGGAGAATCCCAGAGACAGAGGAGCCTAGTGGGTTACCGTCTATGGGATCGCACAGAGTCGGACATGACTGAAGCGACTTAGCAGCAACAGCAGCAGCAAGTAAAATGTATACTAATTTTATGTGGGTTTTTTTTACTCTTTTAATGCAAAAAACTAAAAATTTTAAAATTACATGTATGACTTGCATTTTATTAATATTATTGTTGGACATTGTTGCTCTAGAAACACAAAATAGACTGACTTATAAGTGGGTTTGGGCCAGAGTTGCTCTAACTACCCACAAGAAAGCATCTTAGCTACTGTAGAAGGAAAGGTCGGATGGGGTGAGAGCCAGTCATGTTGAAAGCACGTGGTAAGGCAGGGACTGAGCTAGTGGAAGGCCAGGACTCTGCTGAGGCACAGCTTCCAGCTACAAGGGGCATGGGGGAATACACAGCCCTGGAGAGAGTGAGCCGATTTGGCCCCTGCAGTGGACTGAGCCTCTGAGCTGCGAAGTCAGTGGGTCGTCGGGGAATCAGAAATTCTGTGAATCAGGAAAAAAGGGGAGGGATTGTAACAAACCATGGGGGTTCACTCTCAAGTTTATTACCCAAGGCAAAGAATTCAAGGGGCAGAGCAGGAAGTAACTGGAATGACCTTAATCCGCTCCCTTGCTCGTAGCCAAGGACCATATCTGTTGTATCTTAGGTTAAATTAATTTGAAAGGGATGTTCTGATGTTTTGGCATAGAAATTCCTTCCACATTAAGGTAAGGTCTAAAGCTTTTGGTTACTTTATTTAGCTTTGACTTGACAATTCAATAAGGATTTCACATTTATTACCTGCTATGAATATTTAATGGTGGTAAAACTCACCTAGAAAGGATACCTGTGAGACTTCAGGTGCCCTTGAATTGTTTTTATCCCGTAATAACTCTAAACATGGGTTCATGGGGGCAATTCTGGGAGGTTCCCATTTCCTTCTTACTCTATCATACCCCCAGTAGTACCTTGTCAAGGATTTCCAAAGGTAAGTTCTAAGATTCAGGGGAGACGGTCACATGCCAGTCCAAGGCTCTGGCTTCAGAGCCAGAAAGATCCCCCGTCCACCTCAAATATCTAGAACCTTCCTGGTTCTTTGCCAGCTACAGTCTTTTTCTTATTAAGAAGGGAATAAACTTTTAATGAGCACGTCCTAGCTTCTGGAATTTGCTCCTTCCTAGATGATGATCTTAAGCACAGCATTTAACCATTACATCTTCAGTTCCTTCCTGTGTAAAATATGGATAATATTAGCATCTGTGTCATGAGATTTTCTGGGGATTAATGAGATAATATGAGCAAGCCTTTTTTTTTTTAATTGAAGTATAATTGCTTTATACTATCATGTTAGTTTCAGGTATAGAACAAAAGGATTCAGTTATGCATATAAATATATATTTCTTTTCAAATTATTTTCTCTTATAGGTTACTATGTTCAGTAGAGTTCCTTGTGCTATACTGTAGGCCCTTGTTGATCATCTATTTTATACAGAGTAGTGTGTGTGTGCTAATCTAACACTGCTCTAGTTTATCCCTCCCTCACCTTTGACAGGATCCAGGGAGAGGATCAGGGACTCAGCCAGATGTGAGCTGAGTAAGTGTGCCTGCCCCACCGAAGTTGGGCTTGGTCACATGACTCACTTTGGCTAAAGAAATCTTAGCAGACACGACAGAAGCAGAGGCTTTACAAGTTCTGGCCCCGTTTTGTGCCCTTGGTTGTTGTTGAGTCACTAAGTCATGTCCGACTCTTTGCAACCCCATGGACTGCAGCACACTGGGCCTCGCTGTCTCTCATTATCTCCTGGAGTTCCCCCAAGTTCATGTCCATCGACTCAGTGATGTCATCCAACCATCTCATCCTCTGTCACCCCCTTCTCCTCTTGCCTCCAATTTTTCCCAGCATCGGGGTCTTTTCCAATGAGCTGGCTCTTCACATCAGGTGGCCAAAGGACTGGGGCTTCAGCCTCAGCATCAGTCCTTCCAATGAATATTCAGGGTTGATTGCCTTTAGGATTAACTGAGTTGATCTTGCTGTCCAAGGAACTCTCCAGAGTCTCCTTTAGCACCACAGTTTGAAAGCGTCAGTTCTTGGACACTCACCCTTCTTTATTTTTTCTCTTCTGATCTCCTATAGGGTCCCAGGCAGTGCTAGATCCGTCAGCTGGACCTCATATTGGGCACAGGTAGTGCAGATCTGAGTTCCACTCACAGCTCGGGGCCAAGACTAACTGACCTCATGGCCTGAGCAGAGCTGCTCAGCCCACCAAGCCTTGCCCAAGACAGCAGAACCACAGCTGGCCCTCAGGCCCACAGTGTTGGGAATACATCTCCGTGGTTGTAAGCCACTGAGAACTGGATAGCCTTTTTTGCAGCATATTATGGCAATTTTCAAAGAGTATGTGTGTATAGGAATTGGCAGCCCACTCCAGTGTTCTTGCCTAGAGAATCCCGTCAACGGGGGAGCCTGGTGGGCTGCCGTCCATGGAGTGACACAGGGTCGGACACGACTGAAGTGACTTAGCATGCATGCAGTAGAGGAGGAAACGGCAACCCGCTCCAGTGCTGGAGACTTCACTTTCCCTTTCCACTTTCATGCATTGGAGGAGGAAATGGCAACCCACTCCAGTGTTCTTACCTGGAGAATCCCGTGGACGGGGGAGCCTGGTGGGCTGCTGTCTATGGGGTTGCAGAGAGTCGGACACGACTGAAGCGTATTAGCAGCAGCAGCAGCACCTTTGGTACCATAGGTTTATTTTCTATGTCTGCGAATCTGTTTCTGTTTTGTAAGTAAGTTCATTTGTTTCAGATTTTTGTTTGTTTTTCTTTACGATTCCATATGTAAGTGTAATCATACATATCCTGCGACGTTTGCCGTCTCCTGCGACATTTGCCGTCTCCTGTCTGACTGGCTTCACTTCCTGTGATCATCTGTAGGCCCACTCACGTAGCTGCAAATGGCATTATTCATTCTCTTCATGAATGAGTGTGCGGACTTTTCATCACAATGCTTGGCTCATAAGAGCTTGTAAGATGTGAAATCTTTTGCAATTATAGTCTGTTAAACACCTCGTTGGACACTTTACATTTTATCTCCTTTAATCTCCACAACCATTTGGGGAGGTAAGGAGGCTTATCCCGGCTCTGTGCAGAAGCTCAGAGAAATAAACTACCATGCCCCCGTTTGCTCAGAGTGGAGGCACACTTGAGCAGCATCAGTGGTGAAGATCACACTCTGAGCTCTACCGCTCTGGGTTGGGAAACCTTAAGGGCCTCTCTCTGCCTCCGTTTCCTTGTCTAAAAAAAATAAGAGAGTAATTGGATCTATCTCATGAAATTTTTAAAGAAGTTAAGCAAGTTGATGTTTGTGAACATTTAGAACAGCACGTACTACATATGATTGTTACACCAAAACATTTTATTTTTATCTCTGACCTGCAAATGAGTTGGACTGCTGAGGTTCTTGCTGAAGAGTTCCTATACTTTTAGGTAAGAAATGCAAGTGCTTTGGAAACAGAGCGTCCCTGTCTCACTGTTCCACAGCTCAAATTTGGCTTCTATAAGGCCCCAGGGAACAACAGTAACGGTGGCGTTTGGTCCGCAAGCGCTGACGGCTTCTGTAGCCCATTGTAAACCTGGGCTCATGCCTCCTTCACATTTGTCCTGCAAAATGCCAGCCTCGCCCGTGGCTGGAATTCTTCCTCTGGATGACTGGCGTCCAGCGTGCACTCTGCTGCCAGACACATGCTTCTCCTTTGGCTGGGCACCTGGGCTTGGCACCAGCTTCCATTTCACTTGAGAGATGTGGTGTCAATCAAGACTGCACTGCTGGGTGAGATAAGTGGGCAGAGGACGGCTTTCAGAAGCCAGTTCCCAGAGCGCTGGGACTATACCTGGGCTGGGGATGTGGCAGAGAGATCTCAGGCCCTCCTCTGCTCCATGCATGCCTGTGTGATCCATTGCAGGCATTTTTCTTTGCCTTTTAAATTATGACCTTTCTGAAGGCCAAGGTTTTATCTGTGTCTTCCACCACACCTGTCAGGCAGAGGGTGTCAAAATGATCAATGTAGATATAAATTCTATACTGTCTTTATTTTGAGAGGACTCCTTGGATATTGAGCTCATTCAAATACTGGATGCTTGTGTTTCTAGCCCTCTCTTAAAAAAGGCAGTTTAAAAATCAACAACAACAGAATTTATGCTCAAATTATAAGCAAATTGTGGAGAAGGCAATGGCACCCCACTCCAGTACTCTTGCCTGGGAAATCCCATGGACGGAGGAGCTTGGTGGGCTTCAGTCCATAGGGTTGCTAAGAGTCAGACACGACTGAGTGACTTCACTTTCATTTTTCACTTTCACACATTGGAGACGGAAATGGCAACCCACTCCAGTGTTCTGGAGAATCCCGGGGACGGGGGAGCCTGATGGGCTGCCGTCTATGGGGTCACACAGAGTCAGACATGACTGATGCGACTTAGCAGCAGTATAAGCAAATTGAACTTTAAATACATGAGCTTTTCAACTGCCGATTTAAAAAGAAATTAGAAAGGCAGTTCTCAGACTTTCTGTATTTTTAATAAACTTGTCAAAAATCTGCTTTAGGGGACACACTGCTATACCAGAGTGGGGCTGACAAAAACCAGAACCGGCTTACTGCCTTCCCCTCTTGTCAATAAAGTTTATTGGTTGCACAGCCACACTGTCAGGAGTTACTTACGGCTCTTTCATATTGCCGTGGCAGACTTGAGTTGCCACAGAGACCATGGGGCTTGCAGAGACAAAAGTCTTTACTATCTAGATCTTTATATCTTCTTAGTTCTGCCCTGGACAACGTGTAAACAAATGAGTTTGACAAATTTTTGATAAAACTTTATTTACAAAGCAGGAATTGGACAGGATTCGGTGTACCCTTGGTAAATTGGAAAGAGAAGGTCATTGAGAGTGAGACGTGCCAGCTCTGTGGCCCAGGAGTCAGCATTTGACCTCCCTGACCCTCAGTCTGTGCCGCACACAAGACATGGATATCAACGCTTCTCTGGTAATTCTTATGAAGACAAAATAATAAAATGTGTGATCAGGAATTAGCACATATGAGACCCTAAATGTTTGTGTCTTTTCGTATGATACCTCACACTCACAGGCTGCCAGATTTCAGTTAAAATGTGGGAAAATAGTACCTTCACCAAACACCATGGAGATGTTTGTGAGAGAGAGGAAAGATTTAAAATGTTTAAGCGCATGCTTAGTTTCATTCAGGGACTTCAGCTGGGCTTGAATGAATATATAGTGAGTGAGGGGAAGAATGATGTTTAAAAGGCCACATCAGTTTAGCATCATACAGTTCTAATTTAACCCACAATTTTGAAAAATATAAAGTTTTAGACACATTTCATGCTCTTAAATATCCAAGAATTTAACTTAGTTTTACAATGTCTTTCATACTTCAGTCTTTTAGAAATGTCTCTGCCATATCATTGGACCAACTATTCCTCATAAACAACTATTCCTTTCTAAAAATTCAGCAGGTCCAAAAGCTGGAAAAGCATTTGTATTCATGGTTTAAGCCAGTGAGAAATGAAAGTGTTATAAGCAAATGATGCCCTTGGGCCTTTACGGGGAAGTCAATCCCCCTCATCATCCATCAGCAAGCTCTGACTGTAGGACCACGGGCATTCTGGTTGTACTAGACATGAAAACAACAATAAAAGGAGANTGGCTGGCAGTAGCTTCCACTCACATTTTTACAGAAGTGGCTCCTTCTTTTTCCTTCAGGCTGAAATATGTTGAGTACTTACCAGATGCTGGATATAAACCAAGTACTTTTCTTGTGTTTTGTTATTTGATTTCTCACAACAACCGTTGAATAGATGTGGTTATATAATATTTTCTTTACAGTTTTGCCAAAGGAAATGGATCTTCAGAAAAGCAATGTTAAGAAAGTAAAATTTACATTAAGTTCACTCAGATGGTAAATCATCTCATTAAAGTGAGTGACTACATTTTGCCCTTGATTCTTCAACCCATATTTTGATCAAATCCTTCAATTAACCTCCATTGTACTCCCCCACCCTGTAATTTTTAAAATTGGATATATAGAAAACCAGCCCAAATCTCAGCACTTTCCAAAAAACGTGGCTGCTGAAGGCAGGACGCCACACTGCACTTCATAAGAAGACTCACAGCTTTTTAGCCTTTGTTACAGCAAAGGGGGAAGATTCGCCATGCTCGCCACCTACTGTATACATTCGTAGTCAGTAAATGTGAGCTGGTCGATCCCAGGTCCTAAGATCTGAGAAGAGTTCAGTTTCCAGTGAGGACCCTCCCTTTCAGCCTACAGTCTCCCCAGCTCTGGTNAGACTCACAGCTTTTTAGCCTTTGTTACAGCAAAGGGGGGAAGATTCGCCATGCTCACCACCTACTGTATACATTCGTAGTCAGTAAATGTGAGCTGGTCGATCCCAGGTCCTAAGATCTGAGAAGAGTTCAGTTTCCAGTGAGGACCCTCCCTTTCAGCCTACAGTCTCCCCAGCTCTGGTTTCTTAAAGGACAACAAGAGAAGAGACACAAAAGCTGTCCACCACCCACTCGACAGTTACCCCCCTTATGTGATGTTTAGTGATGCCTGTTAGTGAAGTGTGATACCCGTCTCTTTCGGTTTATACATCAGGAAGTTTTAACAAACGGATACAGGTTACACAGTTGCGTAGCATACACCACAGGATCGTTAGCCGTCCAGATTTAAACACTCCCGTTCGCTTCCAGATTTCCTTTTGCCCTTTTGCAGTCAACTCCCACCTCCAATTCTAGACCCTAGAAGCTACTGATCTACTTCCGTCTCTAGAATGTGGTCTTTTGCAGAATCTTATGTAAATCGAATCATATAGTCTTTGTATCTGGATGCTTTCGTTTAGCAGAATCCTTTGGAGGTTAAGTTTTTACCTGTATTAATAACTCTTCTTTTTTTAAATTGCTGTTTATTCCAGTGCACAGATTTAAAGCTGCTTGTCCATTTACTAGAGGAACGTTCAGCTGGATCATCAATGCATTATGGAGGATGCTAAGTACCATGGAAAGAGTCCATTTTCTAAAGCGACGGTGCCTTTCTGCTTTCCCAAAGCCGTGGATAAAAAGCCCACGTTCTGCTCAGCACTGCCTCGTGGTTTTGCTTTGTTTCCATTTGTAGCCATTTTTGTAGGTCTCAGTGGTAACTCATTGTCATCAGTTTGCAGTCTCATTATAATGTGGAATATCTTTTCATGTAGTTGTTTGCTTCTTCGGTAATAGGTTTGTCAAGCCTTTGTTATTTATTTATTCATTATTTTTGAATTGTGTGAGTTCTTTACATATTCTAAGTTCTTTATCAGATACCTTTGTTGAGAATATTTTCCCCCATTGTGTAGGTTGCATTTCATTCTTCTTAACAATGTCTTTCATTGAGCACAGGTTCTTAATTGGCATAAGTCATTTTCAGTTGTGTCTGACTCTGCAACCCAGCGGACCATGGCCCGCCCGGCTCCTCGGTCCAAGGGATTCTCCAGGCAAGAATCCTGGAGCAGGCTGCCATGCCCTCCTCCAGGGAACTCTTCTGACCCAGGGATGGAACCCGCATCTCTTATGACTCCTGCTTTGACAGGCAAGTTCTTTACCACTTCCCACCTGGGAAGCCCTTCCCAACTTAAGGATGCAACATGTACTGGGACTGTGTTGAGTCTGTAGGTTGGTTTGGGTCCTGGTATCTTAATAGCATTAGCTGTTCAGGCACATAACTGGCATATCGCTCCATTTATGCAGGGTTAATTTGATCTCCCTCGTAAACGTTTTGTAACTGCCAGTATCTCCGTCTCATCTGTACTTGTCTGATTTATCCTTAAACACTTCTGTTTTGAGGGCATGGTGGGGGGCTCCAGGTTTTAAGCTTTGATTTCAGGTTGTTCAGCATACAGCCATGCAGCAAGCCTTTCTGTGTGTGTTATCTGGTGTGTGTATCAAACTTGTATCCTACTGAACCTAACTTGTGAGTCCTGACTTTTCTCATAGATTATTTGATATTTTTCCATGTAAACAGTCATGTTGTCTGCCGATACAGACAGCTCATTCTTGCTTTCCATCCAAATGCTTTTTGTACCATTTTCTTGCCTTACTGTCCGAGTAGGATCTCACTATGAGATTAGCTCGAGGTGACAGTAGACATCTTTGCTGACACGTGTGCTCAGGCGTGTCTGACTCTTTGCGACCCCATAGACTGTGGCCCATCAGGCTTCTCTACTCATGGGATGTCCCAGGCCAGAATAGTGGAGTAGGTTACCATTTCCTCCTGCAGGGAATCTTCCCGACCCGGAACTGAACCTGCGTCTCTTGTGTCTCTTGCCTTGGCAGGTGGATTCTTAATCACTAGTGCCACTTGGGAAGCTCCTTTATTGGGGAAATATTTAATTCTACCTTTCGCTTTTATAAAGTCAGTTGTAGATTTTATGTAAGTCCTTTAATCAGGTTAACTTTTCTGATCATGCTTTACTGAGAGATTTCATCATGAACCCTTGTTGAATTTGTTGAGTGATTTTTTTTGTTTGTTTGTTTTTCTGTATTGGTGATCAAAAGTTTTTTAAAAAATGATGTTGATAGAGTGGATTATGCTTACTAATTCTTCAGTGTTGATGTCCACTTGGTCATGATATATTATACTTTTTATATATTGTAATATTTCATTTGCTAGCCTTTTAAGGATTTTTACATGTTATTGTCTTTGAAGGATTTTGGTGTGTAGTTATTTTTCTTTGTAACATCTTAGTCTATTGTTTACTGTTAGAGTAATATTAGCCTCATAAATGAGGTGCTTTCTACTTTTAAAAAAACACTAGAAAAGTTAAGATTGAATTTCACCAACTGACTTGAGCTTTCTTTCCTCATATTTTAGGTTTGGTTAGTTGGTTATTATTATTTTTACTACCATTTTGCCATGATCTAGATTATAGGCCAAGAGGGGAAAGATACGATAAGAACAAGGAGATCTTTGCAAAAGAGGTCTTTGCATAATGTGGCAAAATAAACATTTCCAAACAGTTGATAATGTTTGTAATACCAGAGGAAGACAATAGAGACAATAGAATATTTTAGTTCAATATTAAAGACGTGAGGGCTTGCCTGGTGGCTCACGGGTAAAGAATCCACCTGCCAGTGCAGGAGACATGGGTTTGATCCCTGGGCCAGGAAGATCCCCTGGGGATGGAAATGGCAACTCATTCCAGTATTCTTGCCTGGAGAATCCCATGGACAGAGGAGCCTGGTGACTACAGTCCATAGGATTGCAAAGAGTCAGACGCAACTTTGACTAAACAACAAAAAATTAAAGAAGTGAAGGTGAAGATCTGCTTTTGTGAATCTATCCTTTTTGCTTTGGGAGAACACTGAAGCTTTCATTATGACCACTGATAGATGTATTTATTCACTGTAGCAAAAAGTAGGCATGATATATGGAATAATATCTGGGGAATTCGGATAACACTCTCTAAAATCTGCTTCAATCTCAGTTGTAGGGCTCACAATTCAGAAAGGCTCCATCTTGGAAGAGGTTTTAGGGGTTGTCTAAGACCTAATATCAGGAAAATGCTCTGAAATAGTATAGTAATATTGCCTTTCAATTTTAGGAACAAATTGAATGTAGTCCTTAGGGACTGAATTATTTTGCAGACTTTTAAGTTGGTTGCTTATAATTCTCCAAAGAGGGGAATGGAGAATTTCTTCAATTGTGGAAGAAAGACGTGTCTGTGGCCATTCATATGTAAGGCTAACTTAGCAGCTAGTGCGGACACAAATGCAACAATGTTGGCGGCCTAGTGTGTTATGCAGGATGATGCTCTGTAATACAAGGTGGTTGGGGAGGACCGTTCTGACAGGGTGATGTTTGAGCAGAGATTTAAAAAGGGGAAGGAGCAAGCACTGAGATCTGGGAGGAGAGCATCTCAGGCCAAAGACTGCCAAGTGGAAGGCTCTGAGGCAGTCGCCTGCTTGGCTTATTCAAGGAGTATGAAAGAGTCCGCCGGCTGGAGCGGAGGGCGTGAGGAGGAGGCGGCCGCAGGCACGGACCGGGAGATGCTGGGCGGATCGCATGCGGCCCTGCAGGCCGTTGTTAGGACTTGGGGCTTTACTCAGACTGAGATCTGAAGCCTCGGAAACCTCTTAAGCAAAGGCGGACATGGACTGTCTTACGTTTTAAGTAGACTGGTCTGTCTGCTACACAAAGGGACTAGCAGGCAAAGGTGGAAACAGAGAAGTGGAAGGCTATTCCTGGGTCCACGCTGGAGACAGTGGTGCGCCGGACTTAGAAGGTGGGATGAGCTGTGTTTGGCGTCTGAGTTTATTTAAAAAGCAGAGAAACTAGACTCACAGATAATTCGCCATGTGGGGTAGGGAGAAGGAATAAAGATGGCACTAAGGTGTTTATACTCAGTAACAGGAAGAGAGGAATTGCTGGTTACTGGACTGGGAAGAGTGAGGTGGGGGTGGGTTTCTGGAGGGGCCACCAGGAGTTCAGTTTTGAATATAGGAGATCGAAAGGCTGATTGGACCCTGATGGTTGCTGGGTATCTGAGTATGGGAAGGCAGTTGGACTGGATATATGAATTTCGAGCTGAAGAAGGAGGAAAAAATTAAGTGTGAATCACCGTAAGAGCCCTAACTGTCCCTCACTCTTTCTTGGGGCCCCAAGCTTCCACCTGTGGCCAGAAATGCCTAGAGAGTGTGAAGGTGGTAATAACAATAACGCTGGCATAACTGGAACAATGACACTTGTTTTTCCTTCCCAAGCTTTCTTTCCTTTGTGGATTAGCAAAGTCATTCCATGATTTGGGGCTTCTTTTCAGCCTGTAATACAGACGCCTCTGGGAGTTGTTGTGAATCTCAGTTTATTAATATTTGCCGAAGTGCTTTCAGATCCTTTGTTGAAAGGCATTATAGAGAAGCAGAGGGTTATTATTAAGGATGACATTTGCTCATTGTGATTAAAAGTGACAAAATGAAATTTCAAGTACAGGAGTCAACACTGCAGTTTAATGTCGAAAGGTGTCTTTGCCCATCAACACACAGCCAATGAGGTCCACCTGTGTTACAGAGATTTCTCTAGTTTGCTTTCAAATGAGGAGTGGTTTTTGAGTGGGGATTGAATGTAGGCAGACATCATCAGAGGCCAGAAATACACCATTTCAGCTGCTTGCTTCCGTTTGTGTGACGTCTTTTTCCCCTTTTAATTTTTCACAGGGCTGCAAATGCAGCCCAGGGAACTGTACACTGAGGCCGTGCGCATATGGTTTTACTTACTATTGCATGCAGAATTTTGTTGGACTATAAAAGAAATGGATTTCAGCTGAAGCAATTAGAACAGTACCTTCTAAGACCACTGTGCACGTGAGCACATACCCCTGGGTGTTCCACTGGAAGAAGCGTGCATTGCACTGAAAGGAGATGAGGGGAAGCGTGGGAAGCCCCCCTCTTGTTTCTCTAACTCTCGGAACATGCTGTTTGTGAGCCTAGACCTGGGCGGTGTGATCGGCAAGGACAGGCTGACACACTTGGGTCCACACTTATGGGTAAGGGAAAATTGAACTGAATTTGTTTGTGGAGGCAGGTTGGAAAGAGAAACAGAAGACTTTGTAGAAAATTCATTGCTGCATTTTGAGTCCCTTTCTCTCTCTTAACCTGTCAAGGCAAATTTTCTAATGTGTTTCCAGCTGCAGTTTAGCGTAAGTAAAAATGTCTAGAAGGCACTCTGGTGACGTTTTTGCAGTCTCCTCAGCAATTAGAGGAGGGCTCTGTGTCCTGACTCCTTAGGGGAGGGTGTGGGCTTTGGTGGAAGATCCCCATGATGGCTGCTGTAATTGTCCTGCCCCGAGTGTGTTTAGGTTATGATGTTGAACATGTTACATGAGGACCACAGGACTGTGGGAGACCACAGGACTGTGGGAGAAAGAGGCTGACCTAGGAAGGATGGCACTCATAAAGAGCCTGTGATGTTTCCAGATGGCTCAGTGGTGAAGAATTCGCCTGTCAATGCAGGAGACACAGGACGTGGGTTCGATCCCTGAGATTGGAAGACCCCTGGAGGAGGGCATGACAACCCACTCCAGTGTTCTTTCCGGAGAAACCCCATGGACAGAGGGGCCTGGCGGGCTGCAGTGCGGGGTGTCTCAGAGCCGGACCTGGCNCCTTTGTTTGTGCTTCTTATTTGTGAGATGCCGTGTTACCTGTCAGTGGAGTGGTGTGTGAGTACTTCCTTGAAGGTGACTTATCTCAGACCTTGCTTCTCCCACAGGTGGAGAAGAGAGAAAAAATCAGCCTTTAATGAACTCAGTGCTAAAGGAGATTAGCTGTTTTCTTCCTGTAAGATGGATGAGTCTATCAACACTATTAAGTCACTAGGTCTGAATTTCTCTGAGTGATAAGCACTCTCAGGACCCCTGTCAATCCATCTCACTGACATATTTAGTGTTTTGGCCAAAAACTAAAATGATACTAGTCCTGATTGAACAGTTTACGCTGTTAACTATTTGGCTTTCTTGCTTCCAAATGGTCTGATCTTATCTATTATCGTTTGACAATGAGCTCTATTTCTTAATGAGTTTATAATATACTAGATGACATACAATTTGTCCAGTTACTTAAAACAATCAAAACATCGCTAGATTAACGAGGAGACTCTCTCATATCTCACTTAAGAAGTCTGAGTAAGAGTTCTTGCCTTTATACATATGAAGCATCCCTTAAGTACTTCTGCAACTCTCCCTCTACTGAGGGAACAGTTCAGGGAAGAAAACTGTAAAGCCTGTTTGGGCTATGACAGAAGGGCCATGCCTCTCTGGACCAGATGGGGGAATATTTCTCGCAACCGTAGGACTGTTACTGCAGTCTCCAGAGTGAAATGAACGATCTAGCCAACTTAATCTATGTAAGATGTGTTAAGGGAAGGAGAGTCAGGGTAATGTTTCCGAGGAATGTAAGAGCATCCTCTGTTCCTGTTATCCCCTGTCAGAGGATGCTTGCCACAAAGCACTGGCTTATTTGCCGAGTGCCAATCAAAAAGAGGGGCTTCCCCGGGGGCTCAGACAATAAAGAATCCACTTGCAATGTGAGAACCCGTCTTGATCCCTGAGTTGGGAAGATCGCTTGGAAAAGGGAATGGCTACCTTCTCCAATACTCTTGCCTGGAGAATCCCATGGACAGGGGGGTCCGGCGGGCTGCAGTCAAAAGGGTCGCAAAAGTTGGACACGACTGAGTAATTGACCTATGCACACAAGCAAAGAGGATGGGCAGCCTGTGCTCAAATCCCTGGACTCCCTGATAGCTTTCAGGGAGTGGCTTTTAAGGATGACGTTTCTAAAGAGGAAGGTTCCCTAACCCTCTTCTGGCTGATTGGTGGTGAGCTAACAAGGGGAAGGGACTCTCAACGTTTTGGTTCCAACCAGTCTGGGGTTGGTGTGCTCGTGGTCAGTGTGGACTCACCATCGTCTACTGTGGCAGGGATCTTAGTTTCTGCAGGACAACTCAAAGCTGTGTATCCCATCATTACCTATATTCCTTCAGGGGGAACTGGGGGTCCTATGACTCTATTGTCCTGAGTATTTACTGCTGGAGCCTGCTCTTTGGAACTGGGAGAAGGCTAGGACATAGAAGGCTGTTTTCTGCACATGAGGAAGAGGGAACGTGGAGGGATTTGGCGCCGGGGAGGGCTCTGCAAGGTTCTGCTCAGGTCCAGTCCCGTTGCTTCTTTGGCATCCCTCAACCGCGAGGGGATCAAGGATGCGGTGAGAAGGAGAGTGAAGTCTCCCTAATCACAAGCTCAGCAGGGGCACTCGGCTTTAGGCGGAGCTTGGTTTCATTTCCTCTTCTCACTCATAATAGCCCTCTCTTGACACTGACCCAAGAACCCAGTTCATTCACCTTCTCAAAAAAGAAACAAGTGGAAAATAAAGTAAAAATTCAGAGGGAGAGCTCTCAGAGCTTCACTGGCATGTGCAGTATTGTGTCCTCCTGCTAATGGAGGTATTTGAGTGAGAGTAGAATGTGGTAGCACGCAGACTCCTTAAGGTCAGATTTGTTCTTGGGTGGCTCTGAGTAACTCCGGAGCAAACTTTGCCTTCAGATACATTTGTAAAACTTGTTTATTAATTCTGGCTGTGCTGGGTCTTTGTAGCCGCGAGGGCTTTTCTCTAGCTGCGGCCAGTGGGGGCTGCCCTCCAGTTGCCGGCTTCTCTAGCTGTGGGCACAGGCTGTAGGGCACAGGCTGTAGGGCACGGGGCCTTGGGAGTTTTGGCTTCTGCCCCTCAAGCACAGGCCAGTGGTTGTGGCTCACGAGCTTGGTTACTCCGTGGACAGTGGGATCTTCCTGGGCCAGGGATTGAACCTGCATCTTCCTGCATCTTCACCACTGAGCCGCCAGGGAAGCCCTTCAGGCCTTTTTGTTTCGGTCTCACTTGGCTGAGTACACTTTCTTAGATAATTGGTGACAGACATTTCTGCCAGCAATACTTACTGACCCTTCTTTGCTGACATTGTTAAGTTGGAATGACCTCTGAGAAATCAAAATTGGAATTTGCCTCTTCTGACTTCTAATAGGAGGTAAACATTAAATCTTTGCAACATAATGCCATTTCATTCACCAAAGAGATGTGCTTATGTTAATACTATGTAGTACAGAATTCTCTTGTTATTTTTAGAAAATGACTGGATAAAGAATTAGGAGTAAAAAAAAAATAGCACAGGTATAGAATTGTTCACTTACTCTCTCCTAAATTTACTTGCAAAGAGAAGAAAATTCATGGAAATCTGTATCTTTTTATTGTGTTTCCATTCCTCAAAGAAATGATGAACTATGCAAAGGAAGAAAAGAAATGCTTGCCTATATTTTATGTCATTTATATACAAATAGGGTTCTGATTAAAATACATTTTGGTGGCTCTGACTAGGGAGAATTTATCTGTGGAGAAGAAAACTTGAAAGGGATGACGTTTTATTGTTCGGTATTACCAGCGCTGCAGCTCAAATTCGTTACCGCGTTCAGTCCTGTACAGACTCTGCGGAACTGCTAACTCTTCCTTCCTACGCGCGTCACATCTTCACAGAGCAGTGTGACCTGAAGTTGCGCGTGCTCTTTTCATCTGTTTGTGTGTGTGTGTTACAATGCCTTCTAACATTTTCTCTCCTCTCTCAGCAAGATTTTCTCTTTTCTAAGGAATTTTAATCTGAGGTCATAATGCTTTTTGACACCTTCTGCCATGCTTTAGGTGAAATTCAGGGTGCAGGTTTTTCATGGGGAGGGCACGGAGAAAGCCGCTCCTTGCCAACTACTGGAGGATGGACACCTGAAGGGGCAGCTCTGCCATCGCACGCATGTCCATCTGGTGCCGTAGCGGTGGTGCTGCGGACTCAAAGCAGCCTCCCCAGGGTCATGCTCTTGACGCTTATCCGAACAGTGAAGGAGATCAGAGGTGGTAGCTGTTTTCACTGCAGAAGTTTTTGGGCTCAGCAGATAAGCATGGTGGGTTTGTAATCCAGAAACTTGCTATTCAGAGTGTGGTGTGTAACCCAGTAGCACTGACATCATCTACGAGTGTGTTTGTTAGAAATGCAGCCCCCTGAGTTCCAGCCCAGAACCACTGGATCAGAATGAGCATTTCAACAGTGTCTCCATGATGTATACACGCACTGAAGTTTGAGAGGCTGTACTCAAGAGATAGTTCTTGGTCCCATCAGCAATTCTCCAGTCATAATTATGAAACAGCACTCGTGGGAGTTATGCACCAAAAGTCGCACTAACAGCTTTCATTGCATCATTTCATTTAATCTTCACATCCTACCTAAAAGCTTTTTTTCCTGTCATTTCTATGTAATGGTTATGCTCAGAAAGTTGAGGTTATTTGCTCAAAGTCACAGAGGGAGACATTTATTCATGAGGTCACTGAGAAAGAGGATCTTCTCCACTTTGACTTTTGACTGTGCCTCTTGAGATGATCAATATCTCAGAAAAATTCACACAAGCTAGATTCCCCAGAAACTGATTTATAAACATTAGAAGCTCATCTCCATACTGAAAAGCGTAATTGCCTCATAAAACAGACTACTGGCTGTGGACATCCTCAGACAGTGTCTGTCTTCTGTTCACTCTGATGAGAAGGCAGGGTAAAATCAAAGGCTTTTTGCTTAGCCTGGAATTAGAGTGATGGAATTAGCTAATGGTAGGAGACTTGATTGATCATTTTAGTGTCTAACACGGTCAAATAATAACTGGATGCAGCTATTGCTGCTCCATGGCCGTGTATATGCTAAGGACACCACCAACTTGCTCTCGTCTCTTCCACAGGACTGAAGACTCAAGACACAATCCTACTTGAAAAGATAAACCTTATTTTCAAGCATATCATAATTTTGCTATCATGTTAATTTCAAGCGTATCATGTGAGTTCGCCTGTAACTTTTGTGCTTGCTTTTACCTTCTGTCTGTTTCTGATCGTGGTCATTTGGGGCTCGGTTTAGTGATCTAGCTCTAGTACTTATGCTTAGTCGTGCCCGACTCTGCGCAGCCCCACGGGCTGTAGCCCACCAGGCTCCGCTGTCCCCACGAGTGTCCAGACGAGAACACTGGAGTGGGCTGCCGCTCCCTGCTCCAGGGGGTCTTTCCGACCAGGGATCAGGCCTGCTCCTCCTGCGTCTCCTGCACTGGCAGGGGGTGCTTCCCACTAGCGAAGCCAAAGGTGGGCTCAGTGTTTGGGGGATTTGTGTTGCTCTCAATCCATGGTTTCAGAAAAGAAAAGATTTACAACCAGCTTCTTCCTTGATTGGAGTTTTGAACAGCATTGACTCACTTAACATGACACTAGATATTAGTACACAGCTATGTATGTTATTATGTGTTACCATATGCAATATATGATATATGTATATGTTAAAACCAACAGCTTCTGCTTATCAAGCTTCTGTCTTGTATCAGGAACTATAGCTAATTGTATAACTACAACATAATATTTTATTTACTCCTCATAAGATACATACAAGAGAGATTTTTACATTNCTGTAGCCCACCAGGCTCCACTGTCCCCGCGGCTGTCCAGACGAGAACACTGGAGTGGGCTGCCGGTCCTTGCTCCAGGGGGTCTTTCCAACCAGGGGTCAGGCCTGCTCCTCCTGCGTCTCCTGCACTGGCAGGGGGTCTTTCCACTAGCGACGCCGAAGGCGGGCTCAGTGTTTGGGGGATTTGTGTTGCTCTCAATCCATGGTTTCAGAAAAGAAAAGGTTTACAACCAGCTTCTTCCTTGACTGGAGTTTTGAACAGCATTGACTCACTTAACATGACACTCGATATAGTACACAGCTATGTATGTTATTATGTGTTACCATGTGCAATATATGATATATGTATATGTTAAAACCAACAGCTACTGCTTATCAAGCTTCTGTCTTGTATCAGGAGCTATAACTAATTGTATAACTACAACATAATATTTTATTTACTCCTCATAAGATACATACAAGAGAGATTTTTACATTCCCATTTCACTGGGAAACAAGCAAGGCAGGAGACTTGGGTTGGATCACTGGGTCGGGCAGATCCCCTGCAGGAGGAAATGGCAACTCACTCTAATATTCTTGCTTGGAAATCCCAGAGACAGAGGAGCCTGTGGGCTACAGTCCCTGCAGTCGCAAAAGACTTAGCAACCCATGGACAGTAGTGACTNTTCTCATTTTACTGGGAAACAAGCAAGGCAGGAGACTTGGGTTGGATCACTGGGTCGGGCAGATCCCCTGCAGGAGGAAATGGCAACTCACTCTAATATTCTTGCTTGGAAATCCCAGAGACAGAGGAGCCTGTGGGCTACAGTCCCTGCAGTCGCAAAAGACTTAGCAACCCATGGACAGTAGTGACTAAACAAAACAACTACATTGAACTGAGATTAAGTGACTTATTCTGGGTCACACAGACAGTGCATGGTGCGTGTCTTCGACCTTGCTCTCTGCGACAAAAAAAAGCTCCCGTTCTTTCGGATTTACTGCCTTAACTTCCCTATAGTACTTATCTAATGAATGTAGTTAACCATGATTTAGGATTCTATTAACAATGTATAGACTAAATAATGGAACTGTGACTTATGGAAACATAGGGGGAAATTAATCTCTAATAGTTTGCAGGTTTGGTATAAGAAAACTTATCAGTGAGCTACTCTAACAATGTCTTGATTGAGAATTTCATCCTGTTTTCAAAACTGTTTCTGTGTTTCAACATTTTTTCTCATCAGGGAAACCATAATCCAATTTAAACAGCGTCTGAACATTATATAAAGTAAATAATTCAAATTATTTTTATTTACTGCATCAGTCTGTATGTACTACAAAATTTTATGGGTCTTTTAGCAAACAAAATTAAAGTGATTATTATGCAGCAATACTTTTTATCTTCCTTAATAAAGAGAAATTAATACATCGAAATCCAGTTGCCTAAGAAGTAGATAGAGCTGCGTTCACAGAATCCCCAGTCTCTCAACAGAAACCAGGCTTCTTTAAAGTATTCACTCACTTGACAAATGTCTGTTCACACTCACTTTGTGCTCAGCACTGTTTTAGGCACATGGGTATTAGGTAAAGAAAATATACAAGTCCCTGACTTCACGGAAGCTAAATTGTTATAAAAGTCTATAGAAAATAAAAACTTAAATAAGCATGATTAAGATGGTACATGCAAGAGACAGTGTTATTCGGGCTGGTTTGGGCAGACTTCATTAAGCAGAAAAGTACTGAATAAAGAAAAAAGAAGGACATAACCAGGCAAATAACTAGGAGAGGGCATCCCAGGTAAAAGCAGTACCTTCAACAGAAGATCAAGCTGGAACTATAGACAGAAAAGACGTCAGAGCAGCTGGAGGAAAGGAGTCAGTGAGAAATTTCAGAAGACAAATCAGAGAAGACAAGGGTCAAAGTCACACAGACCCTCGTCGGCTCTTACAGGCATTTTGGACTTTATTGCAAGTGAAATGAAGTGTTATTGGCAGCGTTGAGTAGAGAAACAGTAGGACTCCATTTATATTTACAGACATCACTCTGGATGATGTCTGGGAAATTAGCTATAGAGAAGCAAGAAGGGGAAAAGAGTGAAAGACTAACAGATCAGAGCAACTGCATTCTGTGGGAGAATATCAAATAATCTAAAGTGTGCTTGAAGTCCCGGGAGGACAGAAAAGAGAGCATGGGGCGGAATAGCATGACTGGAGAAATAAGGGCCAAGAATATCCTAACAGTGATGAAAATAGCAACCCATACAGCCCAGGACATCGGCAAGCCCGAAGCCGTATGAAAGTGAAGCCTAACAATGTATGCAGGTCATAGTCAAGCCTGTGCAAATCCAAAGATAGAGGCCACATCTTTAACGCACTAAGTAAAGTTCCAAAGAGGTCTCGTGCAAGAATGTTCCTGCTGTCCTTAACCCTAAGAGCTAAAAACCAGAACCCGCCCAAGCACCCCAACAGGAGAAGGAGTGAACCGATTATGGTATAGACTCTCAAGAATCCTTGTTGGGCAGAAGAAATCAGAAAAAAAAAATCATACTGAATCATATCATTTCTATAAAGTACAAGAAATAATCTCTGGCACAGGAGACTAAGGTAACTCAATTCGATGGGCCAGAAAGGAACACAGAGGAACTTACTGGGTCGTGGAAGTGTTCTGTGTCTTGTTTTGGGTGGCCCCTATATGAGTGGCTACAATTGTCAAAACCTATTTAACTGTGCAGTTAAAATTATGTGCACTTAAGGGTTTTAATTATACTTCAATTAAAGATATTAAAAAGAGAGAATGAGTTATCAATTGTGTGAAATATTGATTACATGTTAAGTTAGAAGAGGACTGAGAATTTAACTTTGAATGTAACAACGAGGTTTTGGTAATCTCGAATAAAGAGGTGTTGGTGGACTATTGGGAACAAAATGTTGACCTCTGCTGAGACATTTCTCTCTCCCCACCCTTGATTGGCTACTGTGTGGAGAAGGCAAGCTTCATAGAGATAAACTATGTTCATCCCTAAACAGAATAGTCCGATAGACAGAAGTTGTTGTGCTGCTAAGTCGTGTCCGGCTCTTTGTGACCCCATGGACCGCAGCACGCCAGGCTTCCTTGTCCTTCACCATCTCCCAGAGTTGGTTCAAACTCACTTCCACTGAGTGGTGATCCGATGGAACCAACCAGCTCATCCTCTGTCGCCCCTTCTCCTCCTGCCTTCGATCCTTCCCAGCATCAAAGTCTTCTCTAATGAGTCAGCTCTTCACATCAAGTGGTCAAAGTGTTGCAGTTCAGCTTTAGCTTCAGCATCAGTCCTTCCAGTTAAAGGTCAGGACTGATTTCCTTCAGGATTGACTGGTTTAATCTCCTTGCAGACCCAGGGACTCTCAAGAGTCTTCCAACACCACAGTTCAAAAGCGCTAAGTCATGTCCGGCTTTTTGTGACCCCATGGACCGCAGCACGCCAGGCTTCCTTGTCCTTCACCATCTCCCAGAGTTTGTTCAAATTCATTTCCATTGAGTGTTGATCCGATGGAACCAACCAGCTCATCCTCTGTCGCCCCCTTCTCCTCCTGCCTTCAATCAGTTCTTCAGCGCTAAGCCTTCTTTATGGTCCAGCTCTCATATCTGTACACACCTACTGGAAAAGCCATAACTGACTGCATGGACCTTGTTGGGAAAGTAATGTCTCTGCTTTTTAATATGTTGTCTAGGTTTGTCATAGACAGAAGTTAGTGGCTGAAAATTTTAAACTTTCAGTTTCTTCTCAGCCATGTATTCTCAGCCTGTATTTAGGGACTTATCCTTCAGATTCCTAAGATCCACTTTTCCTAAGAACTATTAAATGCTAAGGATAAAAACCAAAAAGTGAAATTTGATTGACATCCATAGCACCTTTATCAGCTAGTAAATACTGACTTTAATGATAACACTCTTGTTAATGATGCCAAATACTTGAGGAACATAATATCTGAGGATTTACTCTTCTTCATAAAAGTTGCCTTTATTCAGACAAATAAAGATCAGAGAGATCTTTATTATGTATATATTTCTGGCTTAAAAGTGCTCAAGTTAACCAAAATTCTGAGGATTGTAATATAATCCAGTCAAGTGTAAAGAGCCAGGAAAGGAATTTGACAAAATGAATCTTGAAACCAAAGACAGAAAAACAAAGACATCTTTTTAAAGTAAAATTTATACTGAAGAAAGAGAAGCTGAACTGAAAAGAGTGTTAACAACTTTGTGAGACTTTAAAAGGTAATATTAAGGTTGGCTGTAGGGACACATCCCCTCCCACCTCCCTCCCCATGCCTCTCCTCTAGGACGTCACAGAGCCCCACTCTCAGTTCCCTGAGACACACAGCAAATCCCCACTGGTTGATGCATGTTGGTGTTGACAGAAACCAACACAGTGTTGTAAGGCAGTTATCCTTCAATTAAAAGTTCAGTTCAGTCGCTCAGTCATGTTCGACTCTTTGCGACCCCATGAATCACAGCACGCCAGGCCTCCCTGTCCATCACCAACTCCCAGAGTTCACCCAAACTCATGTCCATCAGCTCGGTGATGTTGTCCAGCCATCTCATCTCTGTTGTCCCCTTTTCCTCCTGCCCCCATTATTTTAGAAAGTAACATAAGCTGTTATATCCCATAGTCTTTACATTTACTTATTTAGTTTTTATAAAAAATTTATTGGAGCACAGTTGCTTCACAATGTTGTATTAGTTTCTACTAGCTATAGCAAAGTGAGTCACCTCTTGTTTTGATTTCCTTTCCATTTCGTTCACCACAGAGTATTGAGCAGAGATCCCTGTGTTACACGGTAGGTTCACATAGAAAAAATGGCACAGATGAGCCTATTTTCCATTGTGTTTAGATAGAGAGAGAGAAAGAAAGAGAAAATTATCTTTTCAAGATTACACACTTCTGTTCACTTTTGAGACTCTGTGTGGGCTTACATATGTGTACATATATGCGCACATGCACGCACACACGCTAAGTGGCTTCAGTCGTGTCCAACTCTGTGACCCCGGGGACTGTAGCCCACCAGGCTCCTCTGTCCATGGCAGCTCCAGGCAAGAGCACTGGATCGGGCTGCCACGCCCTCCTCCGGGGACCTTCCCGCCCAGGGATCGAGTCCACGTCTCCTGCAGCTCCTGCAGTGCAGGTGGACTTTTTACCACTGAGCCAGCAGCCACTGAGCAAGCCCCACATATAGCTAGATCTGTCTATCTTTCCTTCTGTCTGTCTGTCGATATTTGTATCAAATCTGTATCTGTATCTCTACCCATCCAGTGGGGGTCTCCTTAAGACCATATTTTCCCCTCAGTTACAATGCCTAATGATGATGCATATTGGGTTAAGGTTCAGTGTTAATAGGTAACCCTTAGCAGGAATAGGTTTGGCCTAATTAAAGCCCCAGATAGAACTGGTGCTCAAAGTTTGTCCTTTGTTTAGTGCATATGTGAGCGAAACTGCTGCACCCAGCTGGCTCTGTCGCAACCAAAACGCATTACCTTGGTCTCACTTTCTATGGCCATTTTCTGCTTTGCATTTCCCCCGAGATCTGAAAACCCTTGCCCGGAATGTGCTGGGGAGACAGTGTCACTGATTCAAAGTTCACTGCAGTGATGGCCCGTCCGAGGGGGCCTTGAAACCCCAGCAGCCTCGCGGGAATCACAGAGCTTGCTTCTCTCTGTTTTGCGTCCTTGATGCAGTCTTGGCCTCGAGGAGCCAAGTTCAGAGGTCTCACAGCTGATAAATCCCTGCTCTTATAGCTGTGGATGTTTGGAATGCTGTGTTTGAGCTGTCCCATTATTCGACTCTTTTCCCTGTAAATTAATAAAGACCGTTAAGATGAGAAATAGGGCCAGCTGACGACTGTGCCTCATAGTATTATGAAGGTCAATACAGGTCAAGAGGGCAGAATCATTTCTAAAAGTTGAAAACAGAATATAAAGATATGTTTACTTTCTTGTTGTAGATGTATACCCACAGAGTAAGAGAAAAAGTGTAATGGTTACATTTTATAACACATGATGTGGAAGGAACGCTCAGCTCCTTGTAGTCTAGTCCCTAAGTCATGTCCAGCTCTTTTGCAGCCCCATGGGCTGCCCACGGGATTTTCCAGGCAAGAGTACTGGGGTGGGGTGTCAGTTCCTTCTCAGGTGATCTTCCTGGCCCGGGGATCGCACCCAGGCTCCTGCTGCTTTTCCTGTGCTGCAGGTGGGTTCTCTACATCCGAGCCACCAGGGAAGCCAGCTCTTCAGTTGTGCTCCTGTCGAATAGCAACTGGAAAAGTCACATGTACACTTTTGCAAATTTTATTGCATTTTTAAATATTTCTCATGAAGACTATTTTTTGTCTCCCAATGTCTGGTTAGACTTTATATTACACCTCCAGTGAACATGCTATCTAGATAATTCCTATGTCATCTAAACTAACTGGATTCAAGTGTTCAGGAATTCAGTATGTATGAGGATTTGTATTGAAGTTAATACATATTTTGTCCTGTACCCCTTAAGTTTCAATTTTGTTTTAATATTGAAATAAATTAGATAATGCTTATTTTTTAAATTTAGGCATCTCATTTTTTATACCTATTCTGGCACTATATAGGAATATATGGGATATAAGTGTAACATATTTAATTATAATATAATAATAGCCTTTACCAAAAGTTGACTCTGGGCCAGGAATCATAAATTATTTGATCTCCATAAAAATCCCATGAGATTGTTCTAATTTTAACCCATGAAGAACTGAGGCTTGGGACTCATGGATTTTTATTCTACTCAGCAGTTTATAATGACTTTCTTTCAAAGCTTAATTTGGTATTCCAGAGGTGATTTTAACGGGCAGCAAAATTCCAAAACTCTGTACAAGTTAGTTACCTTCATCCATTTGTTTTCTTTCTCCAAAATCCGCCAACTGTCGTTTACTACTCTCTCCCCCCGCACCCCGTCCTCCTGAACTGGAGTCTTCTGCTTGTTTGCGGTTGTCATCATCACCGTTTTCTGGCTGTGCGGTCTCTGCTGCGGCGGGCCGGCTCTTCACTGTGGGGCGCGGGCTTCTCTGGTCCTGGGCTTAGCCGCCCCGTGACACACTGGGTCTTAGTTCCAGCCTCCGATCCGGGTGGAACCCCCGTTCCCTGCAGAAGATGGCGGATTCTTAACCACTGCACCACCAGGGAAGTCCCTTGAGCTAAAATCTTAGAGGAGCTTCAGAAGATCCTGAAGATCGTGCTCACCCAGATTTAGTCACTTCAGAAAAGAAGTTTTAGCCACTTGTCTGAGTGAAAATACATGCACACAAGAATGACTTCAAGTGAGTGAGCAAGGCAGTGTACCAGATTTACTCTTGCTATACTGTTTATGAGTAGACTATAGGCAGTATTTACTTTGCATGGTACACACCCACACCCCCCCCCACACACACATATCCATTTATTTTCTGAAACTTCCAGACTTTATCAGTTTGCACCATTTCTTATCTGAAGCAGAGACAGTATTGCCTTGGTTTGAGTGTCAAATGCATAGACGGAGACTCACCTGAGCTTATCTTGTTAATGAAAACATTAATCCAAATTTCATTTGAGACTCTGGGGCTAGTTAGCAATTCAGATCTGCTTTTCAAAAACTGGTAGTGTCTCTCTGATGTGCCTGAAATGGAAAAAGCTCCGTTCCTGGACGGTGTCACCTATTTATTGCCACAATTCAGTATTTGAATAATGCAATGGAAAAACATCCAGAAATAGCACAAAGGGAAAACAACCAACCAGAGAACCCCAGTAATGAACATCCATGATGACTCAGACACTCTCTCTCCACCTTTGCCTAACTCCACTTCTTAACCTTATTTCTTGGACGAAGTTATTTTTATATCACTATCAAATTAATACTTGGTATGATGATTATAAAAAATAGTTTCCTGCTTTGGAAGGAGATTCTAATGAGCTGGAGTGATTACTCTGGGGTCAGTGAATATTTTGGTGATGATGGAGAATCTGTTAACTTGAAAGTTAGTTGGCAAAATGCTGAGCTACGGAAATATTCACAGTGACTTCATGATGAATAGTTAACATCCCAAAGGTTCAGCAAGCCAAGATATTCCCTCTAAAAGTTTGTTCCAACAGTTCCTATACAGGCAAAATCCTTTCTGAAACCACTGCCTTTCACCAATATAAGCCAACTCTTTTTCCTATGAGGTTATCACTGACAGTGTTTCCTTCCTTGATGTGAAGTTCAGATAGCTTTTAGAAGACAATGTCCTTGTGGTTGATGCTTCCATGGTAATTTTTCTTCTGATTTCTGTATGGACACTTGAAAAATCCCATCTCTGTGTTCACTCCCCTTCCAGCCCCCTCCGCTTTCTGACTTCAACCACTTGGGGAACATCCTTAAGGTTTCTAAAAGATCATTATTTTTGTTCACAGAGGAGTCAGATCACAGGTTCTTTAGTCTTAAACGCAAGTCTATGTGCTAAGAAAGAGAAAGCAAGCGCTGTGCTGCTGCTGCTAAGTCGCCTCAGTCGTGTCCGACTCTGTGCGACCCCACAGACGGCAGCTCACCAGGCTCCCCGTCCCTGGGATTCTCCAGGCAAGAACACTGGAGTGAGTGTAAATATAAAACAAGTTAAAAATAAATAATAGCACAAGTGGAAAATCCAGACATGGATTCATGCCTGGGGAGTGAGTCTGAGTGGGCAAATGAATTATGCCCTTGGTTGTATTTTCCCTGATTTCTCTCAGAATGAGAATAATAAAGGCTGAGTAAGGTGATACTTTCAGGCAAACCCTTTGAAAATGGTGTATGAATGATTTTAAAGGATTCAATACTATTAAAACCAAACAAAAAGCAACCCCACATGTTTCAGTTTAGCCAGGAAAGTGGGTAGATCATTGAAGAAACTTATCAAATAAGATTCCAAGAGAAATCTAAGCCAAAAAAGAATTGAGATGATTGGTATAATTGTATAGGTGAAGTCATGCTGAGTAGTTGTGGCTTTAAGCCACTAATACTGCAATACGTTGTTTCACAGGAATACATACTGAAGCTTGGCTTTCAAAATTTTGCCTACTATACTCTAACCCATGCCTCTCACTTCAAACTCATCTGAAACACTACTTCTCTTTTATTTTAAATATATCAGATTAAAAAAAAAAANCACACACATATCCATTTATTTTCTGAAACTTCCAGACTTTATCAGTTTGCACCATTTCTTATCTGAAGCAGAGACAGTATTGCCTTGGTTTGAGTGTCAAATGCATAGACGGAGACTCACCTGAGCTTATCTTGTTAATGAAAACATTAATCCAAATTTCATTTGAGACTCTGGGGCTAGTTAGCAATTCAGATCTGCTTTTCAAAAACTGGTAGTGTCTCTCTGATGTGCCTGAAATGGAAAAAGCTCCGTTCCTGGACGGTGTCACCTATTTATTGCCACAATTCAGTATTTGAATAATGCAATGGAAAAACATCCAGAAATAGCACAAAGGGAAAACAACCAACCAGAGAACCCCAGTAATGAACATCCATGATGACTCAGACACTCTCTCTCCACCTTTGCCTAACTCCACTTCTTAACCTTATTTCTTGGACGAAGTTATTTTTATATCACTATCAAATTAATACTTGGTATGATGATTATAAAAAATAGTTTCCTGCTTTGGAAGGAGATTCTAATGAGCTGGAGTGATTACTCTGGGGTCAGTGAATATTTTGGTGATGATGGAGAATCTGTTAACTTGAAAGTTAGTTGGCAAAATGCTGAGCTACGGAAATATTCACAGTGACTTCATGATGAATAGTTAACATCCCAAAGGTTCAGCAAGCCAAGATATTCCCTCTAAAAGTTTGTTCCAACAGTTCCTATACAGGCAAAATCCTTTCTGAAACCACTGCCTTTCACCAATATAAGCCAACTCTTTTTCCTATGAGGTTATCACTGACAGTGTTTCCTTCCTTGATGTGAAGTTCAGATAGCTTTTAGAAGACAATGTCCTTGTGGTTGATGCTTCCATGGTAATTTTTCTTCTGATTTCTGTATGGACACTTGAAAAATCCCATCTCTGTGTTCACTCCCCTTCCAGCCCCCTCCGCTTTCTGACTTCAACCACTTGGGGAACATCCTTAAGGTTTCTAAAAGATCATTATTTTTGTTCACAGAGGAGTCAGATCACAGGTTCTTTAGTCTTAAACGCAAGTCTATGTGCTAAGAAAGAGAAAGCAAGCGCTGTGCTGCTGCTGCTAAGTCGCCTCAGTCGTGTCCGACTCTGTGCGACCCCACAGACGGCAGCTCACCAGGCTCCCCGTCCCTGGGATTCTCCAGGCAAGAACACTGGAGTGAGTGTAAATATAAAACAAGTTAAAAATAAATAATAGCACAAGTGGAAAATCCAGACATGGATTCATGCCTGGGGAGTGAGTCTGAGTGGGCAAATGAATTATGCCCTTGGTTGTATTTTCCCTGATTTCTCTCAGAATGAGAATAATAAAGGCTGAGTAAGGTGATACTTTCAGGCAAACCCTTTGAAAATGGTGTATGAATGATTTTAAAGGATTCAATACTATTAAAACCAAACAAAAAGCAACCCCACATGTTTCAGTTTAGCCAGGAAAGTGGGTAGATCATTGAAGAAACTTATCAAATAAGATTCCAAGAGAAATCTAAGCCAAAAAAGAATTGAGATGATTGGTATAATTGTATAGGTGAAGTCATGCTGAGTAGTTGTGGCTTTAAGCCACTAATACTGCAATACGTTGTTTCACAGGAATACATACTGAAGCTTGGCTTTCAAAATTTTGCCTACTATACTCTAACCCATGCCTCTCACTTCAAACTCATCTGAAACACTACTTCTCTTTTATTTTAAATATATCAGATTAAAAAAAAAAACTACAGTAAAATTGATCGCAACATTAGTTTCAGCTGTACAACATACTGTTTCAGTATTTTTATGCATTAAATAATGATCACCATAATAAAGTGAGCATCTAGTTACCATCTCTCACCAGTCAAAGTTATTCCAAAGTTATTGACTATAATCCCTTTGGGGTACATTACATCACCGACTTACTTATTTTATAACTGGAAGTGTGTGCCTCTTGACCCGCCTTGTCTATTTCCTGCGTCCCCAAGCACCCGCCCTTCTGGCAACCGCAGTTTGTACTCTGTGTCTATGAATCTGTTTCTGTTTTGTTGTGTTTACTAACTGGTTTTGTTTTTTAGACCCCATATATAAGTGAAATCATATGGGTTTTGTCTTTCACTGTCTGAGTTACTGTACTAGTATAATACCCTCTGGGCTTCCCAAGTGGTGGAGGAGGTCAAGGACCTGCCTGCCAATGCAGTGAGACATATGAAACATGGGTTCAGTCCCTGGGTGGGGAAGATCCCCTGGAGAAGGGCATGGTGACCCACCCCAGTATCCTTGCCTGAAGAATCCCATGGACAGAGGAGTCTGGTGGGCTACAGTCCCCTGGGTCACAAAGAGTTGGACACGACTGAAGCAACTTAGCAAGCACACACACTCAATGTCCTAGGTCCAGCTGTGCTATCTCAGGTGGCAAGGCTTCATTCTTTTTATGGCTGAGTGTGTGTGTGTGTGTATTCCATGTACACAGTACTCCATTGTGTGTACGCAGTGTACACCCCCTACTGCGTACATATACCACATGTGCGCACACACACACACATTGTGGGCATGCATGTGTGCGTTGTGTGCTCTGCGTAGTGTGGTGTTTTATAATAAGACTGCTTCTTCCAATCCGTGAGCATTGTCTGTCTGCCCCCTTTTTAGCCCCTCTTCGCCTTCTTTCATCAGCATCTTATAGGGTTTTAAGTACAGATTGTTTACCTCTTTATTTAGATTCATTGTGAATGAAACCGCTTTCTCAATTATCTTTCTGATAGTTTGCTGTTATTATGTAGCAACACAACGATGTCTGCATATTAATTTTTCTAACAAACCTGAATTTTTACTCCCCCATTTAGCAGTGTTTTGAAGTCATACTTTGCGTCACTTTGTGTTGCGTCCCTTTTGGCTCCTTGCTGCGGGTATAGTTGTTTTGACGACTTCTGTCGTTTAAACTTCTTGCCAGATTTTTAAGTGCTTGACCTTCCAGCTTTCTCGTAAGTTTGCGTTCGTGAGTGAGGTTCCTCCTTTTTTTTAAATTTTCCTGATTTTTAGTTGTGATCTTTCCGGTCGTTCCTTTTCTGCTTAGAGAAGTCCCTCTACATTTTTTTTGCAAAGCCACCGCAGTGGCGTTGCGCTCTTTTAGCTTGTGCTTGTCTGTCAGACTCTTTACTTCTCTTTCAAATCTGAGTGACAGCTTTGCTGGTTGAGGTCCTGCTGTTTGCAGGTGATTTTCTTGAGTCACTTTGAAATAATGGCAATCGTTCTCGGCCTTCAACGTTTCTGCTGAAATATCAGCTGACTGTCTGTGGGAGTTCCCTTGTATGTCAGGGGTTGCTTTTTTCTTGCTGTTTTTAAGATCTCCCTTTAATTTTTGCTGCNACATGGATCCAGATTTCCTACATAACATTCAAAAATTAACTCGTAGTCCACTCTTCTTCCCGGCACCTACACACATTCTTGTTCACAGTTCAGATCAGTCTAGAGGTCACATTTTCAAGGTGGCTCAGTGGTTAAAGAATCCACCTACAATGCGGGAGATGTAGGAGACACCAGTTTGGTCTCTGGGTTGGGAAGATCCCCTGGATGAGGGAGGGTGACCCACTCCAGTGTTCCTGCCTGGAGAGTCCCATGAATGGAGGAGCCCAGCGGGCTGTAGTCCATGGGGTTGCAAAGACTCAGACATGGCTGAAGTGACCCAGCATGCACACACACCCAAAGATAGTTGGGGTGCCCCGTAGTTCTCTCAGCACACTGCACTTTTCTCTTACAGCACTTCCAGTTATTAGCATCGATGTTTGGTAACATTTCTCCTCTGCAGTTGGCAGTGAGTCCACAAGGGCACTGCCACAACCGTCTCCATCACCTAGTGCAATCCTGCAACATCATAGGTTCTTTGCAGGTCTAAGTACAAAGTGAAAAGAATAAATACTTNGGTAACATTTCTCCTCTGCAGTTGGCAGTGAGTCCACAAGGGCACCGCCACGACCGTCTCCATCACCTAGTGCAATCCTGCAACATCATAGGTTCTTTGCAGGTCTAAGTACAAAGTGAAAAGAATAAATGCTTTGAAAACATTTTCTGAATAAATGTATACTCTTCTGTTTAAAAATAAATGTTTTATCTTCTGAAATGGATTTTCAGTGCTGGGCAAATCCATTGTGCTATGAACTGTGTGGTCTGTAGAATCAAAAATTAAACAGCTGTCTGTATATCTACTACGTTTTTCATCCAAAAGAAGTTGGAGGGTCTATTCTATTAATTGTTAAATAGAGAAAACTGGAAAGATGTGTTTTTCTGATGGGGAATGAGAGAGTAGTCATCCGTGTTAATAAAAACTTTTATTTTTACTCTTAAAGTAAAAGATAAGTATGATAAACTATGAATGTGCAAGACAATGAGTGCCTTAGGGGCTTACGTAGTGCCAAATAGTGAGTAGATATTAATTTAAGGAAATGTGGTCTTCCAAAATCCGCAAAAGAATGAAGGAAATCTAGTCTTGATTGTCAGCTTCTGTGCTAATATTTGGGGCAAGTCACTTGTTTTTCTCTCCTCGTTCCATTTACGTCCACACTGTGAATGACTGTGTTTGGTGCTGACTGAAGCAGTCACAGATGGAACAGTTAAGCCGAGGGCTGTCTGGCATATCTGCCCCTCGTGGAGCTAGCGTGAGCATGCAGATTCCTAGGCCCTGCACAGTCGCAGCAAAGCAGAGCGAAGACTGCGGAGCGAGAGGGATCAGAAGCCCTTTTCTCCCGGTGGGAGGGGCGGGGCGCTTTAGTNTGAAGTAGTCACAGATGGAACAGTTAAGCCGAGGGCTGTCTGGCATATCTGCCCCTCGTGGAGCTAACGTGAGCATGCAGATTCCTAGGCCCTGCACAGTCGCAGCAAAGCAGAGCGAAGACTGCGGAGTGAAAGGGATCAGAAACCCTTTTCTCCCGGTGGGAGGGACGAGGCGCTTTAGTTTTCAGTCTGCTCTTCCTTGGAGTGCGGCTGCTTTACGATGTTGTGTTAGTTTCACCCGCGCGGTGAAGAGCACCAGCTGTATGGATACACGCATGCATTATGCTCTAGACTTCTCTCCCATTTAGGTCACTGCAGCTCACCAGTAGAGTGCCCAGAGCTGTATACTAGGTTCCCATTATTATCTGTTTTATACAAAGTATCACCATTTGGTGGTGTCCGTAACCTTTTGGTGATGGATATCACCAAATGGTCATGGGCAAGATCAAACCAGTCCATCCTAAAGGAAATCAACCCTGAATATTCATTGGAAGGGCTAATGCTGCAGCTAACGCTCCAGTACTTTGGCCACCTGATGCGAAGAAGTGACTCGTTAGAAAAGACCCTGATGCTGGGGAAGATTGAGGGCGGGAGGAGAAGAGAGCAGCAGAGGTTGAGATGGTTGGATATCGTCACCGACTCGGTGGACATGAGCTTGAATAACCTCCAGGAGATGCTGACAGACAGGGAAGCCTGGTGCGCTGCAGCCCGTGGACTGCACAGAGTTGGACACGACTGAGGGGCTGAGCCCCAGCAACGTCCATAGCATCAGGGGCGAATGTGTCAGCCCCAGTCTCCAACCCCAGTCTCCCCATTCACCCAGCCTCCTCTCCCCTTGACCACCATAAGTCTGTTTTCTATCTGTGACTCTGTTTCTGTTTTCAAATAAGTTCACCTGAACCATTTTCTCTAGATTCTACATANGAATGTGTCAGCCCCAGTCTCCAACCCCAGTCTCCCCATTCACCCAGCCTCCTCTCCCCTTGACCACCATAAGTCTGTTTTCTATCTGTGACTCTGTTTCTGTTTTCAAATAAGTTCACCTGAACCATTTTCTCTAGATTCTACATATAAGTGATATTATAAATTAACAAAAACAAACCCCATTTTCAGCTAAATCATAAGAATATTCATGCTGAGGAATGATTTCTCATGTTTTCAAGATTTCCCCATATTAGACATGAAGACATTTAATTTTTTGGTAGACTTGGGAAATACTAAACTAAGGAACCTCCAACACTTTTAAAATACTAGGGGCAGAAGAAACTTTACTCATTTGTTTGACCTCCTTTCTTCAGCATTCAGGTTGAAATATTAGAGACACAACCTTCTTCACATAATCTTTGTCAAGTTCAGGTCTTACAGCATGAAGGTCTTACAGTCGTTCAGTCAGCATCAAAACCTGCACAGGAAATAGCCTGTGGAGATATACTCTCACACCTACACCACTGTGGGCATTTGGGTTCCTCTCTCTCACCCTGCCAGATATTATGGGAAGCAGGGTGGTGACTGAGCCAGCAGTGACTGCGTTCTTGGTGTGAAAAACATGCCATTAGGGCAGCCATAATGCAAGGAGATCCAGCCAGTCCCTCCTAAAGGAAATCAGTCCTGAATATTCACTGGAAGGACTAGACTGAAGCTGAAACTCCAATACTTTGGCCACCTGATGCAGAGAACTGACTCATTGGAAAAGACCCTGATGCTGGGAAAGATTGAAGGTGGGAGGAAAAGGGGACAGCAGAGGACGAGATGGTTGGATGGCATCACTGACTCGATGGACATGAGTTTGAGTAAGCTCCAGGAGTTGGTGATGGACAAGGAGGCCTGGCGTGCTGCAGTCCATGGGGTCACACAGAATCGGACACGACTCAGCAACTGGACTGACCTGATATATTCATCCACATAACTCTCTGGTAAAGACACTTGGACTGCCTCTCCACACTGGAGAGGCACCTCATTCCTAGGGTGCTCTCAGCATTAAATTTTATCTTCTTTATGGGCATAAACTATGTGCTAGGGAAGCTGAGTGATCCGGACTTCTGCTTCGCCAGGAGAAGTGCCTGCAAACCACTTTCATACAGGAAGTACTTTGAGCTGATGTCATCTAAACATGTCCATAAGAGGGGCACACAGCCATGACATCCCCATTGGGCAGTGAAGAATTTCCATGACTACAGGCTTTTCCAATTTGATGCAGAACTGAACCAAAAAAATTTTTTCAAGTCTTTCAGCTCTGAAATTGGCACTCTATCTTCCACACCCTGTTCATACCACAGTTCTGAGGTTTTCCCACATTGTTTTTTAACTTCAGTCTTGTAATCGAAACCATCTGTGTATACTTGCAGTAAAGGAAGCTGAGATATCATACGACTTCACTGATAATCTATTCAAGCCTCCCCATATTGATGGCCACCAAGCTGACCCCATGGTGTGAAGTTACTAGTAGAAAGTTGACTCCCGCAGAAAGGAGGCTTTAGCAAGTCCATTAAGGAGATCCCAGGGAGAGAGAATGACGTAATGAGATCTCCATTTGCTTAGAAAGAAGCCAGGGCTCCTTTTAAAATCAAAGGAGCCCGTCAGTCTTCTCTGACCTCCATTCCTTCTGCCACTGCTTCAGTCTGGGGGCTGTTCAACTTATCTGACACCCAGTAGGCACCGGAAAACAAACATTCTTGAACAAAGACTATAGAATGCCTCTGAATTGGTTTCGCCTCCCTTCTTTCTGAAACATGCTTGGAAGCCACACCACCAAGACTGTAACCACAGTTAGAGGGGTTGAGGGCACAAGCCATCAGCACCACGCTCTGCTCACCGAGTTCCCAGATCCCTGGTCCCCTTGTGGTCCCCATAGCAGACTGAAGGACATGGTTGTTTCAGCACCAGCAAAGGACTCTTCAACACTTTCGATTTATTCTTGTAAAATTCAGCTTCCTATAACCTCCGTACTCTATGTGACTACCATACTGGAATTTCCTGGGCAAGAATATTACCATAGTCCATGCGGTTGTTAGTCAGATTCCTGGTACTTTCTGAATATTTAGCTGCTGCTTCTTTTATTGTTTTTATCTTGAGCTCTTGCAGAGGAATCATTAAGAATTGAAGATTTGTGCATCGAACCTGGACTTCTGTGAGGGGCTTGGCACAGCCCTGGATACGGCTTGACATGCCAACCTGGTCTCTGCCTGGGGCACTTTCAGAAGCTCTTCCATCACTCCTTGGGGAAATGAGGGCTGTTTTATGTTCCTGTATAACCCACAGCCCTCTCTGCAGGAGGGTAACCACGGAGCCCAGGGGAGAGCAGTGCCGGCCGGGCTGCCTTTGGCTGCCGTGCTTCAGCTGGTCACTCACAGCCGTGCCTAGGAGGGACGCTGGGCAAGGATAAGAGGTCTTTAGGCCATGGGCGTTAATATTAATTAAAGACAGTAGTATTCCACCGAGACTTTGCTGACCATCAGCTACCCCATGCCACGACTCTGACTTTGGAAAGGGCTCAAAGTCATTTGCGTTTGGAAAACACCCCTTTCAGTTATATGGGTAGAGTGCTATGGACATGCTATATATTATACATTTATGTATCACACACGTGTGTGTTACACACGTCTGTCTATGTTGGTGTGTCAGTTGCTCGGCCATGTCTGCCTCTTTGCACCCCCATGGACTGTAGCCCACCAGACTCCTCTGTCCATGGGATTCTCCAGGCCAAAATACTGGAGTGAGTTGCCATTCCCTTCTCCAGGGGATCTTCCCGACCCAGGGATCAAACCCAGGTCTCCTGCGCTGCAAGCAGACTCTTTACCAGCGGAACCACCAGGAAAGCCCCTATGTCTATGTATAAATCATTTTAATAAGAAGATGGTATTGTGTGAGGGTTTCCAGATTAGTCCAGCTTAATCAAGGAAAGAGAGACTTCTTTGGAAAGTTCTGTTCTTTTTTTCTTTTTCCCTTGTGCCACATTCATTTTTTGGACAATATAAGCCTCAGGAATCACGTTGCCCACAACCGCCTGGCTGGAGACTCCTTGTGCCCTTCTGTGGCCCTTCATTAAAGTGTGGCCAGTGAGTTCTGAGTGTAAGTAATACAAGCAACTTGCTCACCACATCTCTGAAAAGGAAGTAGGTAAGGCAGGTAGCCCTGCGTTCTCTTTTTCATTGTCTGGTCTAAGCTCCATCGACGCTGCTGATGAGTTGGCTACAGCCAGGAGAAGGAAGCCAGCACTTTAACGTATACGTGTCTAAGGGAAGCTGAGTGTCTGCCGCCAGGGACAGTAGGACTGCCTGCCTTTCGCTCACTCACCTACTGTAAAGTTATCCCACGGTGTCGCTTAAAGGTGGAGTCAAAAACATGGCACAAATGAACATATCCACAAAGTAGAGTCAGACTCACAGACACCAGAAACAAGGCTATGGTTACAAAGGGGAAAGGAGGTGGGGTGGGATAAATTAGGGTTAGGGATTGGCAGAGACACATACTATATATAAAATAGACAAGCAGCAAAGTCCTACTGCACAGCACAGGNAAAAACATGGCACAAATGAACATATCCACAAAGTAGAGTCAGACTCACAGACACCAGAAACAAGGCTATGGTTACAAAGGGGAAAGGAGGTGGGGTGGGATAAATTAGGGTTAGGGATTGGCAGAGACACATACTATATATAAAATAGACAAGCAGCAAAGTCCTACTGCACAGCACAGGGAACCATATTCACTGTCTTACACTCACCCATAGTGGAAAAGAATCAGAGGAAAAAACACATGTGTGTGCATGCTAAGTGGCATCCAACTTTTTGTGATCCTATGGACTGGGACGGTCACACAATCCTCTGTCAATAGGATTTCCCAGGCTAGAATACTGGGATGGGTTGCCATCCTTC
>SJYA01002980.1:310421-372082 GCA_006410615.1 Neotragus moschatus
TATATGTATGTGTGTGTGTATATGTGTGTCTGCGGGTGTATATATATGTGTGTGTGTGTGTGTATGTGTGTCTGTGTGTGTGTGTATATGTGTGTGTGTGTGTGTGTGTATAACTGAATCACCTTTCTGAACACCAGAAACTAAAACAATATTGTAAATCAACTACACTCCAATAATTAAAAAAAAAAGTTACTGCATCTTGTAAAAGTTGAAGAAAAAATTTGAGTGTGGTTACATGGTGGCATCATACATACAACTCTGAGCCTATTTCCTCACCCATAAAATAATGAAAATAACACATGTCTCACAATATTGCTGTGAGGATTCAGATCAGTAGTGTAAGTAAATTATCGGGTAAAATTGTGAATTATTTTTCTTCCAACTTTTAAAAACTTGTCTCAGTCCTTTTTTTTTTTTTTTGGTTTTGAGGGTACCTAGAGTAGGTCTCCTTTAGGATGGACTGGTTGAATCTCCTAAAGGAGATCAGTCCTGGGTGTTCACTGGAAGGACTGATGCTGAAGCTGAAACTCCAATACTTTGGCCACCTGATGAGAAAAACTAACTCATTGGAAAAGACTCTGATGCTGGGAGAGATTGGTGGCAGGAGGAGAAGGGGCTGACAGAGGATGAGATGGCTGGATGGCATCACTGACTAGATGGGCGTGAATTTGGGAAGGCTCCAGGAGTTGGTGATGGACAGGGAGGCCTGGAGTGCTGCGATTCAAGGGGTCACAAAGAGTTGGACATGACTGGGTGACTGAACTGAACTGCGAGTAGGTCTTATTTTAGTTAGACCACAAACTTTTATGAAGAAGGACTATTTTTCCTTGTTGGTTAATTAACTGTTCTTGTTTCATGGTTTTGGAGCTGAGAGAAAATAGTCCGGGGCAGGAATAGGCAACAGCCACCCAGCAGTGCTCCCCCCGCCCCACTCCCTGAGAACTAACTGCGTAGCTGTGGTGTGTAAAGGGGACGGGGCCTGGTGGTGTTACACAGTCATTTCTGAGGGCTGCCCTCACCATCATCAAGAATGCTCTTTACAGAAGTCCTTTCCAGAAAGCACCAGAGCAAGTGAAAACGGACACCTCCCTGCACTCCGGCCATGGCACAATCTGCCCTCTTAGCCTTGGGGACGGAGTCTCCACTGCTTGGGCTGCCCCGGTGGCTCAGTGGCAAAGAGTCCACCTGCAGCGTGGGAGGCCTGGGCTTGACCCCTGGGGCAGGAGGGTCCCCGGGAGGAGGGCCTGGCGACCCACTCCGGTACTCTTGCCTGGAGAGTCCCACCGACAGAGGAGCCTGCTGGGCTGCAGGCCGTGGGGGCGCGGAGAGCTAGACACGACTGAGCATCCAAGCACAGCACAACTCCTCTGCATAGGAATCTGCCCTGTCGACAAGGGTGCGGAGTGCCTGTCAGACCTCAGCCGGCAGTCTGGTGGACATCTCAACTCCCTGAACTTTATTTTTCACTTTAAAAAGAGTCTTTGCAATCCAGTCATTTCCTGTTTCCTTTCTGATCCCAGAAAAGCTGCGGAAGGTCAGCCTTGAATCATCTGAGGTTCATCTAGGATGGTTCATCTAGGATCGATCTATGTATTCAGTTCAGTTCAGTCCCGTCATTCACTCATGTCCGACTCTTTGCAACCCCATAAGTCACAGCACGCCAGGCCTCCCTGTCCGTCACCAACTCCCGGAGTTCACTCAGACTCAGGTCCATCGAGTCAGTGATGCCATCCAGCCATCTCACCCTCGGTCGTCCCCTTCTCCTCCTGCCCCAATCCCTCCCAGCATCAGGGTCTTTTCCAATGAGTGAACTCTTCGCATGAGGTGGCCAAAGTACTGGAGTTTCAGCTTCAGCATCATTCTTTCCAAAGAAATCCCAGGGCCGATCCCCTTTAGAATGGACTGGTTGGGTCTCCTTGCCGTCCAAGGGGCTCTCCAGAGTCTTCTCCAACACCACAGTTCAAAGGCATCAGTTCTTCAGCACTCTTCTATGTATTAGGAAGAGAAAATGAGCAAGCTACATTGCAGTGGACAATTTTGATCAATACGTATCAAGTTATCCCTCCTGTGTGAGGAAGAACACAAAACAGTTAGNCTCCTTGCCGTCCAAGGGGCTCTCCAGAGTCTTCTCCAACACCACAGTTCAAAGGCATCAGTTCTTCAGCACTCTTCTATGTATTAGGAAGAGAAAATGAGCAAGCTACATTGCAGTGGACAATTTTGATCAATACGTATCAAGTTATCCCTCCTGTGTGAGGAAGAACACAAAACAGTTAGACAGCTGCACTCTGGAGTCCAACCAAGCCTATTTCAAATTCTGGCTCTCTCATTTGCCAAAACTAGGCGTTTATACACTGTCATGTGGGAAGCTGCTCTGTAACACGGGGAGCCCAGTCTGGCAAGAGAAGGGGTACATGCATAATTATGGCTGATTCGTACTGTTGGATGGCAGAAACCTGGAGAAGGAAATGGCAACTCGCTCCAATATTCTTGTCTGGAGAACCCCACGGACAGGGGAGCTTGGCAGGCTACAGTCCATGGGGTTGTAAGAGCTGGACATGACTTAACAGTGGAAGCACCACCACCACCATGGCAGAAACCAACACAACATTGTAAAGCAATTTCCCTCCAAATAAATAAATAAATAAAAGAAAAAAATTTTCTGAACCTGAGTTTCCTTGATCAACTCTAGAATAGTTGATGACAATGTGTCTACATCAAGATAATAATACTTTTCTTGCAGGATTTCTGCTTCACGGGCTCAAAGATTCAGTGTACGCAGAGTATCTAGAGTAAATGTCGACACTCAAAGGGTGGCTGTTCTCTATCTTTTTAGGCCACCTCAGTGCACTCTGGTGCACACAACTGATGCACTTCTCACTTTCAGAAAGTTGCAATTGTGTCACAGAAGGAGAGCCTGAACCAGCCTGAGCAAGGGAGCTTTATCCTATGCAAGCAGAAAGTCAAGACACTCCCACAGCCAAATGTAAATGGGGGGTTTGTACTCCCTACAATTTTAGATTATCAATAATCCTGCTCTCTTTCACTGATGTAAAATTATATCTCTACATTCTCTTCTAAGATATGAAACTATACTACATTTAAGATTCCTTACCTGCTGTTTCGATGTAATACACAGTTCTTTAAATTCAAATTCATCCATTAAGTATAAATGATACTCAAGATTACAGAGAAATTTGAGACATAAACTATATATTGGTTAACTTAAAATCCATTTTCAATCCCTCTTCTCTTCCTTTGCTTACTAGGAAATTTAAACCAAACTGATGGCCTCTCTTGAAGTTAAGGGTGTCACATACCATGGTTCTGATTAATAAACTGTTAGTAGAAGTCTGCCAGAAGCCTTTGCGGAAACACACATTTTTAAAAATGGAAACAGAGAGGAGGATAAAAAGCCCTTGAAGATTTTAGCCTTTCTTTCTGAAATGTGACTAATGCTAAGTGTGGAACAGGCCATTCTACAGCTCAAAATGCTAAATATAATGGAGTTAAAATACGGAAAGGACCCAAGTCTTGATGTCACCGATGAACATGTGAGTCAGTGCTCAGCTCTTGACTCCACTTTCACCAAATGTTGATCAAGTATTCATGTCCTCAATATTGTCTTTGAGATTTTGAAGATGTCACAATGAAAACGACAGAAAATCCTGCTCTCCTGTATCTTACATTCTAGGGTGAGAAGCAAGACAGAAAACAGGTTTATAGGTGTCTCTGTGTGCATGGCATGTCAAAGTAATAAAAAATGCATCCTGCCTGAGTGGGAGGGGAGTCGGGGAGAATGGGGACATGTGTGTGTCTGGCTGGGTTGTTCTGCTGTGCACCCGAAACCGTCACAACACTGTTAATCTGCTATGCTCCTATATAAGAAAGAAAGTTAAAAAATACATCCTAAAGAGACAAGCAAAGCAGGGAGAAGACAGGGCGAGGAAGTGCCAGGCTAGGAGCAGGTTTCACCGCTGAAGTGAGGGCTGTCTGACTTTCTGGGCTTTGTGTTCTTAATTCTATCAATTAAGAGTGCATGATTTTATATCCTGCAACTTTACTATATTCATTGATTAGCTCTAGTAATTTTCTGGTGGAGTCTTTAGGGTTTTCTATGTAGAGGATCATGTCATCTGTGCATTCCTATACAGTAATAATGAGAAAGTAGAAAAAGAAATTAAGGAATCAATTCCATTTACCATTGCNGGGAGGGGGCTCAGGGTGGGGAACACGTGTACACCTGTGGCGGATTCATGTTGATGTACAGCAAAACCAATACAACGTTGTAAAGTAATTAACCTCCAATTAAAATAAATAAACTTATCTTTTTAAAAAAGTGCACGATTAAATTACCCCCTGTGGCCACAAGGCAGATGGTGTGGGGGAGCATCTGGGTGGGGAGGGCTTGCTGGGAGCGAGCGGAATCCCAGGGCTCCCTCCCGCCTGGTGAGGCTGATGCGGGTAGAGCACGGCCCTGTTGAGAGCTGCACGGTCTCCTCCCAGGTCCAGTCAGTGGATTTAGGAAACAGTCACCTGCTTCTGCCTGTAGGCCAACACTTGTTTAAGGCACGGTACATGGGTCGTTCCTGTCACTCACAGCTAGGAGAACTGCTAACTGAAACAGACATGGGAGGAAGAGGGAACGGACCATCTCACGGTCGCTGTTGAAGCGTGGGTGGTGCAGGGCTCTGTCGGTTTCAAGGGCACAGCAGCCTGCCTGCTCGCAACACTGGATCTGGTTCCCTGCGCTTCACAGTAGGCCCTTCCTTACTTGTTTCTAAGTTTTGGCTGCGCTTGGTCTCCAGGGCTGCACACGGCTTCCTCTAGCTGCAGAGAGCAGGGGCAACTCTTCGCTGTGGGGTGTGGGCTTCTCATTCCGGCGAGTTCTCTGGTTGGGGGCCCAGGCTCCAGTGTGTGCGCTTCAGCGGTGGTGCTGCACAGGCTGAGTCCCCTGCAGCGGGGGGGCTCCTCCAGGACCCGGGATCAAGCCCAGACTGCCTGCATTGGCAGTGGATTCTTAACCACTGCACACCAGGGGAGCCCCCGTAGTAGGACCTTGCTTATCTGTGCTATATATGGCGGAGTGTGTCTGTGAACCTCAGACTCCCAATCAGCCTTCCCCCACCTCGTCCCCTTTGGTAACCGTGAGTCTGTTTTCTGTGCCTGAGAGTGCCGCTATCTCCTAAATAAGCTTATTTCCCTCGAATTTTAGATTCCTCATAGAAGGGACACCGTGCTATCTGTCTTTCTCTTTCTGACTCACTGCTCTTGGCATGGCAGTCTCCAGGCCCCTCCACGCTGCTGCACAAGGCGCTGCTTCGTGCTTTTCACGGCCGAGCGAGGCTCCACTGTGTCATGCAGCACGTCTTCTGTGTCCATCCCTCCGTCGCTAGACATGCAGTTTGCTTTCACGTCTTGGCTGCTGTAATAGCGCTGTGATGAACGTTGAGGTGCATGTATTTTTTGAATTATGGTTTTTACCCAGGATTAGTCTTGCTGGATCACATGGTAGTTCTATTCTTATTCTTTTTTAATTAACTAATTAATTTATTTGGAGGCTAGTTACTTTACAATATTGCAGAGGTTTTCACCACACATGGGCATGAATCAGCCACGGGTGTACATGTGCCCCCATCCTGAACCCCCTCCCACTTCCCTTCCCATCCTCCCCCTCTGGGTCATCCCAGTGCACCAGCCCTGAGCACCCTGTCTCACGCATCGAACCTGGACTGGCAATTCATTTCACATATGATATTATACATGTTTCAATGCCATTCTCCCAAATCATCCCACCCTCTCCCTCTCCCACAGAGTCCAAAAGTCTGTTCTTTACATCTGTGTCTCTTTGCTGTCTCACATATAGGGTCATTGTTACCATCTTTCTAAATTCCATATATATGCATTAATATACTGTATTAGTGTTTTTCTTTCTGGTTTACTTCACTCTGTATAAAAGGCTCCAGTTTCATCCACCTCATTAGAACTGACTCAAATACATTCTTTTTAACAGCTGAGTAATACTCCATTGTGAATATGTACCACAGCTTTCCTATCCATTCATCTGTGACGGGCATCTGGGTTGCTTCCATGTCCTAGCAATTGTAAACAGTGCCGCAATGAACACTGGGGTACACGTTTCTCTTTCAATTCTGGTGTCCTTGGTGTGTGTGCCCAGCAGTAGGATTGCTAGGTCGTATGGCAGTTCTATTTCCAGTTTTTTAAGAAATCTCCACCCTGTTCTCCATAGAGGCTGTTCTAGTTTGCATTCCCACCAACAGTGTAAGCGGGTTCCCTTTTCTCCACACCCCTCTCCAGCATTCATTGTTTGTAGACTTTTTATAGCAGCCATTCTGACCAGTGTGAGATGGTACCTCAGTGTGGTTTTGATTTGCATTTCTCTGGTAATGAGTGATGTTGAGCATCTTTCGTGTGTCTGTTAGCCATCCGTATGTCTTCTTTGGAGAAATGTCTGTTTAGTTCTTTGGCCCATTTTTCAACTGGGTCGTTTATTTTTCTGGTTTTGAGCTGCATGAGCTGCTTGTATGTTTTTGAGATTAATTCTTCGTCAGTTGCTTGTTTGCTATTATTTTTCCCCATTCTGAAGGCTGTCTTTTCACCGTGCTTAGAGTTTTCTTTGTTGTACAATACCTTTAAGTTTAATTAGGTCCCATTTTTTTATTTTTGCTTTTATTTCCATTACTCAGGGAGGTGGGTCATAGAGGATAGTGCTGTGATTTATGTCAGAGAGTGTTTGGCCTGCGTTTTTCCTCTAGGATTTTTATAGTTTCTGGTCTTACGTTTAAATGTTTAGTCCATTTTGAGCTTGTTTTTTTGTGTATGGTGTTAGGCTTAATTTTCTAAGGAACCTCCACAGCAGCTGCACCGATCAATACTTCTGCCAGCGGTGCAGGAGGGTTCTCTTCTCTTCATACCCTCTCCAGAACTTTTTGTTTGGAGATTTTTTCGTGATGGCTATGTGTATGGGGGTGAGGTGACACCTCATTGTAGTGTTGACTTTGCTAACAATTAGCAATGCTGAGCATCTTCTCAAGTGCCTGTTGGCCATCTGTATGTCTTCTTTGGAGAAAAGCCAGTTTAGGTCTTCTGAACATTTTTTGGCTAAATTGCTTTTTTGTTATTGAGTTTGTGTGAGCTTTACACAGCAATACACAAACAGTATATTATGGAAATTGAGCCCTTGTGAAACCAGCAGTTATTGGCTGTGTATGTGTGTCTAACCCTAGGCTCATCCATACACGTCACTATCACTGATCTTCCGGAGAAGGCAATGCACCCACTCCAGGGCTCCTGCCTGGAGAATCCCAGGGACGGAGGAGCCTGGAGGGCTGCAGCCCACGGGGTCGCCAAGAGTCGGACACAACGAGTGACTTCACTTTCACTTCTCACTTCCATGCATTGGAGCAGGAAATGGCAACCCACTCCAGTGTTCTTGCCCGGAGAATACTGGGGATGGGGGAGCCTGGTGGGCTGCAGCCCACGGGGTCGCCAGGAGCCGCACACGACGAGCGACTCAGCAGCAGCGGCAGCATCACCGATCTTCACCCTAATTCTGTAAGGCAGACGCTATTATCATTTTTCAGATAAGGGAAGTAAGGAACTGGTTCCAGCATTTAATTAATAAGTGGAAGCCTAGACTAAAATCTAGATATTTGTATCTGAACAGCACCCATGCTTACTTTCTTTATTCAGTGAAAAATTAATTAACGAGTATCTTTTATGTGCTGAGCATTCTGCTAGACACTTGACTTAGGAATATTATGATAAACAAAAGAGAATCCTAGTCATCTACAGGTGTCTAAGTAGCGAAGAGAATGAACACAATTGTATTTTAAAAATTAAGTTTAGTTGGTTCACAGTTTATGAAGTGCCTCTTATGCTCTAGAACCTGTGCGAGGCACGGGCGAATCCATGAATGGATTCACAGAAGTCTAACAGGTCAGATCCATGCCCATTTTATCACCCACTGGGAGAGGTAGATCATAAACAAAAACTTCCAGCAAGGGTTAAGATATCTGTTTGAAGAGTTAGGTAAATCATGGAAGAACCAGAGCAGAGAAAATGACGCTGGAGAATGGGCAGGCAGAGAAGGTNTAACAGGTCAGATCCATGCCCATTTTATCACCCACTGGGAGAGGTAGATCATAAACAAAAACTTCCAGCAAGGGTTAAGATATCTGTTTGAAGAGTTAGGTAAATCATGGAAGAACCAGAGCAGAGAAAATGACGCTGGAGAATGGGCAGGCAGAGAAGGTGCTGGTGTTCCTGGTGGAGAAAAGTCGTGTGATAAAGATGAAAGAATGAAAAGACCCCAAACCATGGAGCTGGATGTTCCAGAGCGAAAGACGGGACTGGAAGTTGGAAAAGTAGCTGGGAGCCAATAGCGAAGATCAAGTGGGTGAGCTAAAATGGTTGGGGTATGCAAAAGATTTGATCCAGGTGGGTGAAATCATCAGATGTAGTTTTGGAAAGGTAAGTCTGCCGGATGCAACGGGCAGGCACATGTAACCCTTTCTACCCTCCTGCACTTTGAAATCCCTTCTTTTTATACAAGTCAGGACATAGTCTTCAGATAGCCCGTCCTTTAAAAAAATGCTCAAGAGACCGGAGGTTCTCCTTCATAGGATGAATAAACTCTTTCCATTATCAAACAGTGGTAAATTACATCACAGTCTTAAAATTTCCAACTTCTATTACCTCTGAAATTGTTTGATATATCATCCTCTTTCTTCTGGGAAAAATTTCAGTTAGTCTTTTCTAGATGAATAAAGGGGTCCATCAGAATGTTTAGGGGAAAAGACAAGAATCATTCATTTTGGTGGTGTTCAAATCCTTCTCGTTCAATCTGAGCCAGCTTCCTGTCTTATGGTCTGGTTTTTTTCTCCCAAATATAAGTGTGTAATGAGTATATGATGTGTTAGACCACAGAGATAAAATACCGTGTGTTCAGAACACTATTGCCTTCTGTTATAAGACATAAAAGTAAACAAAATAAAAACAAAGGCAAAATCATGCATTTGAAAATAGCAAGGCTTCTGATGTCAGTTTTATCCTCACCGGGTAATCTCCCAGGCCCTGGATCAGCTGAGATTTGCCACTATCCGTTATCTCCTTTTATGAGCATCAGAATTGCTTTATTGTAGCAGCGCTTGGCAAAATACTTCTTTTACAAGTAATCTAGATCCGTCAAGCTGTCTGCTTCTACTACATCAGTCACTACTCTGTGGTTTATTTGGTGACACTGACTGCCAATAAAGAAACGCTGTAAAATATTCCAGTGGAGAAGGCTAATCCAGTGCAGGTTAATAAAGCTCCCATGATTCATCTTGCCAGGTAGCGTGCCTTTTACGCCAGACTTCTTTTAGGTGGATAAGCAAAATCACATTGAGGTTTAGCTGAAATTAATGCCATACCTAGAGAGTTACTTAATTTATATATTTCCTTTTTTTTTTTTCAGACCCACATTTGGAATAAAGTGTATAGGCTTCTCCCTGGGATGATAGAGTATTTCCAAGGGTGAATTCTGAACGGGGTGGTGAACTCGGGTCGTAAAGCCATGGCAGCCTGGGGCCCATCTGGCTGCTCCTTCTCTCTGCATCTATGCAAAGTGGAAGTGGGACCCGAAACCTTGGAGTGAGTGTTTAAGCAGGCTTTTCCATAACCTGCTCATCAGTGTTTTTCTCCATGAGTGTTTTAATGTCCTCAGTTCAAGCCAAGAGCAATAAATGTCTCAGAAAGAGGCTGTTAATTGAAAAGACTGGTGATTTCAGAGGGATTAATATTACTGTCAGATTCCACTTGCCTCCTCTCCTTTTTAATTGGGCCTTCTGTTTCAATTTACAAACAGCCATGCAGATTGGAGCTTTCAAAGACAGGAGTGGAAGTGGGAAAGAGAATATGCCTGGAGCACCTTGGACCAGAGTTAAAACACCAGGGTAGGGACCTAGTCTCAGCTCTGCCATTTTCTTTCTTTCCTCTCCTCTGTAAACTGGGTACTCGAGAATGCTTTTTAGAACCGCTATAATGTTACTGTGAAGATCCCTTGTCTGATTGATGACAAAGTGCTTTTTATTTTATTTTTTAAATTTATTTAATTTTTTTTTTTTTTTACTTTACAATACTGTATTGGTTTTGCCATACATTGACAGGAAACCAGAATTGACAAAATGCTTTTTAAAACAATACGTAAAATAAAAGTAAAGTTAATAAACTTAAAAGATAAAGAAATAATGTAGAAAAAAATGTTTAAAAGATATAATTAAGGTAGTATTCACTTTCACCAGCCGGAAGCACAAATAGGTTCAGATCCTTTTATTATCTCAATTACTTGAGTTCTCAGATCCTACTGACAAATAACCGGATGCTTGAAACCCTCCCACCTGCTCCAGCTCTCAAATGTGGTATACACTNAAATGTTTAAAAGATATAATTAAGGTAGTATATTCACTTTCACCAGCCGGAAGCACAAATAGGTTCAGATCCTTTTATTATCTCAATTAATTACTTGAGTTCTCAGATCCTACTGACAGAAAACGGATGCTTGAAACCCTCCCACCTGCTCCAGCTCTCAAATGTGGTATACAGTTTAGTTGCTGATTCAGTCTGGCACCTCCTCCTGGTCCGCTGCTGTCGCTTCTGCTGCTGCTGTGACGTGGGGTCACTGTTGCAAAAGCCCTTGCAAGCCCCAGGGAGCGACCCCCGCTGCAGTAACGCCTTAGCCGCGCAGACCCTCGCCCGAGCTGCAGTGGCGCCCAGCCTCGGACGACCGAGGTGACAGGCCTTTGCGCTCTGCGCTCACGGGCAGAGCCACTGTTTGCCTGGGCGCCGTGCAAGGTCCAGATGGGCTCCACGGGCAGCCCCCGTGCCGTCCTGGGCGCTCAGGGCTGTGCCTGAGGCCAAAGCACGTCAGAGATGAGATGGGACGAGGCCTTTTCAGCCGAGGGCCGAGGAGGAGACTCCACCCCACCGGTTCTCTGAGCGGAATCTCGAGCCGGTTACCCCTCAGCGGGATCCGCGCCCCTCCGCCCTGTGTGCACTTCTCTGCCAGAGTCTCTGGGGCTCCAAGTAGGCTGGGAGTCTGTCCCCGTCCCTCACGGAGGTGGTGTCTGCTCTGCTCGCAACTGTCTCCCGAGACACTGCGATTCCGCTCTTCTTGGGAGAGTCAAAGGAGGTGCCCAAGAGGAAGACATTCCCGTAGACCAAAAAGGTCAGCACACATCTCAGCGGAAGAGACCTGTGAGTTGCTCTCCGTGAAGACTTGCTCTATGAGCAAGCTTTTTTTTTCCCTTCTTTGCTGTCTTTGTTCTATTTTTGAGTCATTGTATTAGCATTCCATTTCTGCTTTAAGATACGGTCCAAAAATACCTTTCAATTTGGGTTTCTCTAGACTTCACTTTCACTTTTCACTTTCATGCATCGGAGAAGGAAATGGCAACCCTCTCCAGTGCTCTTGCCTGGAGAATCTCAGGGCCGGCGAAGCCTGGTGGGCTGCCCTCTAGGGGGTCGCACAGAGTCGGACGCGACTGAAGCGACTTAGCAGCAGCAGCAGCAGCAGAGAAATCTAAGGGCTTCCCTGGTGGCTGAGTGCTGAAGAATCCGTCTGCAGTGCAGAAGACTCAGCTTCAGTCCCTGGGTTGGGAAGATCCCCTGCAGAAGGAGACGGCAGCCCACTCTGGCATTCTTGTCTGGAGAATTCTGTGGACAGAAGAGCCCCAACCCCTACGGGACTTGGGGTTGCAAGAGTCAGACACCACTTAGTGACAAAACCACCACCAGAGAAACCTAAAGGATTTCTTTCTGACTGTGAGTCCCCGTTCCCAGTGCTGGGGTTTTGTTTGTTAACATACACGTAAAGTTTGGGGAAAGCAAGTTATGTAGCCCTGAATGTACACAGTGGCACTGAATCTGGGGGGGCTGGTTGCATGTCCTGTGTGCCGGGTTTGCTGCCCACACAAGAGAGGTGCATGGTTACTTCTGCTCCATCACGGGCTGGAATCCAGCCTTCACCCCATCCTGGGGGTGCTTCCTTGAGGAAAATATTGAATTCGATAGAGCTCATTTCTTCTTCTATTTTTAACCGTTAACTACTGACATTTCTTTTGTATGTATTCCCAATTTTTCTTAAATCTTTGTCTTTATTTCCATCCCTCATCCCACACTGAAATTTCAACTCTTTGCCATCTCTTGTCCGGACACCACGTGGTCCTAACAGACTCCTCCCTGGCTTGCTCCCATCCGTACTGTCTTCCGTCCTGCAGAGAGTGGTCAGCTGAGAAGTCTCATCTCACTGTGTTCTTCTAAAGATAAACTCCATCGGAGTATCGTTGCTTTGCAGTGTTCTGTTAGCTTCTGATGTATAATAAAGTGAATCAGCCACACAGACTCAAGTATCCCCTCATGTATGCACCCCTGCATTCGCAGCACAGGATTTACAGTAGACAGGACACGGAAACAACCTAGGCGTGTATCAGCAGACGAATGGATAGAAAATGTGGAGCACCTATACAGTGGAATATCGTTCAGAGAAAGGAATGAAATCATGCCATTTGCAGAGGCATGGATGCGCCTAACCACATCATGTTCTCTGTCTCTCTTTTCCATGCATCTCCATCATCCTCAAAGTCAAATTTCCCAGCACGGCTTACCCCACTCACCAGCTGTTTCTCCCACTTTACACACTTTTTAAAATGATTCCCCTTTCTTTTTAATATTTCTTCTAGATCCTCTGTAATTTCTCGTCTCCATTTTTTGGGAGTCTGTGTTTCTCCCTATAATTTTCCTCTCCTTTGTCTTTTCTTAGGTCTTACTATTTAAGGCTCAACTCAGCCAGCGTCCCTTTCTCAAGTCGCACGGTATCATTGGCTTGTTTTCTTTCGTGGCACTGAGTAATTAATTCATCGCGGCCCATATTTCTCCTGCATTAGAGAATCAGTGGTCTGAGGTACAGATTCTCATTTCAAAGGTTTTTCATCAAAGATTAGCACACAAAGAAAGCTGTGGTACATATACACGATGGAGTATTACTCAGCCATGAAAAAGAATACATTTGAATCAGTTCTAATGAGATGGATGAAACTGGAGCCGATTATACAGAGTGAAGTAAGCCAGAAAGAAANGGTTTATAATAGCCAGGACGTGGAAGCAACCTAGATGTCCATCAACAGATGAATGGATAAGAAAGCTGTGGTACATATACACAATGGAGTATTACTCAGCCATTGAAAAGAATACATTTGAATCAGTTCTAATGAGATGGATGAAACTGGAGCCGATTATACAGAGTGAAGTAAGCCAGAAAGAAAAGCACCAATACAGTATACTAACTCATATATATGGAATCTAGAAACATGGTGATGATAACCCTGTATATGAGACAGCAAAAGAGACACAGATGCATGGAATGGACTTTTGGACTTTGAGGGAAAGGGAGGGGGGGAAGGTTTGGGAGAATGGCACTGAAACGTGTGCTGTCGTGTGGGAAACGAAGCATTGGTCTATATTCGGTTCAGGATACAGGATGCTTGGGACTGGTGCACGGAGATGATCCAGAGAGTTGATGTGGAGTGGGAGGTGGGGGGGGTGGTTCAAGATTGGGAACTCATGTACACCTGAGAAGAAAAAAAATAAAAATAAAAATAAAACAAATGAAGAAATAAAGAAGATGGAGTGTATCCATCTGTCTACCTACCTCATTAATCCCATTATATGTAATGGAACAGTGCTCAGCATCAAAGAAACGAACTATGCCAACTGCAGCAACTCGGACGGATCTAAGATCATCACACCGACTGAAGTAAGTCAGACAAAGAAAGATAGCATATGATACCACTTATGTGGGTAATTCAAACACACAGATAAACACTTCTATATAAAAAGAAATAAACCCACTCGCATAGAAAACAAGCGTGGTTACTAAAGGAGAAAGCAGGGAGGGATAAATAGGATTTTGGAATAAACACAGACTGCATATAAAACAGAGAGCCGGCAAGGGCCTAGTGTACGGTACAGGGAACTGCGCTCAACGTTCTGGAATCACCTCCTCATAACTGGACCGTTTGCTATACGCCTGAAACTAACACAGCACTACTATGTTAAAGTTTAAAATATATCGGTCTATACAAAAGTTAATCTGTTGAATTTAAACTGGTTCTTTTTGACAGAAAGCAGTTGGAGTTTAATCCACATTTTCCAGAACAAAAAAAAATGTAGATTTTTTCACACACACAAAAAAGAGTGAGAAGTAAAATAGTGTACATCCATCTAAATACATGTCAAGGAGCAAAGAAAAATGGGGAAGAACTGTTTTATGTGATAATAGAGGTCTCTATAAGATTTACGTTGTGAATAAAGTAAATTATGTGTACGCACATATATATAGAAACTGATAGAGAAAAACGGAGCGTGGAGAAGAAGTGGAAAGTGGATCTTTTTGTGGATATAACATTCTAACCAGGCAAAGTTAATACCTTTGAGACATGAGTGTGACAAACAAACACTATGCAAGTCTTTAAAATCACGGTTTTACTTTAGAATAGTTTCAGATCTATAGGAAAATTACAGAGAAAGCACACAACTGTCGTGTGCCCTGCGTCCCATTTTTCTCCTATTACTAGCATCTTATAAAAGGAGGGTCTACTTGTCGCAATTCATGACCCAGTGTCGACAGAGTCATAGTCCCTGAAGTGTGTGCCTTGCGCTCCCTTGGTCCTCATGCGATGCCATGTCCTGTTCCGCCCTCCCATCCGCAGTGCATTTGCTGTCTGCACACGTTTCCTGTCTGACACATGTATGTGCGTATGACTCCTTAGGCTCCTCTTGGCTGTGACCGCTTCTCAGACTTATTTCACTTCTGATGACCTTGGAAGTTCGGGAGAGTGCTGGTCAAGTGCTTTTTCAGTTCCTCAGTTGGAATTTGTCTGCTATTTTCTCATGTTTAAACTTCCCTGATGGCTTTTTGGAAGAAAGATCACAGTGGCTGTCCATTCCAATCACCTCGTGGCAAGGGCACCCCAGTTTAATGACTGGTCACTACAGATGCTGACTGCGGTCCCCCCACGGAGGTAATGCTTGTCGGTTCTGCCCTGGGCCAAATTTGCAGTCAGAATGCGACGATGATGAGCAGTTTTTCTAGAAATCACTTCTATAGCTTTTATTCATTTCTCAGAGAGGCCTGGGAGGCAATAACACAGAAGAGTCATTATACAAACTTAATTCTTAGCTTTGCAATCTCGATTTATGAATCAGAACCTTAGAAATGCATCAGGGACAAAATACATCTCAGGATCCTAACATTCTTGTGACAAAACACATTTATCAAAATATTTTCAAACTATCAGAAGTGGGCTTCAAACATAACCTTTAAAAATCACGTACAAAGGTATTCTTAAAGTAACTCTCACTGTCTGGGGCCATGTTGGGTCTTTGTCGCTGGGGCTTTCCCTGGCTGCCGCAAGTGGAGGCCGCTCTCCCGGTGGGGTGCATGGACTTCTCACTGCAGAGGCTTCTCTTGTTAGGAGCAGGGGCTCCGGTAGCTGGGGCTCCGGGCTCTACAGTCGCAATAACTGTGGCTCACGGGCTTATCTGCTCCACAGCATGTGAGATCTTTCTGGACCAGGGATTGAGCCAGTGTCTCCTGCGCTGGTGGGTGGCTTCTTTACCACTGAGCCACCAGGGACGCCCCGCAAACAGTATTTCTGCAACCTTTCTATATAACCAGCAAAAGAGAAAGACGTTTTTGCTCTATTTCTCTTCTGATGTATTTGAAATTAATTACAAGTTAGTTCCCACACGAGGCAGTTACCAAATACATGTTTCAAACTCATGGGCACGCAGCGTGCACGCTTTCATTTCCTCACACGCAGCTGGTGTTTAGGTGTGTTTCCTCCTGTCACTCTGCTCCTGGCTCTGATGTTAAGTAAAGACAATTTCCAAATTTCAGTTCACTGCTCTTCAGGAGAGCTAAGACTCTGAGACACTTCCTGGTATACCATTCTCACAGAAAGAGGGTGCCCTAGTTTGGAATGAGGAGGCAGATATTTTGATTCTGTTCCACTGCTTTGTAAATAAGCAGACTTGAGCAAGTCATTTCATGTTGTAAAAACTTATTTTCTTTCTTTGCAAAATGGGGGTGAGTTTCCTTTCCATTTTTTTGAATTATTGTGGATACAACAGATATACAGGCGTACTTATGCATACGTGGAAGACATTTATACATATAATACACATTATATATTATGGAAAGCGAAAGTTGCTCAGTTGTGTCTGACTCTTTGCAACCCCATGGTCCATGGAATTCTCCAGGCCAGAATACTGGAGTGGGTAACCTTTCCCTTCTCCAGGGGATCTTCCCAACTCAGGGATCGAGCTCAGGTCTCCCGCGCTGCAGGCAGACTCTTTACCAGCTGAGCCACATATCTGTGTAAATGTGATCTTCCAGATAAAAAGTGCTAGTTATTGTAATAAACTATCTTCTACTGATTTAGATTCAGAGAAGGCAAAGGCACTCCACTCCAATACTTGCGTGGAAACTCCCGTGGACAGAGGAGCCTGGTGGGCTATAGTCCATGGGGTCTCGAAAGTCGGACACGACTGAGTGACTTCACTTTCACTTTTCACTTTCCTGCATTGGAGAAGGAAATGGCAACCCACTCCACTGTTCTTGCCTGGAGAATTCCAGGGACGGGGGAGTCTGGTGGGCTGTTGTCTGTGGGGTCGCACAGAGTTGGACTCGACTGAAGCGACTTAGCAGCATTGATTTAGATCACTGTTTACATAAATAAACACTTTTTTAAAGAGGAAAAATACAAGTCAACACTTAAACTTTATCAAAGTTTCTTCTTTTTTCCCCAAACTTTANTTGTCTGTGGGGTCGCACAGAGTTGGACTCGACTGAAGCGACTTAGCAGCATTGATTTAGATCACTGTTTACATAAATAAACACTTTTTTAAAGAGGAAAAATACAAGTCAACACTTAAACTTTATCAAAGTTTCTTCTTTTTTCCCCAAACTTTATTGCTATATAACAGCTATAACAGATATGTGACATTGTATTAGTTTAAGGTACACAGTGTGATGATAGTCACAGGTATATATGGTAGAACATTTTACACGACAAAAGTTAACACATTCTTCACTTCATATAGTCAATTATTTTTTAATTGTTGCTGTTATGATTTGAACAGTTTAGATCTATCCTCCTCAGTTCAGTTCAGTTCAGTCGCTCAGTCGTGTCTGACTCTGCAACCCCATGAATCGCAGCACGCCAGGCCTCCCTGTCCATCACCAGCTCCTGAAGTTCACTCAGACCCACATCCATCGAGTCAGTGATGCCATCCAGCCATCTCATCCTCTGTCGTCCCCTNTGACATTGCAGGATGGATTTTTTATTGAAAAGTAGTAAACCATAAATTGATAGTTATTGGATCCTGTTTATCTCCTATAACTGATCTTAATTACCATCATCCCTTTGGTCTGTTACCATATCCAAGTCTGACTGTGTTCCGACATGAAAGAGAAATTGGTTTTCAAGACTTCTGTGTAGCTTGAAGAGTTACTCTGTGGAGAGCAAGGTAGGATGAGTCCAAGGTAGCTCAAAGTAGCCAGTGGGGAGAGATTCAAGCGCTTGGGAAAGTAGAGACACTTGTTTATCCGAGTCATTTTCATGGCATTTCTGTCTCTCTTTTCAAATTTTATTTCTTCTAAGAAGCAGAAGTAAATGGTCCCCTTCTGTCTCAGGACACGAACTCATCCATTCACCAGCCAGATTACTCTGGCAAGACCTCGTTCATGAACTTCAATTTCTCTCTGTATAAATGGAATACTTATGCCCATCTTATCTACTCTACAAATTATTGTTAATGTATGAAAACCTTTGTTAAACCACAAAGCAAAATGAACAGGTAAGGAGCTATTATTAAGGNTGACATTGCAGGATGGATTTTTTATTGAAAAGTAGTAAACCATAAATTGATAGTTATTGGATCCTGTTTCTCTCCTATAACTGATCTTAATTACCATCATCCCTTTGGTCTGTTACCATATCCAAGTCTGATTGTGTTCCGACACGAAAGAGAAATTGGTTTTCAAGACTTCTGTGTAGCTTGAAGAGTTACTCAGTGGAGAGCAAGATAGGATGAGTCCAAGGTAGCTCAAACTAGCCAGTGGGGAAAGATTCAAGCGCTTGGGAAAGTAGACACTTGTTTATCCGAGTCATTTTCATGGCATTTCTGTCTCTCTTTTCAAATTTTATTTCTTCCAAGAAGCAGAAGTAAGTGGTCCCCTTCTGTCTCAGGACACGAACTCATCCATTCACCAGCCAGATTACTCTGGCGAGACCTCGTTCATGAACTTCAGTTTCTATCTGTATAAATGGAATACTTATGCCCATCTTATCTACTCTACAAAATATTGTTAATGTATGAAAACCTTTGTTAAACCACAAAGCAAAATGAACAGGTAAGGAGCTATTATTAAGGTTTTTCTTTCAAGAAAATCCCTTTCTCCCACAATATCTCAAAGGTTTTTAGAATATGGATTAAGCCATGAACTATCTTGCATAAATTCTGTAAGCNTATTGTTAATGTATGAAAACCTTTGTTAAACCACAAAGCAAAATGAACAGGTAAGGAGCTATTATTAAGGTTTTTCTTTCAAGAAAATCCCTTTCTCCCACAATATCTCAAAGGTTTTTAGAATATGGATTAAGCCATGAACTATCTTGCATAAATTCTGTAAGCTGGCATATAGAACATGACCATAAATGGTAAATAATCACAAAAACATTGTCTCAGTATGTAAATTTGTCCACTAAAATGTCTTTTGTGTAGCCAAATGCTGCCTTTTATCCAAATGTCTTGTAGCATTTTGTGAACGGATTATGTATGACACATACCAAAAATAAATCTGTCCCCATCATTCTAATAGCACCACCTTTCAAAAGGAAGTGTTCTTTAAGACCCCAGGCTACCGCCAATCAGGAGAGCAAATAAAGAATATTTTCACCTCCTTGAAAATGGTAGCAGGCAGCTAGCTAGTAACCAGCTAAGACTGGAGCCTGCTGAAAGCAAGATTTCTGTTCTAAGCGGCCTGAAAGCTTTGCAGAGGCGCACACATTAGCTTTCTATGAAAGTCTGGGTGTGTCTTTATTTTACAAGACCGGGGATCTCTGTGAAGGACAGCCAAGCGGAAGTGCTGAAGACCAGCGGGACCTGAAGGAGCAAGACGGTTTCAGCGCGCTCGGCCCCACTGCCCCTCGTGCCAGTGATGCAGACGCTCCTGGCCCGGGCCCCACACTTTCAGAACCACCGGTTCACGGCCTGCTGGGCAAAGCGCTGGCTTTTTCTTTGAGGAGAGATCAACAGAAATGTAAGTGGTTTAACAATGGCTTTTTCTCAGTAATAATTTCAATTATATAGCGAGAACTTCAGACAAGTGAATAGTAGTACCTCAAGCAATCAGCGGCTGAATACAGAGAAGTCTCCGGAAAACAGGAGGCAACTGATAGGAGTAGCAGGGAGCGGAACTCTCCCATCCATACCTCAGGGGCTGCTTGCTCTGCCTCAGGTGTTTCATCTCAGATCTAGAATGTTCATGGTCAGACCCGTCAGCCAAGGGCCCCAGAGAGATTGTCAGGCTTGGACTTGGCGTCATGCAGGCCACTCATGTGGGCTTTGTTCTTTCGTGGGCTTAGCAGCGCGATCACAGTGTCTGCCACGAGAGGGGCAAGAAGCCCACAGCTCCCGTGCTCTTTCCCTGGTTGCAGGCCTGGGGAAGGAGAAAGAAACTGAGGCAGCAGGTAGGTTCAGGGGTTTCAGCAATTTAAGAGAAGGCCTTTGTTTAGATAATATCTTTCTCAAAACCTCAATATCAAAACCTGGTAAATATTTGACTGCTTTGGTAAAGCAACTAGGCAGAGCCCCCCATCACCCAGACATGGTTTCAGACTCATGATGCTGGCAAGCTCTGTGGTTTTCAAATGAAACACAGCCCTTGGTGAGCAAGGAGTGGTTATTGTTTTGCAGATAGTGGGAAGTCTGGGGAGATTTTGAAGTCAGGATCAAGGGCTCCTTGAACACTGCCCAGGTCTTTCCATGTTGGATCCTACATGGAGATCGGCAGGGTCTTGCAGCTCCTTCCTCAGTGAGTGCAACACCCTCCCACAGAGACATTTACCAGGACAAGTGGGGGAAGAAGATGCACTACTTTATGCAGCAGGGTATTGGGTTGTGCTTAGTGGCTCAGTCACATCCAACTCTTTGTGACCCCATGGACCGTAGCCCGCCAGGCTCCTCTGTCCATGGGCTTCCCCAGGCGAGAATACCGGAGTGGGTTGCCATTTCCTTCTCCAAGGGATCTTCCTGACCCAGGGATTGAACCCATTGTCTCCTGTCTGAGCCACAGTGGAATATTACTCAGCCATAAAAAAGAAATAATATCATTTGCAGCAACATGGATACGATGAGAGATTATTCTGCTAAGTGACGAAATCAGAAAGAGAAAGACAAATACCATATGATATCACTGCATGTGGAATCTAAAAATATGACACACGTGAGCTTATGTACAGAACAGAAACTGATTCACAGACTTTGAAAACAAACATGGTCACCAAAAGGGGAATGCGGAGGGGAGAGGTGAATTGGGAGCTGGAACTGAGATATACACACCATTAGGTGTGCGTGCGTGCTCACAAGCACACACTGCTGCTGCTGCTGCTGCTGCTAAGTCGCTTCAGTCGTGTCCAACTCTGTGCGACCCACAGACGGCAGCCCACCAGGCTCCCCCGCCCCTGGGATTCTCCAGGCAAGAACACTGGAGTGGGCTGCCATTTCCTTTTTCAGTGCATGAAAGTGAAAAGTGAAAGTGAAGTCACTCAGTTGTGTCTGACTCTTCACGATCCCATGGACTGCAGCCCACCAGGCTCCTCTGTCCATGGGACTCTCCAGGCAAGAGTACTGGAGTGGGGTGCCATCACCTTCTCTGGTGCACACACTACTATACATAAAATAAATAACCAACAAAGAATACTGTATAGCACAGGGAATCCTGCCCATGGTTCTGCAATAACATAAATGGAAGAGGAATTTGAAAAATAATAGACATGTGTGTAAAAGTGCATCACTTTGCTGTACATCTGAGACTGATACAACATTATGAGTCGACTATGCTCCAATATAAAATATCAAAAAGGAACCTAAATCCAAGGGAGAAATGCAGGAGCCAGGACCAGGAAGGTCAGCTGTCAACGATCTCAAGAACATTCTTTTAGCAGCAATTGTTACAAATACTTCATTTGTACTTAACTGGAAGCTGTTGATTTCCATAGGTTTTCAACAAGGAGAAAAGTTGAAAGCAAATGAACTGCTTAAATCATCTAAGCAGCAACATATTCACCTTTTAATTAAAAAATCAAACATGCTACCTTGAGTAAAATAAAAAAATAATTGATGAGGGGCAAGTATGACATCTTCTATTGGTTGAAATTGAGAAAACTGATGTTTAAGAATTGGCTAAAACATTTTGATGAATCCATTTTAAAAAGACAAAATATACTCTCTAATTAAAGGAGATGTTATGCTTCACTCAGAATACAACTTTGAAAATATTAGAAACAGAAACTGTAAATAAGTGTTGACATAAACACACACGCAGAGAAAGGAAAGTACTTGCCACTCATGTTATTGTGCCAAGGGTGCAGCTGATTTATTCAGATCATCGTTGCCCCTGGAGACACTTGGAAATCACTACCATGACTCGTATTTACTAAATAGCAAGTTGAGAGGTTACAAATACCACGGTAAAAGTTCACCAAATCCTTAGGCGTTTGGTATCTGAAGTGTGACTTTTGAATATATGCATTTTATTTGAAAGATTCTAACCTGTTTGTAGGATAAGAAATTTTTGTTTGTTTTTGTTATCATCATTGACTGTTAGTTAAATATAATTTGTTTATGATCTTCAAAAGGCTCTTGCATCTTTATAAACCAATTCTTTCTTAATCCGTTTCAGATAAATGCTTCCTTAGCAGCTAGTATTTGCAAACAGCTTTGAAAGATGTGGATAATTAGAGACTGTCACTCAGCACTGACTTCCTCTACATTTGCTTTGCCAAAATGACTGTTCTTACTCCTCAGGGGCACTCCTAACCTGTGTGTGTTATAACAGTTCTGAGACCTTTCTAAAAGCATTTCTGGAGCAACTCACGCCTTTTGGCATTTGCATACTTTGCACTGTTTATCTGGAATGTCGAGACCTTTCTCGTTTGCTGGCAAAGTTCTGCCTGAATTTCAAAACTCAACTAAAACATCGCTTTATCTGTGAGGCTCTGTGGGGAGGGTGTTCACCTTTGTTCTGATGCCTACACCATAAATGAACACCCACCCTGCCTCGTTCGGAGGCAAGTTTCCTGGAAACTTGAAATTGGGTCATAATCCCTGTTGGGATTGAGCGGTGGCAGGAAGCCAGAGCATAGAAGGCCGTGCTTGTGCGACTGAAGATGCATGGAGTAAAGTGACCCACAGGGACAGAGAACAAAGCCAGCTTGGCGAAACAGAAAGCTGAAGCTAGGTGAGCAGAGGGAACCAAGAGAGAAGAGTCCAGGAGAGGGAGAGATCTGCTTCTTTCATTCTTGGTGGCCTTTCAGAGCACAGTCCAATGCCTCTGCAGTTGCTGCGCTTTTGCTCCCAGTTTCATAAAATATACCTCTACGCATTCAAGAACGTCTCTGTTTTGTTCAAGCTGTGTGCTGTGCTTCAGTTAGTTCAGTCACTCAGTCGTGTCCGACTCTGCAACCCCATGAATCACAGCACGCCAGGCCTCCCTGTCCATCACCAACTCCCAGAGTTCACTCAGACTCACATCCATCGAGTCAGTGATGCCATCCAGCCATCTCATCCTCGGTCGTCCCCTTCTCCTCCTGCCCCCAATCCCTCCCAGCATCAGAGTCCTTTCCAATGAGTCAACTCTTCGCATCAGGTGGCCAAAGTACTGGAGCTTCAGCTTTACCATCATTCCTTCCAGAGAAATCCCGGGGTTGATCTCCTTCAGAATGGACTGGTTGGATCTCCTTGCAGTCCAAGGGACTCTCAAGAGTCTTCTCCAACGCCACAGTTCAAAAGCATCGATTCTTCGGCGCTCAGTGCTGTGCTTAGTCACTCAGTTGTGTCCGACTCTTTGTGACCCCATGGACTGTAGCCTGCCAGGCTCCTGTGTCCATGGGATTCTCCAGGCAAGAATACTGGAGTGGGTTGCCATGCCCTCCTCCAGGGGATCTTCCCAACCCAGGGACTGAACCCAAGTCTCCCACGTTGCAGGTGTATTATTTACCAACCGAGCCACCAGGGAAGCCCAAGAGTACAGGAGTGGGTAGCCTATCCCTTCTCCAAGGGAACTTCCTGAGCCAGGAATTGAACCACGGTCTCCTGCATTACAGGTGGATTCTTTACCAGTTGAGCTATCCAGCATGCAAGCTAGCATGAGTGATTTTTGTCATGAAAGCAAATGGTCCCCCATCGCCTGTTAGCCAGCCTCATAGAGGAGGCACTTCTGCATTTCTGCTGTTTTAATACTCCGCTCTTTCTACATTATACTGCACTGCACTATGACTCTGCACTAGGCTGTGGTCTCATTAATCTGTAGCACCCTAAGAAAATCAGAAACAACAACTCCTTATACCGTCAGCCTCTAACTTAGCACTTGACCTTTAGGTGTTCAATCAATATGTACTGAATACATGGATAAATGCACTATTCATTCCACAGAAATTGTATCTGGGGGAATAACCACAAGAGAGCTCGATGATTAATCAGAACGAAGTCTAGTGATTCGGTGGTGGTAGAAAGCTCTGACAATGTCCGCCTTTCCTCCCTGGAGTCTCTCAGGCTTTGAGGGCCTGCAGTGGGGCAGCGGTGTTCCTGCCATCTCCTCCCTCATGCTGCAGTGGCTGTCAGGGAAGCTCGGGTTGCCACTGTTGTCTCTGAACTCCCTGATAGCAGCCCGCTTACCTATGCAATCTGCAGCTTCGAGCCGTAAGGCGGGAGTGTTTGTGGTAAAGGGCCTGAGATGACAAAGAAGATGAATGGAACTAGACATACCTGGAGGCCTCCTTCCGCCTCCCTTTGAAAACACATAGTTTATGAGATGAGGTTGGAAGGTTCACTACAGGCCGCACTAGTCGGCTGAGCTCTCCTCTCCGTTGGTGTGGACAGGGCCGTTTCTGGAGTCTGGGCAGTATGCAGGGGTCTCTGAGATGAAAACTTTGTTGCTCCCATCCTCCCCTTCCTCCTTCTGCTGTTTCTTCTTCTTTGCTTATTGTGGTATAACATGCGTGCAAAGAGTTGTATATATCATAAGTGTGGGCTTCCCAGGTGGTGCTAATGATAAAAATCCAGGAGATGTGAGAGGTGCGGGTTTGATCCTGGGTCAGGAAGATCCTCTGGAGGACGGCATGGCAACAAACTCCAGTATTCTTGCTGGGAGAATCCCATGGACAGAGGAGCCTGGTGGGCTATGGTCCATGGGGTCGCAAAGAGTCGGACACGACTGAGTGACTTAGCAAGCATGCATGCATCGTAAGTGCAGAGCTCAGTGACTATTCATAGACAACATATGCATTTAAGTAGCACCCGGGAAGCCCTCCTTACACTTCTTTTGTCACTATTACCCCATCCTCAAGGGCAATCACCATCCTGACTTCCAGCATTGCGCCTGGTTTGGCACGTTATTAAGTAGGAGCCCACAGTAACACTCTGTGTCTTTTGTTCAATGTTATGAGGTTCATCCCTGGTTTTGTATGATTTTTTGTGTTCACTGCTATGTATTACTCCTGGTTTGAATACACCATAATTCATTTATCCATTCTACTATTGATGGACATCACAGGGCTATTTATTATGAATAATATTGCTATCCACAGACTTAGTAATGTTTTTGACACCCAACTTTCTCTTCCTTGGTCTGAAGTCCCCCCAAATGCCCAATCACTTTGGTCACCATCACGATCACTGTAAAGAAGACATGCAATAGGTAGTTTTCTAGAATATTCTGAATGAGACTCATTGCTTGAGGAAACCTTATATCCAGTATCTGCTTCAGCCAGGGCGGGAAATTGTGCTCTGACCTCAGATTCCAATAGGCCCCTGGAGGATTCGAATATCACCCTTACAGAAGGTGTTCAAACTGATAAGAGACAAAGGAGGTGCTTCTCAGAAGGCCAAGTTACCTGCGGTTGGAAATCAGGCAGAATATGGCAGTTTAGGGGCTTTGGGTAGTTAGGAAGCTTTGGATAAGGGCATGATCTGTGACTGTTCTTTCTGCGGCTCCAACACGCGTATCAAGTGGGCATCTGCGAAAACTAAGCAAAAGCAAAGAACTGCTTGATGACATCACACTTTGCTTATCATGACTCCCTTACTCAGCCCTTAACTGGGAAGGATAAAACCCCACTCTTTTAGAATTAGCTTATGGGAGGAGGGTGACTTAAAAGGGGGGAAAAAAGCACAAAAGTAGTATTTGAAAATAGACTCCCGAAATACCATTTACTTTTTTAATTAAATTTTATTTTATACCAGATTATAGCTCATTAACAACGTTTTCTTCATTTCAGGTGTACAATAAAGTGATTCAGTCATATGTGTGTGTGTCTATTCTTTTTCGAATTCTTTTCTCACACAGGTTGTTACAAAATGCTGAGCAGAGTGGGCTCTGCTATACAGTGACCTGCAGCATCATTTAAAATGGGGTATGGTGGAAAGAGGTGATGCGGTTAAGTCCTGCTAGAATCCTCTGGGAAGCTTCTTTAATTTGAAGCTTCTGGGTCCCTCGCAGGTCACGGGAGCTGTGTACTTCCTAGGGCCTTTGTGTTTCCAGAGCTGTCCTCGGTCTGACCCTGGGTCCCCACTTCTTCAGCTTGAGACACCCGAGGTTAGGGACGTAGCCAGGTAAGAGGCCACAAGCATCCAAAGCAGCACTATGGAACACTGAGGAACGTAAGTGAGTCTCAGATGCGAGCTTTGTATCTGGTTTCCCATTTTCTACCAGCCACACTGTTGTTTCTGTTTAGTCACTAAGTCATGCCCAACTCTTTGTGACCCATGGACTGTAGCCAGGCTCCTCTTTCCATGGGATTTCCCAGGCGAGAATGCAGAGTGGTTGCCATTTCCTTCTCCAGGGGATCTTCTTGACCCAGGGATGGAATCCACATCTCCTGCACCGCAGGCAGATTGTTCGCCACTGAGCCACCAGGCCAGCCAGAAGAATGAAAAGAGGCTCATGTGTAGCATATGTGGCGTGTGAAACAATTATGCAGATAAAAGGAAACAATAAAGTTAATTTTAATAGCGTATTTCACATAATTCAACACAACGGAATTACTGTCATTTCACTATATAATCAGTATAAAAATTACTAATGAGATCTCTAACAGTCTTTGATTTGTAATAAGTGTTTGAAAACTGGGGTGTATTTTATAGTTAGGAACATCTCTATTCTAGTGACATTTCAAGTGCTCAGTGGCCACCATATTGGACAGCACGGATGATCATCTAATAAATAGTCTGGAGAATCAGATCAAATTATCAGCTAAATTGCTTACTAAATAAATGACTAAAATCCTGAAAGTCATTCCTCTCAGCTGCTCATGGTCCCCACTCATCCCTGACGCTTGGAGGTGGAGAGTGTGTTGTAAGGATGCGATCAAAAGAGAGACACTGACCGAAGGGCACAGGCAGCAGCTTTTCATTCAAAACTTCCATCTGTTGCCATTTTCATGTGTTTCTTTGAATTTTTCCTTAATGAACGGAGAAGAGAAGAAGGAAGAAAAGAAAGGAAGGGGGGAAAAGGAAGGAAGCTGCATCAGAACTGAAGGATTAAATTTAAACTTCTGAATTTTATTCAATTTCATTAGAGCAGTGGTTTTTTGACTATCATATGACCCCCTAGTCACCTGGAGAACATTCTTAAAATGCAGTATTATGAACCTTGCCTCGCCCCAAATTAAAAGTGGTAGGATTTGGATGGGCCTTTTAACAAACACCCCAGGCAGCTTTGAGGTAGTATATGCAGGCCACAATTTTAGGAACATTAGGTTAAAACAAGGTCTAGGACAGGTCCATTAGAAGCCATAACTTTTCCATTATAATGAGTTATTCTATGGCGAGGAGAGGATGGCAGTTATTTTTCAGTGCACCAGAAAGCCACAAGTAGAGGGGGCACAAACTGGACATGGTATTTCTTGAGCAGGACAAACCTTGAAGAACCAGATTATGCCTGTTGCTGCCTTGGAAATGTCATCAGGAAAGAAAGTTTTTAGTGGGCAATGAATGGTGCAGAAACGTTCCTCTTAGAGCAAAGCATTCATTCTGAGACCTTACGGAAGTATAGGGGCCGTCGACATGCCCTGTCTCGCGTCTGTGGAGCTTAGTGGATATAGGTGCACTTTGCTTCTTGCCGTGCAGAGTTAGCAAAACAAGGAAGCTCTTCACAATGAGACCTGGAGAAGCATGGGCTTCTGGACGCCCACCAACCAGCACCAGCTTCACACAGCAGGTGCCTCATTAACGCACACACCCCTGAGCAAACTCTAACGCCAGGCAGCGTACAAGATGCCCCGTCATAGTGGCACCCAGCGTGGAGCTATTGAGGCACAGAGGAAAGGAGGAGACTCAGGAAGACTTCCTGTAGGAGGCATCATGGGAACTGTCTTGGAGGGCAGGAAGGATGTCTTCAGGCAAAGACAGGAGGGGTGTTTGGCAGTGCAAAATCTCAGGGCCATTCTGGGGAGACTCGTCATGGTGACAGAGAAAGTGTGGGACTTAAACAGTAGCTCACCATTGGGTGAGCCCTTGTTTTCTGTCCTGAGCCCAAATTTGGGTAAAGGTGTTACCTATCTAGGGGTCGTTTTTTCTCAGTTTGCATCAGACAGACCTTCCCTGAGCTCCTCATCCTGGTCAAGTTGCTGTTGTGGAGACTTCAGATGTAAACTCCATAGTCACTCCTGTGATGGAAGGTTTCTGTCTGGTGGTGACTCACGGAGAAGTTGGTGACTGAACCGTAAAATGTGCTTACAATTCGGATAACTTTGCATACATGCCCACTTATCACCCAGACAAGGCTGCTTATACCTGTATAAAACTTGCTGAAGAACAGACTCTTTAACCTCTATGAGTCAATTTCCTTATCATTAAAGTTCAGATAATAGTANCACGGAGAAGTTGGTGACTGAACCGTAAAATGTGCTTACAATTCGGATAACTTTGCATACATGCCCACTTATCACCCAGACAAGGCTGCTTATACCTGTATAAAACTTGCTGAAGAACAGACTCTTTAACCTCTATGAGTCAATTTCCTTATCATTAAAGTTCAGATAATAGTATTCAGTTCAGTTCAGTCACTCAGTCGTGTCTGACTCTTTGCGACCCCATGAATCGCAGCACGTCAGGCCTCCCTGTCCATCACCAACTGCTGGAGTTCACTCAGACTCACACCCATCGAGTCAGTGATGCCATCCAGCCATCTCATCCTCAGTCGTCCCCTTCTCCTCCTGCCCCCAATCCCTCCCAGCATCAGAGTCTTTTCCAATGAGTCAACTCTTCGCATGAGGTGGCCAAAGTACTGGACCTTCAGCTTCAGCATCATTCCTTCCAAAGAAATCCCAGGGCCGATTTCCTTCAGAATGGACTGGTTGGATCTCCTTGCAGTCCAAGGGACGCTCAAGAGTCTTCTCCAACACCACAGTTCAAAAGCATCGATTCTTCAGCGCTCAGCCTTCTTCACAGTCCAACTCTCGCATCCACACATGACTACTGGAAAAACCATAGCCTTGACTAGACGGACCTTAGTCGGCAAAGTAATATCTCTGCTTTTGAATATGTTATCTAGGTTGGTGTAGTATTACAGGCCCACAATCTCTTACCCAAAAACCTTGGAGAAAGACAGATTTGGAAATTCAGCATTTTCCACATTTTAGAAAGGTATTTTTATTTTCAGATTTTAAACAATTAATTATGTACCTCCCTTCCCAGGATATATGGCACCTTAATATCATCACAATTCTATTTCTGCAGCAAATGTATGAGTATTCACACAAAGAATAAATAAGTCTGCTGTTGAAATGACTGACAAGAATTCATCTGCAAAATATACAAACAGCTCATGTAGCTTTATGTCCAAAACGTAAACACCTCAGTCAAAGAACGGGCAGAGCTAAGCAGACATCTAGGTGAGACACACAGATGTCCGAAAAGCCCAGGAAAGGATGCTCGACATCAGCAACTGCTAGAGAAATGCTAATCAAAACTACAGTGGGGCATCACCTCACACTGGCCAGAATAACTATCATCAAAAAGTTCATAAAGATTGAATACTTGAGAGGAGGTGGAGGAAAGGGAGCCCTCCTACTCTTCTGGTGGGAAAGCAAAGTGGTTCCACCACGATGGAGAACAGTGTGGAGGTTCCTTGAAAACTGAAAATAGCATTACCAAATGACCCTGCAGTCACCCCCTTGGGCATATATCTGGAGAAAACGAATTCAGAAGAATAACACGCACCCAAGCGTTCACTGCAGCAGTATCTGCAGACGCCAGGGCACGGAGACGACCTAAGTGTCTATCAGGAGAGGACTGGACAGAGGAGCTGTGGCGCCCACACGCACAGCGGAACGCTGCTCAGCCGTGAAAAGGACGAAGCAGCGCCATTCGCGACAGCACGGGCGGCCCTGGAGAGTATCGTGCTAGGTGGACTCAGTCAGAGAATGACGAACATTGTATGACATACCACACGTACACCTCACTCATACGTGGAACCTGGTTTTTAAAAACGATACAAATGGATTCATCTACAAAACAGAAGCAGACTGACCGGCATGGAAAACAAGCTTGTGGTGAGCAAAGGGAAAGCGTAGTGGGGAGGGATAAGCCAGGAGCTTGGGATTAGCATACATGCGCTGCTGTGTGTTGGTGCTGAGCACCAACAAAGACCATGCACTTGGTATTTGTGATAATTCTCATACATGCAGGTGAGGAAATAAACTGAAAGGCAGTGACTATATGCGTGTGCATGACTGCATTACTTGCTGTAAACCTGAGACTAACACAACACTGTAAGTCAGCTATGCTCCAGTATTTCTTTTAAATGAAAAAAAGTAAGTCTGGTATAGCTTCAGATCAGTTCTGCTCATGTTCTGCCATGAATAGGTTTGCCAAAAACTTGTGGGAAAAAGTTACTTTGTGTAGTTTTTATAGCTCATGAGATGTCAGAATTTCTGACAAGGGGTTGGTTGTAGAATTGTATTACACACATAGAGTGATAAATATATTAAATTAGATTTTCCATGTAGAGTGTTAGTAGAATGTTCCGGGACTACAGGCTACTAACAATTATTTCAGTAGGAATGTTTCCTAGAGATCTAGAGAAAAGTTGTGAACTGAACCTGCAGCTGTTCCCTGCTTTAGAATATCCCCGTCTCTGCTCAGAATCAGGCTTCCTAAGATGACCCCAGTCTCACAGCTCCATCATCCATCAGCCAGAGCAAATGCCGACCCTCAGCTGGATTCTTGAGTCCAGACTCCTTAACTGGATAGTGAAAATAAACAAGGTCCTATGCAAATTCGGTTAAAATCCAATCAAGGAAAATAAATTGCAGACATCTGCTCCTCTCTACCAGTTCAGTGCCATTTAAATATGGTCTTCTGGTCTTAAAAACAAGAACAAAGCAAAATAAAATTTTAAAAAAGAGGCCGTTTATTTTTTTGAGTGCCTGCCAGGTTGGCATCTGAACATTTGATCCACTAAATAACTATTTGAACAAGAGCAGAGCAAAGTAAACAGCAAGGTGAAGGACACATAGGCTGTATATTATTTGATTCTTGTTTCTCATTCAGAAGTGTATTGTTTGGTGAGCTTACTTTTCTTTCAGATAATAGTAAAGAAGTGTTTTGAGTTTTCTTTCTTTTTTTTTTGGAAATGGTTATTCAACTTTGTATCTAAATCTACCAGCCTTGATAAAAAAAAAAGTCATTTTGGATTAAAAAAAAAAGAAAGAAGAATGCGTCTTTACCGGGTCTCTCTGGGTGAAGTAGATATCTACTCGGTCGATCTCTGGTGGCGTTCCCATCTGGGAAAAGCGTTATTCTTTCTCTGCAGTCCAGCTCACTACAGTTTCCCTGTGATCTCTACACCAGTAACTAAGAAGTACTCAGTGATGCCTGAAAATCACAGCCAGCCGCAGTGCTGGGACAGCAGAACGTTGCAGAAACAGCCGCCTTAGCCCGTCTGTGCTGCTGTGAGGGCGGCTAGACCGCACGCAGCCACCTCTCACAGTTCTGGAGGCTGAAGTCCAAGGTCAGGGGCCAGCATGGTGAGGTCCTCGGGGAAGGCTTCTCCCGGCTCCCAGGTCAGAGAGCAGAGACTGATGGAGGGAGGTCTCTCTTTTTATGAGGGCACTAATCTCATCACAGGGACCCAACCCCCATGACCTAATCACCACCCAAGGGCCCATCTGCAAATGTCATCATATTAGGGCTTCAGCAGATGAATTTCAGGGGGAGTCAAACATGCAGTCCAGAGCACATCCCCAAGACTCTGGACACAAAGAGCTTAAGACATAACGATGGTTCACCCAAACTGGAAACCCTAAGCAGAGGGTCCAGTCCAGACGGGTCGCCTCTGAGAGGCCACACGCTCCCGCCACACTGCGACCCGGTCATATTCTCCACTGTGGACTGAGTATCTGCTCAGGACAAACTGACCACTCAGTTCGTACTGAAAGGACCAGATATATGAGACCAGCCTAAGCCCGTGACAGGTTGTCTTATCTCAGTGTTTCAAAATGGTGAGCGGCAGCCCTGACACACTCACTGCTCAGTGGATGACTGAGACACGCCGTCCAGACGCTGCGTGACGCTGGCTCACGCTCGTCACCCACGGAGAGCTGGGTGTGGGCTCTCTCCACTCAGACCACAGAGCAGCTTCCGTCCCCTCTCCCGACCTCTCAGGATCCCAGGGGACTCTGCTAGTCCAACCGAAGGCGTTCCCTGAAGGGGAAAGGACCAAGATACTTTCCTCCTGTATTTACAATCCCTAAGACTCGACTGGGATAGCTGAACAAAATATTTTCATTTATCCTAAGACTTGCACGAGCTTCTTGGTCTCTCACAGGGACAGATGTGAACCACTTTGTATTTATTTTAAGGGATTGATCAGTGAACACAGACTATTGTGTCTGGGAAGATTGAGATTAATAATTATGCTTATAATATAGTGCACATTAATAAAACGGCATTTTTAATAACTGTTAAGAACTTCTCAGATGGCTTATGTTGTGCCGAGTAGAGCTGGTTGAATTTAATAGCAGACTATGGGTAAATCGACAGAACAGAAAGGCAGACGTAAAAGACCAGTGTTTATTCGCTGGTTGGCTCTGTTCCACCCAGTTGCTAAATCACTTGCCCCAGTTCACCAACTGGCTTCTTCTGTGTAAATATATTCTTTGTCAAAACAAATGGTCTGCCAAAATGTGAATCGTTATAAATCCATTTAGCAAAAGTCCTCTGTGAGGGTTTAACAACTAGTTTCCCTGATGATTTGTGCAAATGGGTAGCATAGCCCTCTTCTTATTCATTTCTCCTCAACCAACTTCTGATTTGTGACTGAGGGGTGGGAGGGATTGGATTTGCACTGGCCAGGTCTGGAGACATTTTTTAGTTGGCAAAATCGGGATGGGAATTGTTTGCTCCTGGCATCCTACAACGGCACAAAATACCCCATATAAAAATTATCCGTCCCCAAATGTCAACGGTGCAAAGGTTGAGAAACTCTGTAGTACAGAATAAAACAAAATGTAAACTTTCCATGGCTGGTTCTGTAAAAAAATGCTCTGACAAAGCAGTGACCTCCATCTTCTCAGAGATGGGAAGGAGGCACAAAAGAAAATCCAACAGCAAGAAGGAAGCTAAGAATTATGTGTTTTAAATATAGCAAAGTGTACACGTCACAGCAATAAAACCTACTGCAAAGCACAGGGAACTCTTCAGTATTCTCTAATAACCTAAATGGGAAAAGAGTTAGAAAAAAAATGTAAAAAATAAAAATAAACATAAACTTTCTTTTTTATAGAAGGGAGCAATTCACATCACAAGCCTTTGAGGCAGGAGATGTTAATGTCCCCATTTATACAAATGAAAACCCCGAGACTCAGAAAGTTGAAAAACTTTTCCAAAATTGACTGAGTGCCTGGCGAATCCTGCTTTGAAGGCCGTGCCTTCTCCCACTCCACAGCGCCCCCGCCTGCAGGGAGGGCAGAAGTGCTGGGCTCCGCGCGATGCCTCGCCGGACGCTCCAGGCTCCAGAGCACAGGGGCATTTGTCTGATAGCTGTGAGCTCATGCGAACTCACTCTTGGCACTTTGGTGAGTGAGGAAGAGGCAGCAGTGACATATCAGCCTTTGCAAAACGTCTGCCTGGTGGCCAACAGGGTGGAAAGTCACCCTTCGGCCATTCTTATCTTCAGGCTGAATGTGCAGAACAGCACAGCACAGGAGGCCATCAAAACAATGAGAGTTCTAACTCCACTGCTGTGTGGCCCTGGATCACGACACTCATCACGTTTATTATCATCTTTTTAATCTACGCCCTGCAGGTGATGACTGCAACTCCTGGCACTACAGCCCCCTGGGTGGGGGCACTGAGAATTTGCAGTTATAACGCGTGCCCAGGTGATCATGGGGCCGCTGATTGGGGGTTCCACTCTGAAAGCCACACTGGCTTAGGACATGGGGATTCATTCTACTAAGGAACCTCAGGAGAGCTCAGTGTTGTTCAGTCGCTAAGTCATGCATCCCCGTAGACTTAACCTGCCCGGCTCCCCTGTCCACAGAATTCTCCAGGCAAGAAGACTGGAGTGGGCTGCCATTTCCTTCCCCAGGGGATCTTCCCAAACCAGGGACTGAAGCCGGTGTCCCGCACTGCAGGCAGACTCCTTCCTGTGAGTCACTAGGGAAGCCCAAAGAGTTTGCTCAAACTTGTGTCCATCGATTCAGTGATGCCATCCGACTCTAGAAATGCCAGCTGCTCTCTTTCCCTCCATAATTGTCTGCCAGCCTCATTCTCTACTCAGTGTGTTCATTCCCTGCCGCCTCAGTGCAAGCTGGCACGATACACCGTCCTGTGCAGCTTCTTTGGTTTGGATGGGTAAGGTGGCTTTGAATCTCGGGGCAGCCACTCTGATTTGTCCGCATGTTGCTGAATATTTTAGCTTCAGAGTTTTTCTCTCTCCTGTTACTCATTACCAGTGTGGAGTGTCTGTGGCTTGTCTGCCAGGCCACCTGCATCTTTCCCACAGATTGAGGCTCTGACTGTAGAGTGTCCTTGTATCAGTTGTCCAATTTGCCTTCAACACACGGTGCTCAGGAGCCAAAAAGTAGGAAATGCAGAAGCCCAGTCACACTCCAGTGCCATATACATCTTTAGCATCACTCACCACCTGTTTTAAAAAGGAGACAAAACCCTCTTCCATGTGCACTAATAATCCCTGAGCAAGGAGAGAGAGAGCCTTGCCAAGACCCCTTCCTCTTAGCAGCCTCTCTGAAAAGGGTCTAACTCAGTGTGTCCCTTGCTCATAAGGGTTCCCTACTTACATGACAGTCATGAGCATAAGAAAGAGAGGGCAAGGCTAAGACCTACTGCTGAGACTTCTCAACTTCTAACTTTCCTTGCCATCTACCCAGGCCTTTCTGGTTCAGCCGACATTCCACGATACCTGTATCAATGAAGGTCTAGCCAGAAAACTGAAGTCACCAGGTCAAGCCAGCCGATAGGAATGCAGTATCGAGAATTAGTAGCAAGGTGTTCAAAGAGCACCAGGGAAAGGAAGAGCAACCCACATGACAGCATTACCCGAGGCCGTCATCAGCGGCAGAGACGGAGGAGGAAGGTGGGGTAACCGTGGGTTACAGCCGCCTGGCTGAAGCTGCGGCTACAGTGGGCCGGCCTGGTGGGAGCTGGAACAGTGGTGAAGTCACAGGTGCTACTGCTTGGAGAACTAAGATACCACCCAGAGATCAGAAAGGAAGAGAGACCCTGGGTCTCCTTATTCCACATTGCCTCTCATCACCCGCCAGCGGATGCTTCCCTGCGGCCCAACCTAGGCAGAAAGAGAGTCTGGGAGGGCAGCCCTGTTAGATGAGAAGGACCACAGTGGACCTGAAGGCAAACAGGCAGATACATGTTGCAATATCCAACCCCTTCAGCTTTAAAGGGGAAGGAAATGGCAACCCACTCCAGTACTCTTGCCTGGAAAATCCCATGGACGGAGAAGCCTGGTATGCTACAGTCCATGGAGTCTCAAAGAGTCAGACACGACTGAGCGACTTCACTTTCACTTTCAGCTTTGAATATACCCCAAGTAAAAAATAGCATTTATTAAGTCAGCTTTCATCCTGCCCTGTGACCAAGTTAACCGGTAATTTATCTCTTTTCTATTAGATTTCCTGAAAGGTAGCCATCATAACTGGGAGTGAACCCTATCTCAGCATTTATGGGTTTTAGAAATCTGGCCACAAGCCACCCTTGAACCTCAATGTCATCATGTGTATAACTCAGGTAAGACGTTGCTTTATGTCGTAGGGTTTTCACAAGGATCAAATGAGACAGTGTTGATGAAGCACAATGTCTCGCACAGAAACAGCACTCACTAAAAGTGGGTGGGCCTTGTCACCGTTAGTTTACGTCTCTCGGCATCTTGTACAGACTCTCAAATATTTGTTGAAGACACGTCAATATAGTGATATACACCGTTCTGTTTTACTTTCTAATTACATTTGTTTTTAAGCTGATAATTCTTTATTCAGGAGGGGCTGTGATGCAGAAGGTAACAAGAACACAGGGACATTCCAGCACTTCAGGAATGTTTTACTCTGAGCCGCCCTAGACCAGACCGAGTGCTGACTTGAAGCTTTCCTGGGGAGCTGGTCTTCGAGGCTGAGGCTCCCAGCGGTTTCTGTGCGAGGGGGCATTTGAATATCAATTATGCTGCCATCGCTGCTACTCCTTGGGACGAAGAGTCGATTTCCCTTTGTTTGCCCAAAGAGGCAGAGCCGGTCAGGTCAAGAGGGTCCCCACTTTGTGTCTGAGAAATGTATAACGAGCCTGCTTGTGAGGCAAAACAATAAGCACCTCTAATTGCAGCCTCTCCTCTTCCCAGGCATCAAGTCCTGCCCTGGGCCATTCACTTAGGCATTTAAGGCTGACTTTCAGCTTTAGAAAGGGCAGGGCAACCTGTTTTATTTATATAAAGATAAATTAAAAGCAAGAACTATCAAGGGGCCACCTATCCTTTCTCTGGGTTCCGACGGGTCCCAGAGGCACTCATTTTGGAGCAGGCTGGGTAAAAGCCAACACAACTTTGCCGTTTTAGAGCCAGCCATTGGCAGGATGATGGTAAATGAATGGGAAAATGTCACTGCAAAAACCAGAGTAAAAGTGGAATTTTAGGTTGTTGAATTATATTTGTTTTAAGACGAATGCTACAGCTAAAACATTTTACTCTCATTTATATTAGCATATTCATCTAGGTCAAAGGCTCACTTTTTATTCTTAATGTAACATTTTTAAGAGACCATATTTGACAGATTTAGAGAAAGGTCATTCAAAGTTGAGATAACCTGCAATTTGGTGAATGCACGGCTATAATTGAAAAAAAAAAAAAAAAAGATATATTAAAGGTCCTGAAGTCAAGTACAAACTATTGATGCCCCAAATTTAGAATCCAGCTTTGCATTTTACATGCCATTCAGAGGGAGCAGTTTCCTGTATTTGAACTTGGATTCCACAAAGACGCAGGAGGCATTATGCTGTTGCATTTTTGGCTCTTTTGTTCTCTTACCTGGAGTGGAGGCCAGCCTCAGCCTGACCTGAATCAGGGCTTTCTGCGGCTCCAGGCAGAGCAGGTGAGGGTCCCGGTTCGGGCTCCGATACCAGAGCCCTGTCTCCTCTGCTGGATCGTGAGACGTCACCTCAGGGTAGCCCTGCAAGGTCTTTTGGAGAAAGCTGTTCTCTGTTGCCACCTGCCATTGAAACCAATGGTATCGTCATCATCAATGTCATACATTCGTATTTTTGCTAGTAATGATCACTCAAGGCGTCGGATGTTATGCTCTGGAAAAATCGTTAACTGGTTTACAGGAAAGTGGTAATGATCGTTCAAGGCATCGGATATTACGCTCTGGAAAAATCGTTAACTGGTTTACAGGAAAGTGCAAACTAAAAGCTTCATTTCATACGAAAACTTAGTTCACCGTTTAGCTCTTGATATGTTTTAGTCAGAGTGACTGTCCTGCCTTAGATATATCCAGTTGCCTAAGATCTTGTTGGCTCTGATTTACCTAGTATCATACCTAATCCAGAGCTCAGTTACACTGAGCATTAAGGCTTATATTTACCCTAAGTCTCCTTAACTTTTTACTATAATGCATTCATTAATCGAAGAATTTACCTTCTAGCAGCTCAGACAGTAAAGAATATACACTGCCCAGGAGATGCAGATTTGATCCCTGGGTTGGAAAGGTTCCGTGGAGGAGGAAATGGCTACCCACTCCAGTATTCCTGGATGGGAAATTCCATGGACAGAGGAGTCTGATAGGCTACAGTCCAGGGATTTGCAAAGAATAGGACATGAATGAACAATAAATACTTTACAATGCATTTATTAATCTAAGCATTAGTCCACTTATTTGTGCACTAATTCATTCAACAAGTATTTATGGAACTGCATTAAGTGCCCAGTTCTCTAGGAGACACTGAGGATAGACTCTCAATATACTTTGCTTTTCAAGCAAAACTCAGCACTTTACCTACCTTCATGAAGCTTACAGTGCAAACTGCATTTTTAAAACATGATCACACATGTGAATTTAAAACTATAGCTGTGATATGTTCACAAAGAGATCTGTGTTGTGCTATGGAAACATAGAATGTGAGAACGTGGCCTATCCAAGGGGGTGAGAAATATATTTAAAGGCGTTAGATACCAGAGAGGCAGGAGTGAGCAGCAGGGTGTTTTAAGCATAGTGCAAGGCCTTGCAGTGGAAAGTGACGTGCGTGTGCCAAGGAAGAAAATGAGGCCCAGTGACTCGACCACCGGGGGTGATCGACTACCGGGGGTGAGAGAGAAGGACAGCAGGTGACTCGGCGACGATAGTCACTGGCGTGATGACGAGGACCGTGCTGGCCACTGTGGGGATCTGGGCTTTCACTCTAGGACCAGCGGGAACTGGGTGTGTGACTTAATCCAGGGTCACGGAGGGATGAGCAGTTAGTGTGAGGATCAGAACCCAGGTGGATACCATATTCAGATGCATATTTCTAAAGGATCACTCTGACTGTGTTGTAGACTGGGTCCACCAAGGGGAGCGCCAGTGCACCCGTGGAAGATCACTTGCAGTGGGTTTTAAGAGACGAAATCACAGATTAAATATGGTGACGAGGGGAGAGGACAAAGATAAGGATGCCTTTGGGGGCATGGCCTGCATCCCTGAGTGCGTGATGCTGCCATTCACAGGGACTCGTAGCACTGGAAGAGGGCGGGTGCCTTCTTGCTTGTCCACCACTCTCTGTTCACACCAGTGCATCTCCACATACATCTGTTAGTTTCAATGGCAAAACATGAAGAAGGCAAACTTAGTGACCACTGAGGTGCTGTGCAGCTGAGATGAATCTTATCAGAGCACGGAAACCGATGCTGCTGATGGAGGAGAGTCCGACTGTTACAGCCGGGTCATATGGGCTTCCCTGGTGGCTCAGGGGTAAAGAATCCGCCTGCGGTGCAGGAGACCTGGGTTCGATCCCTAGCTTGGGAAGATCCCCAGGAGGAGGGAATGGCTTCCCATTTCGGAGTCATACGGAGGAAACAGCATGAGCTTCATAGTCTGTAATTTACTCGGTTCCAGATACACTGGGCTCTAGATCCTGGGTTACACCTCTTAGTTTGGAAAGAGTGGACATTTTATTCTAAAGTCTCCCAGGCGGGGCTCCATCGGCAGTTTTGGCTGGGATAACTTTTGGATGTGGGGGGCTGGTCTCTGCATTTTAGGATGGTATGCAGCATCCTTGTCTTCTACCCACAAGATGCTGGTTCCCACACCCTTTGGTAATAAAAACCAAAGATATCTCAGTGAAGTGAAGTGAAATTCATTCAGTTGTGTCTAACTCTTCACGACCCCATGGGTTACACATTGAATTCTCCAGGCCAGAATACTGGAGTTGGTAGCCTTTCCCTTCTCTAGGGGATCTTCCCAACCCAGGGATCGAACCCAGGTCTCCTGCATTGCAGGCAGATTCTTTACCACCTGAGCCACAAGGGAAGCCCAAGAATACAGGAGTGCGTAGCCTACCCCTTCTCCAGTGGATCTTTCTGACCCAGGGATCAAACTGGGGTCTCCTGCATTGCGGGCGGATCCTTTACCAACTGAGCTATCAAGGAAGCCCAGAACGTCTCGTGGTATTGCCGAATATTGGGCAGGAGGCAAAACGTCCTCAGCTTGAGACCTTCTTTACCTTCTCTGAGTCATAAGTATATCATTTGTGAAATAACTGTGATCTACGGATCTCCTTGCCTGATACTTCCTTGGCACGTACAAAATTAGAAGTGCACAATTAGATACAAATGTGAAGACTTTGAATAATCAAGCAATCATAGCAAATCATGATTTTTGAAAGCCAGCTATCATTAACAACAACAACAAAAAAAACCCGAACTTTTTCCCTTTTGCTAGGGTTCCTTGGAAAGAGGGTCCTGTGCAGGTGAAGAGCCCTGACCCTCAGCAATCTCAGAGAAGGCAGATCTCTGAGCAGAAATGACCATGTTTGGAAGATGACGATGGATAGAACCAAAGTCATCAACGACAAGCCCTGCCTGGGGTCTTGCCAGCAGGACCCACGGCTGACTTTTCTCGGAGGTAAGCCTGTTCCTTTGCTCTAGTTCCCCTGACCATGGGTGGCCTCAACGACAACTCTGAGTGGGCCTGGGCTCCCGCCCAGAGATCAACGCCCTTTGCAGCAGTGAGCGCTCCAGATCCTGGCCGCTAGACTGGTGCTCAGTGACAAGAGCCCTGGCCCTTTGCTGCTGCTGCTGCTGCTGCTAAGTCACTCCAGTCACGTCCGACTCTGTGTGACCTCATAGATGGCAGCCCACCAGGCTCCCCCATCCCTGAGATTCTCCAGGCAAGAACACTGGAGTGGGTTGCCATTTCCTTCTCCAATGCATGAAAGTGAGAAGTGAAAGGGGAGTCGCTCAGTCGTGTCCGACCCTTAGCGACCCCATGGACAGCAGCCTGGCCCTTTGGATTTGTGCAAAAGAATTTCCACAAAGAAAGTAGTGAAGCAAGTAACATACCAAGAGGAAAAAAAAAGTGTAGTGCGTGTGGGTGAACAGACAAGCAGACCTGGAGAGTAAGAGGCACACCCTCGCAGTGGTTTGAATCACCTTTATGGGACACTGCTCTTGGCTTTCCTCTGGCCAGTCCTGTTGGTTTGCCCGGGTCGCGGTCTGTGGGTCTGCCCCTGTGTGCACACGCGTCTCTTAGCCAAGAGGGATTCTACTGCAGAGGCTTGTGGGCAGCTGCACACCACTCATCTCTCCCTTTGACCTCCGGAGCCTTTCTGAGCATGTGTGGTTGGGGAGGTCTCCTGACTTCAAGAATGAGGAATATGTGGTCAGAGCAGGACCCAGCCTCCTTTCTTAACTGTCCTGCTAGTCTTGTCCTGGAGCTTCGGTCCCCAGGGAATGAATCTCCAATCGCTTTCCCCTGGTGGGGGCGGGGGAATCTACCTGCTGCCTCATCCCTATACTGTGTGTTACAAACATCCATAGCAAACGTCCTTTAATTACTGTAAGTAGTTATACGCTGGAAGAGAATATAGTTTCTATCACCCGGTCTGTCTTAGAAAATGGACCGTCAGTTATTTTAAGGCACTATTTGATTATCAAGGTACAGGGCAGGCCCTCCTTAGAAGCCTGTTGATTGGAAGATGAGCGATTCAGTAACTGAGTAACCCGGGAGCAGGCTGTAAACATCAGGGGCCTCATTCTAAAGCTTAACATGATCTTATCACCTTAGGAACCACTTCCTCTGTGGCTTTTTTATGGGATTCATTGAAGAAATAATTACCTGTTCTGAAATCTGTTGAAATTAGCACTGATGTCTAAAGGTCTATTGAGAGATTAGGGTTTCAAGACTATGCAGCCCCTGGCTACCAAGCATGTCTGTGAAGTTCTCCATGGTCAGAGAATTGGCTCCCATAGAAATGACCTCTCCCTCATCATATATAAAAGAATTGTGCTCCTCAGGATTTCTCCTCTAGGAGGACTTTATCATTTTGGAACAATTAGATATATAACTAGTTGCATTAAACATTTGTTTTGGCTTAATAAAGCTTACGGGGATTTTCTGGTGGCTCAGTGGTAAAAAAGGCACTCAGTCGTGTCCGACTCTTTGTGTCCCCATGGACTATATAGTCCATGGAATTCTCCAGGCCAGAATACTGGAGTGGGTAGCCTTTCCCTTCTCCATGGGATCTTCCTGACCCAGGGATCGAACCCAGGTCTCCCGCCTTGTAGGCGGATTCTTTACCAGTGAGCCACCAGGGAAGTCTTTGTGATAAAAGTCTGCCTGCAGTATAAGAGATGTGGATTCAATCCCTGAGTGGGAAGATCCCCTAGAGAAGGAAATGGCAACCCACTCCAGTATCCTCGCCTGGACAGTCCATCCCATGGACAGAGGGGCCCAGCTGAGCTACCGTCCACGAGGTCACAAAAGAGTCAGCTTGCACCCGGGGGACGGAACAGCAGCAATAGGGCTTGGATTGACTCTAATCTGCAGTCGTTCTTTTAATTTTAACTAATAATAGTAACTGCGTTCGTAAGGCTGCCATATGAATGTCTCAGACTGGGTCACTTAAACAACAGAAATTTCCTTCCTCTGCACTCTGGAGCTCAGCGTCCAAGGTGAAGGTGCCAGCTGCACTGGGTCTCTCTCAGGTCTCTCTCCCCAGATGGTGTCTTCCATGGGCTTGTCTCTGCAGGCACACCCTCGCCGTCTCCCTGTAGATTCACGGGCTGGTCCCTGGATGCACGCCCTCGCCATCTCCCTGTAGACTCACGGGCTGGTCCCTGCACTCCCACCCTCGCCTCTTCCTGTAGACTCATGGGCTAGTCTCTGGGTGCACACCCTCGGCGTCTCCCTGTAGATTCACGGGCTGGTGTCTGTCTGCACACCCTTGCCTCTCCCTGTAGACTCACAGGCTAGTCTCTAGGTGCATATCCTCAGCGTCTCCCTGTAGACTCAAGGGCTGGTCCCTGCATGCATGCCCTTGGCCTCTCCCTGTAGATTCACAGGCTGGTCTCTGCGTGCACACCCTCGGCGTCTCCCTGTAGATTCATGGACTGGTCTCTGCGTGCACGCCCTCAGTGTCTCCCTGTAGATTCACGGGCTGGTCTCTTCGTGCACACCCTTGGTGTCTCCTTGTGGGTCGTCATCTGTTCTTCTTTTAAGGATACCAATCAGACTGAATTAGGACCTACCCTGGTGGTCTCATTTTAATTTAATGGCCATTTTAAATGGCCTATTGACAAATACATTCACATTCTGAGGTCCTAGCGGTTAGAGAGAGATACAATTTAGCCCATAACAGCAACTCTGTGTATTTAGATGGAAATCACTGTTTAAAAGGTATGTTTTCATATATTATTTCAATAGACTAAGTATCCTGAAAATTATAGTGATTATGACAAAGAGTAATTCCATTTTCCCCACATTGCTTTGAGAACTTTAGCCCTTCGTCTCATGTTTTAATACAGCATAGGCTCACAGCGTGTGCTGACTAGTTTATTGCTATGAACATCATATAGTTGCCCACTGCTTTGAACCTGAGTTTTTCATGATAAAGGCAGCTGGTCTATTTTTTGGTTTACGTTGCTTTGTGGGAGAGATGGATTTTGGCAGTGACATATGAGCAACTATTATGGCATCCTAAAATAAAAACAAGGCCTGATTCTGAGCTGTTCAGGGTAACTTAAAAGGCTCATTGTGTGCCTGACTTAGTGAAGGGCAGATATTCCCTTGTACTCTGAATTCTCCCTCTTTGAAAATTTGATATAAATATTACAGAAAAGTTTTCTGGACATTTATTCACCACTCACAAGAATCTATTTTAACAAATAGGCATGTGTATATGACTACAAACACTTAAGTTACACCTGAGGTCTAGATAAGACCATATAGAATGCATTGAAATTAATTTAGTTGTTTTTCTCAAAGAATTCAGTGTCTTGTTCCTGTTCAAATGTTGTATACATCATCGCTATTATACTCCTATATTCACGTGATTCTATCTTATGAGCAGGTGGAGATGCTCTTAAAGAAAGTAGATGAGCCTAAGAGACCTAGGAAAGCCCATAGATTAAAAGGAAAATCGGAAATGATAAGAGCTACTGAGAAAAGTGTGAATGGAAATTGGACAGAACCAAACTAACTGAGACTTTGGTAAGGGGTCTGATATAGTGATGTGGGCAGTGAAAATACTAAAAAACCATTAACATCCAATAGTGAAGGGATCATTATTGAATTGATCAGTCAGTTTGATGCCCATCATTTCTCCAAGGAAGAGGAAGACGAAAAGCAACTCTTATGTAACTAGAAGACATTAATAAATAAATATATATATAATATATATATATATATATTAGGAAGGTTATACAAGAGTTTTTGTGAATGAGTGTGACTCTGTCCTGAGTAAAAACACCACATCCAAAAGCTGCAGTTGTAAGTGTAACTGTGTGTTATCAGTACCACATGGAGCCCAAATGATGCTCTTTGGAAGGTTTGTTAGTTTCCTTGGTCCGTTGCTTCACAAGTGACTTTATTCAAAGATTCATGGTCATTCCCTGACAGCTAAGCTGGTAAAGAATCCACTTGCAATTCAAGAGACCCTGGTTCGATTCCTGGGCCAGGAAGATCTTCTGAAGAAGGGATAGGCTGCTCACTCCAGCATTCTTGGGCTTCCCCGGTGGCTCAGCTGGTAAAGAATCTGCCTGCAGTGCAGGAGACCTGGGTTTGATCCCTGGATTGGAAAGATCCCCTGGAGAAGGGAGAGGCTAGCACTCCAGGATTCTGGCCTGGAGAGTCCGATGGGCTGTATGGTCCATGGGGGTCACAAAGAGTCAGACACGACTGAGCGGCTTTCTCTTTCATGGCCATTCGCTTCCAGAGTCTTGAGAACCAAGAAGAAAAAGTTACCTCTTGCTTCCTAGATTCAAGAAGTTGAGACTTTCTAGTTTCACTTAGCCCTTCCGCAGCTCATTCTGCTGGTCCTCAGCCCAACCAAGCAGCACATGTGACCACAGACCCCAAGCCTCTCTTTTTGCTACCAAACCTTCCTTTTCCACTTATAGATAGCCATGCAGAAGCACTTCACTGAGAGTGGTTTTCCAACCTGGTCAACAGTAGCATTATTTCACTGTATGTTATAGTTCATTTTCATTGAAGTATGGATGGAAAATATAATTACACCTGATACTGGGCAAACCTAGGGGTCTCACTATTGCATAATTAGGAATTGATATTTGGTGGCTCCGTGGGTCAAGAATCTGATCCCTGGGTCAGCAAGATGCCCTGGAGAAGGCAATGGCACCCCACTCCAGTACTCTTGCCTGGAGAATCCCATGGACAGAAGAGCCTGGTGGGCTACAGTCCATGGGACACAAAGAGCCGAACACGACTCCACTGACGGAGCATGAAGGAACGTCAGTATTTAGACACAGTAGGAAATCCTACTTTTGATGAGAGAGAGAAACAAAAATAAAGAGAGAGAGAGAAAGGGAAGAAAGAAAGGAAAGGAGGGAGAAAGAGAGAGAGGGAGAGAGAGGAGGAAAGAGAAGGGCCTTCCCTGCCGCCCAGCTTCTGGCTACCCGAAAACGTCATCACGGTAAGAGACGTTCTTTCTACGATGAAACGTACTCAGAGGCACAGGCATTTTTTCACGTAGACCCGGGAGCACAAAATTGGCGTGCGGCTCTATTACCTATCCGAGCTCTCCAGTAGAGTTTTCTCCGAGTCCTCTGCTAAGCCCTGTGCTGTTCTCCGCCCGTCTGTGATTGTTCATTCCAGCGCCTGGTGCTTCCCGTCCAGACATCCTTTGACACCCAGCTGAAATTGCTCCTCCCCGGGTGTCCCTAACACACCCTCAAGCCAGAAGATAAGCGGCGCGGTCTGCGGAGTCGTGCACAGATCCGTGCTGCACGCCGGGCTTGCAGGATGAGAGCCAGCCTTCTTCAGGCCGGTGCTCCGGCTGCCTGCTTCCCCCGCGCCTCCCAGGCAGACGGCTCGCTCTCAAGCGAGGAGGAGAGCTTGTAAGGAGGCTTCTCCTGTGCCCCCGGGGCCAACAATCTCCTGGAGTATTACTTCATCTCCGTGCGCTCTGTCCTCTGGGGAATCTTCCTGACGAGTCTAACCAGGAGGATGTCTTCCCATTAATGCCATCACTTCCTCTGGTAGATTTTTTCTTCCTGTTAGTGCTGAGGATAGAAATTGTCACTCAGATTTGCAATACAAAAAAAAACAAAAATTCCTCAGGGCATTTTGGAAAGGCTAGCAGACTGAATTTCTCAGGAAATTATGCAGGAATTGACTTATTTCTACTTATTTATTTATTACAGTTTATAAAAACTTACAGTTTTTAACAGAAGAGAAAATTATATAAAGTTAAACACAAATAGGTTCTCACAGTGTCAACGTATATTTTGAAACTCTGCATCATAAACAAATTCAGAAATCTCCATAGAAATATGAACTCGGCATTGTTTACCAATTGCTAACATCCCCGAAAGAAAAGCGGTCATTTATCACGTGCCTGCAAAGAGAAGAACGTAATACTGTCTCCAAAATATTCTTGCCAAAAAATTAAATCTGAATTTAATCAAATCTATGTCTATCATTTGCCAGGAGATACAAAGACAGTCAGACGTATGAACACTACAGGCATATGACCAGCAAAACTTAGAGCTTGTTTATTTAACAAATAAATTGCGAATAGGAACAGAAAAGGAGTTGGAGGGAAATCTATAGATTTTAAGAGATTCAGGAAATGCATCAACCTGCTTTTGACTAGATTGCACAAGAGGAAGATTTGGAATTATTGCCCCAATTCTTAGTCCAACTGATGAGGGAATGCAGTCTTGGGCCAAATCACTTGGCCAAGGTCATACATCTACAAGAAACTCGACTGTCAAAGCTCTTGTTCCCTGGCACCATATGTCTTAGCAGCATGGAGCATCTTACAGTGTACATGTAGGTCATGATTTCCAGCTTACATTGAGCTCAGAGAGAAAGTAAGTAATAGAATAAAATTCTACTTGGTCATAGAAGTGAATGGCAGTATTTCTTTTTCTCAATACATTTGAATTTTATTATCAGTCATATGTAACAGCTTTAATAACCTATCATGTTTCATATTTGAAAAAAGGAAATAAAATGGAAGCACAAAACACTTTGCAGTTCTTTCCCTCAAAAATTAGGTGTGTTCTTTGCAGTGCATGACATTAGCTAGGGACGATGCCCTAGTAATGCCCATCAAATATCTTTGAAACACGTGTGGCAAACACAAATCACCCAACCAAAACCAAAACCACTTCATTTGACTATCACTTTTGTTCAAGAACTAGGAGTGATAGAGAGAAGTTTCCTAACTCCTTTTCATAAGCATATTTGAAAGTCAGGGTCATAGTTTGCCACGTAAGGAGACAGATTTTCTCTTCACTTCATTGAGTCAGTGTTGAAACAAATCTCTTTTGTTAGTTTCATTCCTTATATCGTGCACGAGATGAGTAGCTGGAGAAACTTGACTCTGGGAAAGTAAGTATTCTTCAGAAAAGATGTGGTGTGACAGCCTGCTTTTTTTTTAAGTGTTTCTGCATTCACACTTATGCCACATTTGGAAGACGTAGAAGATTTCAGCACGAGAAGATGCACAGTGGGGACGGAGGAGAGGTTTTGAGTGCTTTATCACGTCGCAGAAGAGACCATGCATCTTGCAAATGTGTAAAAGAGCACCTGTTTCTCCTTACCGCCCTTCTCCCGTTACTTCCGTTCTGTCCTTACCGCTGAACTTGGTGAAGTGTCCGTGACTGCATTTAGTCGTACACTGAAGATATGATGACACCCTCAGGGGGGTAGTCCAAGCATAGGGCACATTCCCCGTCAGTCATGCTGGGGAAGAGGCCTGATACAACTTCCTGAACATAAAGACGCCATTCGCTTGTTGAAGAGCTCAGATGGTTTATCTTCATTGTGATTTTGTGGTACTGAAATCCGTAAATACTCAGTATTTGAAATCAGAGAATCGGGAATTACTTTGAAGTAAATAAATTAACAAAGTTAAACTGAGTACCTACTATGTGCCTCTTTTATCTATGCCCCTTTGAGAACAAAACAGGCAAGACAACATTTCTGGCTAACATTTTCCCCCCAGTTCTATTAAGATATAAATGACAGAGAGCACTGTATAAGCTGAAGGTGAGTGGCGTAACGGTTTGACTTACATGCATCATGAGATGATGACCACAGTGGGTTTAATGAACACCCATCATCTCACGTCAGCACAACACTGGAGAAATAAAAAATCATTGCTTTCCTCTTGATGGAAACTCGAGGCTGACTCTCTTGGCTTTCATGTATAATGCGTAGCAGGTTTGCTGTCTGTATCATGTTGTACATTGCATTCCTAGTATTGACGCTTACTTATCTTGGGACTGGAATTTGTACATTATGACTGGCCACCCAGTTTGCTCCCTACCCACCCGTACCGCTCGTAACCACAGTTAGGATCTCTTTTCCTGTAAGTTTGTTTATTTTCAAAGTATAGTTGACCTACTAAACAACCCAGCATAATGTTTCAATATTTCTGTACATTTCAAAATGATCACCGTAAGACTGGTTGTCATCTGTCTCTGTGCAAAGATACTACATGAATATTGACTATATTCCCCACTCTGTACACTCCATCCCTGTGGTTCACTTATTTTCTAATCAAAAACTTGTGCCTATGGGTCGCCTTCATCTATTTCTTTCCTCCCTTGACCACTTTCTCCTCTGGAACTACCTGTCTCTTCTCTGTATCTATGACTCTTGCTTTTGTTTGTTCACTTTTTGATTTTTTTTAGATTCCACATATAAGTGAAATTATATGGTATTTGTCTTTCTCTGTCTTATTTGACTTAGCATAATACCCTCTAGTTCCAACTGTGTTGTCATAAATGGCAATATTTCATTCTTTTTTACCACTGAATAATAGTTCATCATATACACAAATATATATACATGTGTATATAATAGGCACACATATAACACATACATGTACACACACATATATGATGTCTATATGTCTTTGATCCATATCATGGCTTAGTTTGCTTCCATCCATATCTTGGCTGTTGTAAATAATGTTGCAGTGAATATAGGTGTGCATTTATATTTTTGAATTAATGTTTTCATTTTCTTAAGAAAAATACCCAGAAGTGGAATTGTGGGATCATATAATAGTTTTGTTTTTAGTTTTTTGAGAAATACCCATACAATTCTCCATAGTGGCTGCACCAATTTACATTCCCACCAGTAATACATGTGTCTCTTTTTCCCACATCCTCACTAGCACTTTTTATTTTTTCTTTTTGACGATGGCCATTCTGACGTGTGTGAAGTGATATTTCATTGGGGTTTTGATTTCGTTTCCCTTACGATTACTGATACTGAGTATCTTTTCATGTGCTTGCTGGCCATCTGTGTATGTACTCTGGAAAAATGTCTCTCCAGGACCTCTGCCCATTTTTTAAGAGGGTTGTTTTGTTGGTGGTGGTGTTTGGGGGCTGAATTGCATGAGTTCTTTGTACATTTTGGGTATTAACCCCTGATCAGGCAAATTGTTTGCAAATACCTTTTCCCATTCAGCAAGCAGCCTTCGCATTTTCTGACATCGTCCTTCACTGTGCGAAACCTTTGTAGTGTGGTGCAGCTCCACTTGTCTGCTTTCGCTTTTGTTTCCCTTGCCTGAGGAGACACGTCTATAAAATACTGCTCAGACTGATGTCAGAGAGCACACTGCCTGTTTTCTTCTTAAGGAGTTTTGTGGGTTCAGGTCTCACATTAAGTATTTAGCCATTTTGAGTTTACTCTTATTTATGATGCAATAAATTAGGCCAGTTTGGTTCTTTTGCAGGTTGCTCTTCAATTTTCTCAACGCCATTTATTGTGGAGACTTTCTTTTCCCTGCTCTTTATTCTTGCCTCTATTATTGTAGATTAATTGTTCACAAAAGTGTGTGGGCTTATTTCTTGGCTTTCTGTTCTGTTCCATTGATCTGTGTGTCAGTCTCTGTGTCAGAACCATGCTGTTTTGGTTACAGTAGCTTTGTAGTATAGTTTGAAACCAGAGAGAGTGAATATTTACTGTTTTTCCTTTCTTTCTTAAGATTGCTTTGGCTATTTGGAGTCATTTGTGTTTCCTTTCAAGTTTGGAATGATTTGTATGGTAAAAAAAATGCCATACAAGTTTAAACTATCTTTAAAGAATTAACTGGATTGTTTGAAAAATTAGTCTCTCAGTTTCTTATGGAATGCTCAGCATTTTACCAGAAACAGAAGGGAGTGAAACTAGGAGTCGTGTGACTTAATATATTCTAATTCTACATTACATGTGCAGTGACCATGATTTCAGATTCATGCTAGAATAAAGTATCTGAAAATAGAATATGACATCGAAAATTCAGCAGTGGCCACAGAACTGGAAAAGGTCAGTTTTCATTCCAAGGTCAGTTTTCATTCCAATCTTCAAGAAAGGCAATGCCAAAGAATGTATAAACTACTGCACAATTGCACTCATCTCACACACAAGTAAAGTAATGCTCAAAAATCTCCAAGCCAGGCTTCAACAGTACATGAACCAAGAACTTCCAGATGTTCAAGCTGGATTTAGAAAAGGCAAAGGAAGCAGAGATAAAATGGTCAATATCTGTTGGATAATCAAAAAGGCAAGAGAGTTCCAGAGAAATATCTTCTGCTTTATTGACTATGCCAAAGCCTTTGACTGTGTGGATCACCACAAACTGGGGAAAATTCCAGACCACCTTACCAGCCTCCTGAGAAATCTGTGTGCAGGTCAAGAAGCAGCAGTTAGAACTGTACACAGAACAATGAATGGTTCCAAATTGTGAAAGGAGTACATCAAGGCTGTATGTTGTCACTCTGCTTATCTAACTTATATGCAGAGTACATCATGAGAAATGCCAGGCTGGATGCAGCACAAGCTGAAATCAAGCTTGCCGGGAGAAATATCAATAACCTCAGATGTGCAGATGACACCACCCTTAGGGCAGAGAGCAAAGAGGAACTAGAAACCCTCTTGATGAAAGTGAAAGAGGAGAGTTTAAAAGTCGGCTTAAGACTCAACATTCAAAAAACGAAGATCATGGCATCCTGTCCCATCACTTCATGGCACATAGATGGGGGAAAAAATGGAATCAGTGACGGATTTTATTTTCTTGGGCTACAAAATCACTGCAGATGGTGACTGCAGCCATGAAATTGAAAGACATATGCTTCTTGGAAGAAAAATTTTGACAAACCTAGACAGCATATTAGAAAGCAGAGACATTATTTTGCCAACAAAGATCCATCTAGTCAAAGCCATGGTTTTCCCAGTAGTCATGTATAGAAGTGAGAGTTGGATTACAAAGAAAGCTGAATGCCAAAGAATTGATGCTTTTGAACTGTGATGTTGGAGAAGACTCTTGAGAGTCTCTTGGACTGCAGAGAGATCCAACCAGTTCATCTTCAAGGAATCAGCCCTGAATGTTCATTGGAAAGATTGACGGTAAAGCTGAAACTGCAATACTCTGGCCACCTGATGCAAAGAACTGACTCATTGCAAAAGATGCTGGTGCTGGGAAGGACTGAAGGCAGGAGGAGAAGGTGATGACAGAAGATGAGATGTTGGATGGCATCACCAATGCGATGGACATGAGTTTGAGCAAGTTCTGTGAGTTGGTGATGGACAGGGAGGCCTGGCGTGCTGCAGCCCATGGGGTTGCAAAGAGTCAGACACGATTGAATGAGTGAACTGAAATGATTTGAAGTCGAGATTTATACAATTTGCTTATTTATTACATGAGCCCACTCACTGATTGTAAGTTTTCTACCTTTGTCACTCTGGGACAGTTTGAACAAAGAAGTGTTTCAGAAAAACGCTAGGAACGTGAGGTGAGGAGACTGAGGCCTGCAGAGCTCAACACTGTGCACAGGAGCCAGTTGGGAATACTTTCTAACTGGGCTGTCATAGCTGTCTTAAGTCAGTCAAAGTATGCGTTTTAACTTGCCCTACTCTTGACACATACTATATTTTGAAAAGTATAATTATCTGCTGCCCAGGCTAGTAAAGGTTTATGGTGAAACGGATCATCTCCAATGTAGACAGTCGTGAATTTTTCTCTAGCAATTCCCTCATTCACTGTAAATTTGAATGACTCTCTTATGCAAAGTAATAACGATCCCTCTCTTTTCTTGTCTCTTCCTAATTTCCTCTCTACTAAATTCCTTATTTTTTAGCATAAAGTAACTAAACTTGCATCTGACCCACCAAAGTGATTTATTGATTTTGCCTTCCCTTCTGTGTTCCTATTTCTCATTCTTTTAACAGACTTAAGAAAATAATCCATATTTCAGTATTCTTATTTTCTGCTTATGTCGATTCATAGCAGACTGTAAGTTTTCTGGATTTTACTGTGAAACTGAGGTTGCTAAGGGAACCGATAATCTAATTATTATTCGATTAAAAAGAGCAGCAAATGGCACTGTTAAACTGCCTCCTTTGTTGACACTGCCTTCCACTGACCTATTCAGTGAAAAAGAAGAAAATGAAGGCATTTTGCCTGCGTTCGTTCCACCCTTTCTCTCTTACCAGGAAGGCGGAGGGGACACTCAGGATGGAAATAAGGTGGATGGACTTGCCGAGTCGTGAACACACGATAAGCAGTGCTTGTCAAATAGACTAATGGTGTTTACCAAGAAGAGAATCCTTGCTTACAAAATGTTTTTAACAGGATGTTCCTGATTTGCAATTGCTATGGATCACGTTTAAAATCTAGATAGATGGCTGGCTGGAAAATATCACATAACTAGTGGGCCATTTGAGATGAAAAATGGAAATGTTTATAATCTAAACGTGGCACACTGTGTGAGATAACCTTCATAAATCGTTTGGAGTTCTTGGAGCTGATGTCAGTCATGGGAAGGGTGTAACCATGGAGATGCCTTCAGTGTTACAGGTGTCTCTCTGCATTCCCTGTGACTCCTCTTTGATTGACCCTTCAGATTTCTTGTAAAGCCTGATCTTGGGAAAAATCACTGACTGGTGTCAGCTAGATTTGATAATCCAGTCTTGTATGTTGCTAGTTTCCCTCCCAAATCCTTACAAGCTCTTTCGCTTTTCCTCATACATTTCTGCTTCCCCCAAGCTTCTCCCCCTGCCAGTGAGCTGCCACATTGCCCCAAATGGCATCCAGTAGCCACCATGGCTGCCCTGATTTTTCCCAACCCTGTGAATCCCCCACCGTCTACCCAGTGGTAGATGAAACCAGATTCCACCATCTCAGCTACTTTTCACATCAGCGAAATCACAACGTCACGCGAATCCAACTGCCACGCCTCTTCCTGCGTCTGTCGGTGCCGTTCCCAGAGCCACGAGTTCAGTTCAGAGTAGCCATTCTTTGCACGCATTAAGGGGACTTTCTTATACCGAACTGTTCTGTTTTGTTTTCCACTGGCTGGTTTCTCTGTGGTCTGTCTCGTGCACTGCTGCTGGACTCAGCCTGGTAAATATCCGTCTAATCAGATTATACCCATGCTTGGTGGTTTTCCCTGGTACCTCTGGCTATCACGGTTTGTTAATACAGAAGCCTGTGTGATGCTTCTTGTTACCTCTCTACTCTCATCTCCCAGAAGTAACTTGTATTCTTACTGTCAGCCACTATGCTTGCAGTTCCACAAACAGAGAAAGCTATTTTCCATGGCTGCCGTGAAAGTTCACAAGAGTCTTTCTACCCTCTGTAGAGATAATTGTCTTATATTCCTTATACTGCACATTCTCTTATGTCTTGTCTTCTCTTAGTAAATTTCTTAATAATACAATGCCTTTCCTTTTTAAAAATAAATCTTGCTTGGTCAGGATGAATAATTATTTTAAAGTATTTTTGAATTCTATTAATATTTCCTGTTGAATGTTTTTCTGCCCCTGTGTTTATAAGAGGGTTGGACAAAGGGTTAGTTCTCTTTTATTTTGCTATTATTTCTGGATTTTGGCTTCAAAATAATGCCATCACATTAAATGAATTAATATTTTTTATCTTTTAAAATATGCTGTATACTTTATATTACATTAAATCGGCTTTTCCTTTAAAATACAAAAGAACTCAGTACAAAATGATCTGATACCAAAGGCTTATTTGGAGATAATTATTTTACAACTCTTCAATTTCTATGTATATTACTAATAATTTTTCGGAGCACTATTTCTTTTAGAATAATTTTAGAGTGATGTATTTTCTAAGGAAATTGTCTACTTCATGGAAATACTTTTAGCTTTATTTGAGAGTATTATTCCCTCATACTTTTAAATTCCTTCTGTATTTATTGTCACATTCCTTTTGTGAATTCTCTTTTTCGTGATGAATTTTATCAAAGATATGTTCAACCCTCTATCCCCCTAAAAGCCAGCCCTTGAATCTAATTATAATTGACAGTGTTTTGTTTAGTTTTAAATAGTTAATTGTATCTTCACTTTTATTATTTTATCACATATTATTTTCCTTTTCTTAAATTTGTAAAGTAAGTATTAAGATAATGAGCAAAAATGTAAACAAGGAAAAGAAAAAGAGTAATACAAATAAAAATAAAATAATTTGAAAAATAAATATTAATAGTAACACATTAATATATTTATAGTATATGCTGCTGCTGCTGCTGCTAAGTAACTTCAGTCATGTCCAACTCTATGAGACCCCATAGATGGCAGCCCACCAGGCTCTCCCAACCCTGGATTCTCCAGGCAAGAACACTGGAGTGGGTTGCCATTTCCCTCTCCAATGCATGAAAGTGAAAAGTGAAAGTGAAGTCGCTCAGTTGTGTCCTACTCCTATCGACCCCATCAGGCTTCTCCATCCATGAGATTTTCCAGGCAAGAGTACTGGAGTCGGGTAGTGTTATATTATATGTAATAATAATGTATACGTATAAAGTGACATAAATAGACTTACTAGTTAAAAGATAAATGGGGTTAAAATGCATAAAACATAAGGAATTTTACAGAAAAAAAAAAGAATGGACTAAAAGTAAGCAAATGTTAACCAGAAGGAAACTGGTTTAAGTATCTGATTATCAGACAAAATAGATTTTAAAGTAATTATTGATGACAAAGAAAGTAATTATCTACTGATAAAAGCTTCAATTCACCAAGAAAAATATAATAATTTATAATTTTTATACCTCTGATGTAAATTCAGAGAGAGACTACAACACACCTCTCTTGTAATCAATAGATCAAACAATAGATCAAAGATCAGTGAGAATATGGAGCCTGTGAACAGCATAATTAATAATTCTGGTATAATGAACATACACAGACTACTGAAAACATGAAATGGAGAGCACTTCTTCATTTGAAGCCCACACTTGAAATATTTATACAAATCAACTACAAATTATATGAAAACTTTAAAATGTCAAAGAATGAAGTTTTATCTCAAAATGTGTCTTCTCCAGAAGGTGTGCGTCCCTCAGTTTTCAGGAGTCCGCATCCAGTGCTCAGGTGCACCGTGCTTCCACCCCTGGAGACCTCTTCTTCCCGGAGAATGGCGCAGCTGTCAGCGAGGGCGTAACCCACCACTGCGGTGTCCTGCCTTGGGTCCACTGTCCAGGACTGAATTTGATCAGAGCTGTCACTGCAAGGCTGGCAGCACCAGAGACCAAAATCTTCTGAGTTAATTCCCTGTCATAAGCCTGTCATGGCCAAAGCCACTTCCTGGAGACAGGGAAAGTGAAACAAAGTGAAGTCGCTCAGTGGTGTCCCACTCTTTGAGACCCCATGGACTGTAGCCTATCATGCTCCTCCGTCCATGGGATTTTCCAGGCAAGAGTGCTGGAGTGGATTACCATTTTCTTCTCCAGGGGATCTTCCCAACCCAGGAATCCATCCAGGGTCTCCCACATTGCAGGCAGACCCTTTACCGTCTGAGCCACCAGGGAAGCCCAAGGGAGACAGGGAAAGGGCAGTTCAAACTTGCTGCTTGAGTTGGAGGCATCGTGCAAATCTTCCACAAAGTGATGCTGAAGCACTCACTGGACTGAAGTGACATGTCTGCAGGCTTTGCCTCACAGCTGGATCGAATTCCAGCCCTCTGTCCCCGCCTTCATTACATAGCCAAATTCTTGAACAGCAGCCTGCCGAGTCACTCAAGTTATATGTACAGTAGAGCCCATTTCAGAGCTATGTCATCCAAGATGAGCACTTTTACTCCAGCCTACCCCATGCACTGGCCTCTGACATCTGTTTATACCTCGGGCCCATCTCAGCAAAAGGACCACACTGTTGAGTTTCTGATTGTGTGTAAGTCAAGTCTCAGTAAAATTGCAATTTCTCTAAACCATTCAACCCTAAATATGGCATACAATCGGGAGATGAAGGTCAAAATAATTTTTTAAAGGAAATAAAATATTCAATTACAATTCAAGAAAGCTACAAAATGCCACTGGATCCACTCTTTTTGTTACAAAGGGCATTATAACTTCTGTGACATTTCCACTAACCAGGGGTTTCCATGCATTTTCTACTCTTCAACAAAAAGCTTGTACAGTGGGGGTGACTTGGTTTCTTGCATCCTAATGCACACCTTGGGAGTTTATTGAGGTTGAGCCAAGTGTTCACAATTCCATGCCCCTTCTGCAAGAGAAATATACATGATATTTGCTACGTTTTAAAACCACATAACCAGCAGAGAGGGCATTAGAAAAACTAGAATGTACTGAATCAGGTAAGTGTTTGTAATACTCTGAGGAATTCTGACACCATTTCAATACAACTTATAATTAACCCCCTGTTTTTTGCTTTGTTAGATGTCTGTTAGGATAAAAAACTGGAGTTCTTATGCCAGGAAAGTCATAGGAACAGGTCATGAAAAATGGATTATATTAAGTTATCCATTCCTGAATGGAAGTGCACCTAAGATGTTCAAAGAATGTAGACACACATGGAAAACAGCCCCCTGAGACCGACCTGAGACCTGGGACCAGTGCTGCAGTGCCTGGCCCTGGACACACCTCTTCTTGAGAAGCAAAACACAAAGAAGTTAGGTGAGACTAAAAATAACTGTGCATGAGCAGTTAGGGCAAATTCTGGACAAAAGATAAAGACAAAAAACCAACAGCCACTTATGAGCACAGAGCAAAAGCAGGGTGCAGCGCACACCCTCTGCACATGGCACCACCTAAGGGGCTGGCAGACCACCTACCCTCCTCCAGCCTGACGCCTGGACATGCCCTCCCTCTCCCCAGAAGGAGCCAGCTTGCCCTGCCTCCACCTGTTACCTGTCTTTGCTCTCCACTGCTGTGGCAGGGGCTCCAGTAAAACCTTGCCTGAATTTCTTATCTGGCATCTGATCAATTTCTATTGATTTAGGAGGGCAAAAAGGGCTTGCCTGGTGACTCCGTGGTAAAGAATCTGCCTGCCCTGCAGGAGCCGCAAGAGATGGGAGCTCGATCCCTGAGTCGCGAAGTTCCCTGGAGGAGGAAATGGCAACCTACGCCAGTATTCTTGCCCCGAAAATCTTACAGACAGAGGAGCCTGGAGGGCTACAGTCCATGGGGTTGCAGAGTTGACATGACTGAGCCACTGAGCACACACACGGGAGGCCGAGAACTCAGGATGGTGACACTTCCTCCCAGTAGAGAGGGAAAGTCGTCAAAACAGAGAGAGGAAGTTGTATTTCAATTAGACACATGTGATGAATAAGATTAGGGAGCAATAGGAATGTTAGCACAAAGTTGTGTTCCCTTAAAAAAAAAAAAAAAAAAACTGATGTGAACACATCGCGAGGAGCCCTACCTATGTTTATTCCTCATGTTGATATTTGGGTCCCTGCAGCCTGTTTGCCTTTCAAAAGGCTTCCACACGGGCTCATTTATTCCTGTGTGCAACTCTGGGTGAATGACCTTGTGATATCTTTATTCCTATTTTATAAATGAAGCGGAGAGAGATTTTGTGATTTCTCACAAGGCTTTTAGTGAACAAGCACAAGAACTGTGACTAGAAACAGTGTGTGTGTGTGTGTGTGTGTGTGTGTGTGTGTGTGTATGTATGTGTGTGTTGCCATCTTGAGATTGGGTGCTTTGTTCAATACTCCAATCATTTTGTACCATTTGTATTTTCCCCCAGAAACTGTGAGGTGTGATTACTAAGTTGCTACTGATCCCACTTTGTGCTACAAAAGGAAGTGGAAAAGCAGGGATTGCTGCTGTACTGTGGTCAGTTGTGCCCGACTGTTTGCGACCCCCTGGGCTGTAGCCCGCCAGAATCCCCTGTCCATGGGATTATCCAGACAAGAATACTGGAGTGGGTGGCTGTTTCCTTCTCCAGGGAAAGCTGTGCTAGCCCTGTAATCAAGTTAGAAGTGTGTTTTGTAACTACTGAGAGTATCAGAAGTGAAAAGAATCTGATGGTCATAAACAAAATAAAACAGCCCTTGTTAGGTTGTTCATTTTTCTAGAAGAAATTCCAGATGTAGTAATAGTTTTCCTGCCCTTTGTGTGTCTTTGTGTGTCTTCATGAATTCAAACATACATGAAGAAACATAGATCTGTGTTCAGCTTCGTGAATTTTCATTGAACATGCCTGTGGGGTAGACAGGCAGACAGAGACGGAGAAGCCGGCCTTGGAAGTCACGCACAGCCTCCACACGCTTGGCTCTCTGGGCGTCAAGCCCCCACTGTTGTTCTGCCTTCTGGCCTCCCAGGCCTGTTTCCTGTCCGTGGGCTTTAGGTGAAAGGGCTCCCCTCTGTGTCTTTCTCTGCATCTGGTTTCCTTTCTCTTCATTAGGATTGTGAGGCTTTTCCGCGTTGTGGCACGGAAAAGACTGTGCTTCACTGTCTGTCACTGCTGCTTCACGTTCCATTGGTAATTTTTTTTCTACAGTGACAAGTGTTTGCTTTGAACTATGGATAATGAATGGCATTGTGGACACTATTAGGCTGTCTTTTGTTTTGCCTAATTTAAAAATGAAATAAGTTTAATGAAAGCTTTATGAAATAAGTTTAAAAAAAAAAAAAGCAAATAAATCGCCAGTCTAGGTTCAATGCAGGATGCAAGATGCTTGGGACTGATGCACGGGGATGATCCAGAGAGATGGTGTGGGGTGGGAGAGGGGAGGGGGGTTGGGATTGGGAGCTCATATACACTCGTGGCTGATTCATGTCAATGTATAGCAAAATGAATACAGTATTGTAAAGCAAAACAAACTAAAAAATAAAAATAAAAAAAAGCAAATTTGTTGCAATATTTGCAAGTAGTTTGGAAGTAGGAATGGGAAGGAAAATGTTTTTTAAAAAAGTGAGAAGGAGAGAGAAAGAAGGAAAGGGGGGCCATGGTCTCCCTGGCTTCAATTATCATGACGACTATGAAAGTAACCCAGATGAATGGTTTGCAGCAATATGGATGGACTTAGAGGTCATCACACTAAGCAAAGTAAGTCAAGCAGAGAAAGACAAATGTCATGTGATACCAACAAAGAAAACCTATCTGTGAAACAGAAACAGACTCACACACAGAGAACAAGCTTGTGATTGCCAAAGGGTAGAGGGGGCTGGGGAGGCAAGCACTGGACTCTTGGGATTAACAGACGCAAAGTGTTATATAGGGTGGTTAGACAGCAAAGTCCTGCTGAAAAGCACAGTGAACCATATTCAACACCCTTGAGAAACCTTAGCAGAAAAGAATATGGAAAAGAATATATATGTGTGTGTGTGTGTGTGATTCGGTCACTTTGCTGTACAGCAGAAATCAGCACGACATTGTGAATCAACCATACTCGACTAAAAGAAATTAAAAAGAAATGTGATGGCCATGCCAACACTACTGAGCATTTTATACCAGACACTCTGCTGGGCTTCCCTGTGGCTCAGCTGGTAAAGAATCCGCCTGCAATGCAGGAAACTCCAGTTCAGTTCCTGGGTCAGGAAGACCTGCTGGAGAAGGGGTGGGCTGTTACTCCAGCATTCTTGGGCTTCCCTGTGGCTCAGCTGGTAAAGAATCCGCCTGCAATGCAGGAGACCCTGGTTCAGTTCCCGGGTCAGGAAGACCTGCTGGAGAAAGCATGGCTGTTACTCCAGCATTCTTGGGCTTCCCTGTGGCTCAGCTGGTAAAGAATCTGCCTGCAATGCAGGAAACTCCAGTTCAGTTCCTGGGTCAGGAAGACCTGCTGGAGAAGGGGTGGGCTGTTACTCCAACATTCTTGGGCTTCCATGGTAGCTCAGCTGGTAAAGAATCTGCCTGCAATGCAGGAGACTCTGGTTCAGTTCCCAGGTCAGGAAGACCTGCTGGAGAAGGCATGGCTGTTACTCCAGCATTCTTGGGCTTCCCTGGTAGCTCAGCTGGTAAAGAATCCACCTGCAATGCAGGAGACCCCAGTTCAGTTCCTGGGTCAGGAAGACCTGCTGGAGAAGGGATAGGCTACCACTCCTGCCGGGACCCAGCGTGAGGAATCCCACCCATGACAAGGTCATGCGGCAGAGATCTGATGGGCAAGGCAAGTCAGATCTCAGGTTTTCCCCCTGGTATTTCCTGAGCATGTACCCCCAAAATAAGAATATGCCTGCCTTATTGTATTGTACTTTTCCACTCTTCTGACACACTCTGGAAAAGGTTAACTCAGGGCTTTAGTTTTCTGCATTTGAAAAGGTGTTTCAATCCAAAAACCTCTCTGATGGCTTTCTAGCCTGCCTGTAGGACTCGTACAGCTGCACACGTGATTGTTTGAGGCCTCCCAACCACGGGAGACACAGGAAGCTTAAAACATCCTAGGAATGTAGGGGCTTCCAAGGAGTCAAAATCATTAAAAAAGGACTGATTAAAGGTTTCATTTGTTGAGCCAATACTTGCTGCCAAATTTTCATATCTTTTGTTTGTAGATATAGTTGGTATATAGAAAAACAGGTAGTAGACCTGGTATTAGCAATATTAGACCTTTGATTAAATGCTTTCTTTGTTATAACCCACTGCACCTTTGTTCTACAGGAATGTAACTTTATTTAATACTTTGCGGGTAATGCAGAGTAAAGAAAAAACACTTCTAAGGAAAAGGAGTTTTCCTAGACAATTATCCAGGAAGAGAGCCATAAAAATGTTAACAGGCCTCTTGGCCAGAAGATAATGTAAATCACCTGAGACCTTTTGTATAGGGAGGGTATGCAAAAAGAAAGCCTGGTCTCAATGAGGATCAGGACTGCTGGCCCTGCATAACTCTGCATATTCCATTATTTCTTTATGTACAACTTGGGGTATATAAGCTGATTTTGAAAAATAAAGTTTTTGGAGTCTTGCACCAATGCTGGGCTTCCCCATGAAGTTCTTTTCTCCCCTTTTTTGGCTGAATTCCCATCTGGAGCAGGGAGGCTCGCCATGTCTACTTACTTGCCCCAGCTTTTTAAGTTTCACGCAAGAGGGAGTCCAAGGTGGGGCACCGTCCGATATTCAAGAGGACACCAGTGGCCTAACGTAGATGGTGCAAACCTCTTGTCTCGAGATTTTATTGGTTTTCCCCATAAACCAAGTTATTCAGCCTCTTTTCTCCACTAAATTTTCCTGCTGCTGCTGCTGCTGCTGCTAAGTCACTTCAGTCGTGTCTGACTCTGTGCGACCCCATAGAGAGCAGCCCAGCAGGCTCCCCTGTCCCTGGGATACTCCAGGCAAGAACACTGGAGTGGGTTGCCATTTCCTTTTCCAATGCATGAAAGTGAAAATTTCCTAATCTAATCTTATATTAATAATAAATAAGTTTTTCCTCGCCGACCGTCCTTGCTTTGAATTCCCTGGATCCACTGGGGCTGGACCCCGGCACACTCCAGTATTCTTGGGTTTCCCTGTGGCTCAGCTGGTAAGAATCTGCCAGCAATGCTGGAAACCCGGGATTGATCCCTGGATTGAGAAGATCCCTTGGAGAAGGGAAAGGCTGCCCACTCCAGTATTCTGCTGGCCTGCAGAATCCCATGGACTCTATAGTCCGTGGGGTTGAAAAGAGTTGGACATGACTGAGCAGCTTTCACTCACTTACACAGATACTCTATTAAGCGCTTGAATTTTTCTCTTTAGTTTTCTAAACGGCCTTATGACAGTCTCAGAATAATTTAGTTCAGTTCACTCACTCAGTCATGTCCAACTATTTGGGACCCCATGAATTGCAGCACACCAGGCCTCCCTGTCCATCACCAACTCCTGGAATTCACCCAAATTCATGTCCATCAAGTCGGTGATGCCATCCAGCCATCTCATCCTCTGTCGTCCCCTTCT